>VZRH01002379.1:640927-698201 GCA_013397555.1 Urocynchramus pylzowi
AGCGCCGCGGCAGCAGCGGGCGCTCCAAGGACCGGCACCGAGAGCATCGCCGGCGGGGAGAGGAAAAGGCACAGCAGGAGGGGACGGCGGCAGCGGGCCGCGGGGCATCCGAGCCCTCCTCGTCCTCCAAATCCCGCAGCCGCCACAACCACTCCGGGAGCCAAGACCGGGAGGGACTCAAGAGCAGCAGCAGCAGCGGCGGTGGCAGCGACGGCCGCAGGAAGGGCTCCCTCCCCTCGCCCAGCAGTGGCAGGAAAGATCGGGAGAGCAAATCTCACCGGAGCCGGACTAAAGTGGCTAAAGAACCACCGTCGGCATACAAGGACCCTCCGAAAGCTTACCGGGACGACAAGCTCGAGCCCAAGGCGTACCGGCGGCAGCGCTCGTCGCCCAGCCCCGCCCGGGATGACAGCCCTCCTTTGCACCGCTCCTCGCAGAGCCAGCGCAGCCGCAAGTCACTCAGCCCGGTGGGCGCCCGCTCGCCACTCAGCCCCTACAGCCGACGCCGATCCCCCAGCTACAGCCGGCACAGCTCGTACGAGCGCGGCGGGGATGTGTCGCCCAGCCCCTACAGCAGCTGGCGCCGGTCGCGGAGCCCTTATAGCCCCGTTATCCGGTAAGTTCGGGCCCGGGGGTGAAGGCGGGATAAGATGAGGGCCCGGTGTGTGGAGGAGGGGAGTAATGACTGGGGCAGGAATGCAGGAGAGGCCGTAGAGGTTTTGCATCCAGCAGCAATCCCTCCCTCTTTATCTTTTGCTGCCAGAAAGCTGGGGTAAGGGGCAGGGGAGAAATACAAAGATCTTCCTGTCCTTTCTCTCGGGGAGAAAAGGAGACACGGGTGCCTGTAGCACTCTGTAGCTAGTGTCTCCGTGGGAGACCACCTGGCTGGAAAAAGGCTTTTAAATGTTGAAGGGTATGATGAGATGTGACTGAAGGAAGAGGCTCCTTGGAGGGCAGGTTTTCTAAAGAACCAGTTTTGATTTTTAGATCTTTGCTTACAAAGTACAGATGTCGTGTGGTACATTTTTATGTATTCTGTGCTTGGGTAAAATAGGATGCATATCAAATATATCTGGGTTTGTTTTAATTTGTGCTGATCTAAAGAGAAAACCAGCTGACAGGCAATTTGTGTTTACAAGTGTTTTCTTGTTCTTTTTAGAAGTCTATGGAAGCACTAGGGCTTTCTGTTTTGTTAGAAAATTGAGTCAGTGTCATGTTTTGATAAATTGTCTTGTACTTCACATAAGCTATGAAAAACATAAGCTCTTTTCCTGGTAAGGTTATGCACGTGTATATAATTAATGCATGCTTGCAGATAATTTTTCTTCAGTATTAGTAAAGGTCAGCACTGCATGAGTTTTTGAATTTTATGTAGAGAGGAAGTGTGGGCTGTATCTTTCTAATCAGATGCAAACCGTGTTGTGGAATTAAAGCTCTAAATTTTTTAACCTGCAGAAAAGTACACTGGAAATTTAGAAGTATTTGCTTAGTATGTGCTTATAACTGAAGATTTTTATTTCCTATATTGGAATCTTACTGTTGCCTCGTTGTTTGTAGACCTGCTTAAATTCATGTCTGGACTTCAATTTTAAAGGCATCCAGCAATGTGTTGTTCCACTAGCAAAAATTTTGTTTACAAGGCGTTACCTGGTGGGTTGTCTGAGAACTGTTCTCTGGTGTTTTTAATAAGCACTTTGTGTTGATCACCATTTGGGGTGTCCTGTAGTGTATCCAGGGAACATGATAAAGCTATTCTGTGTTTCATTGCGCTCTTGGTAGAGTCTGCTGTCCTGGATGTACATCAAATGCTGTTTAAAGAGCAAAGTAACAAAGCTGTGTCCTACTTTGTTCAGAGATAGAGCCAAAGTGCTGTGGGATAAGAATAGTGATTGTCTAAAGGTGTGGTTGTATGGAATAATTTCATAAGCAGTAGGGTGTTTCAAAAAGAAAACACTGTAATTGCTCTGAAAACATCATGCTGTTCTTCTGTGAGAGTCTGTTACAAGTGGTTAAAATACACTTTCAAAGTTATTTGAATAATAGCATAACAGGAGTATTATGTGCATAGTTTGATTTAAACGCCTTAGGAATCAGATTATTTTCTGTAATTGCTTATATCCTGGAATAAGAAAGCTAATAATGATGCACAGAATTATGTATTTGAGGTTTGCATTTAGGAACAGCCAGATTGACAGCCCAGTTAAGTTCAGGGTTCTGTATGCACTGACTAATTGGGCTGTAGTAGAGTTTTGTAGTAGTGTTCTTTTTCTGTTGATAGTGGGCCTGTGATTTGAAACATGAAAGTTTAAATCTCCTGATTTTGGTATTCATTCTGTAGTGAGTCAGTCTTTCTTGAGCCTGAAGATCTGTTTCTAGAAGTTAGTTTTGTGACTTCCCGCCTTTCTTCCACCCTCCACTTGAATTGTAATTTGTGTTCAGTTTTTAACTGCTTACAGACAAATGCAGACTGTCAGGTGTTCAGGAGAGGAATTGGAATGGCTGAGTGAAAAAGAGAGGTTTCTATATAAAAAGAAAGGTCTGTCCTAATGAGGTATTCATTGCAAAAATGTCACTTGCATAGTAAACAAAAAAAACCTGAAGTATGAAGATAAATTGTTGATAATGTTTACCTGTTGTGGAGAAATGAAAGCCAGTGTTTTTTTTCACTACAGCTATTGATAATAATGTATATTGCAATGGCAGTGGGGAAATAGAAAGGTAGGGGTTTATACTTTTTTTTTAGCCATTCAAAACTATGTCATTATCACTTTTTGCTTGACTCTAGTACTACAGCCAAAATGTTGAACATTTTGCTGTCCTGTTTGATAATGATACAGTGGCCTTAGACTTGATAGAATATTACAGTTTCATGAAGGCAACACCTTCCTACAACACCTGTGTTCTTCGTCTGGATGATTTAAAGGCTTAATTCTGGGCTTGTATACGGGTGTAATAATGTCCAGAGAGCAGGGACTTTGTATGTGATGGCGTATTTCAGCCTGCAAGTCTTTTTACTCTTTTTGTTTTATGCCTCATATGTGTCTTCTCTAATGTTATGTAAATTACCCAGTTATTTTGCTATGTAGAAAATTATTACGAAGCAGTTCTAGCATGTTTGGAAAGCCTGTGTGTTTAATGGTGATTTTTTAATCTAGGTGTCTGAGCTGCTTAGGGAGAAACTTCTAGTAAACAGCTGAAGAGAAACAGATGAAGTCAGCTTTGCTAGTTTGAAGCAGCAACAATGCATTGTTGCTGTGAGATTTGAATTGCAGTGCTGACTTAGCTGGTTTTAGATGATGTTTGGCTGTGGGTTCTAAGGAGAAGCAAGGACATTGGTTATGTGTTCCATACTTGGTGATTACTCTTTAAATGATAGATTAATTGCTTTTTCCATTGCAATAGCAGGGAAGGTCTGTGTTTTGGATAAACTGATTGAGCTGTATTCACTTGTTGGATAAAACTTCTTTGCTTGCAGCTGGTGGATTTGTATTACTCTTATTTTTTTGTAAATATATATGGATAAATGTATGGATAGGGTAACACAGCATTTCTAAAGTAGCGCATGCATATTTTCAAAATGGAAATTCTTACGAAAGTATGAGGTATTTATTTCTCTACTGGTAAAATAACTGGATTAAATAAAAAATTCTCAACCAAACCCCGTGGTTGACAAAAGAAGCAGACACAGTCTCTTGCTTCCTACAATTTCATGCTAAACTAGTTTCCAGAGAACTACTTCTTGTAACTTGAGTCTGGTCATATGTTATGTGATCACACATTTAAATCAGTTAAAGTGTAGATGAGTAATTGCATTTTTCCGAATTTGGATACACCTACCCATCTGCTTAGATAAAAGTAAGTGGGTGGGGCACTACTACTAGCATAGTACTACTATGTGCATAGATATTGCTTATAGGAAAGATACAAGATTTATTTTTATTTTGGTACGAGACTAATCTCAGTCTGTATTGGTAGCTAGTCTGTAGTAGTGAGGCTCTGCAAAATATGGGTCATTTATGTGCAAAATCACAACAAGTATAGTGAAAACATATTCAGCTAGTAAATGGAGAAGCCATGGTGCCATACACTGATAAGGAAATGACTTTCATTCTAGTAATTCTACTACTTCTGCATTTAAAGGATTAAGAGATTTCCCTCCTCCACCTTGATTTGTAAAAATAGATTTATTTTTTTTTTTAATTTGAAGTGCTCTAATTTTGGTTAGTAAAACTGTATTTTGCAGAATTTAAAATGGACCAGTCTAGGTTTTCACTGTTTCGAGTAGCTAATTTTTCCAGTTCACATTGTTGGGCTTTGCCTTTTGCTCATGTGCCTTTCCTTTTTCCTTGCTGCTGCTGCTTCTTTCCTTATTTGAATAAAAGAATTTCATTTGAAAAATTTAACTTCAAATGTGTTTGAACACAGATTTTGAGTTTGCTTTACCTTTTGCTGGTTGATTTCTTTTTAGACCAAGTTTTCATATGAAAATACAGGGTTTTAAAGCAGGTTCAAGAAACAAATAAAAGCCTAGCCCAGAGTTTTCCAGTATATATTCAAAGACTTCCAGTATGTACCCTTTTAAAGACTTACACTTACTTACTTACTTTGGTTTGAGTCATTAAGGCTGATTATGTAGTCTTCATGTACAAAGCAGTTGAGTAGGAGGTTGGTTGCAGAGCTGCATAGAATGTAACCTTGAACTAGGGGCTAGAGAAAATAAAATTATTGAATAAGGTATCAAGTGAAAGAATACTATTACTGTAATGGCTTAAAGAAATGAACTATGTTTGCCTGCTAGACCAACATGGAAAATCTATACTATGGGCTAAAATGTTTTGTCATAGTGGTTTATGTTACCAAGGGATTGTAAATGCCTTGGAAGGTCTGTTGTGAAGCCAGTAGATTCAATTTAGGTCTCTCTTCTCAAACACACTTGCTGTGCAGGGAGGGATGGCAGCGCTTAGTCAGTAGTCCAGCATTACCTGTGGGTTAAGGAAAGAGCTGGGCTACAGTGGTTGTTTTAACCTACTCTGGACTGTTAGGTTTCTTGGTTTTGCCTTTGTGTTCTCATAAATTGCTTTGTGCTATGCATTGTTAAAAAGTTACTGACAAAGTTCGTTCCCTTGTTCAGATCACAGACCCTTATGTATTTCAACTATAAAATTGTTTGCACTTAGGTAATATGTAGCTGGCCCATCAGCATGATGGATTAATCTTGCTCTTGAAGCAGTTAGGAAGGAAAGAGGCTTTCAAGTTTAGAAGATAATGATGAGAAGATAACACATGATCATTTGGATTTGTCAATAAAATGTAACGTTTTTTGGTATTAAGGGGGTAGTGAAAGGGGACAGAAAGATGCAGAGAAAGATCAGAAAAGATGCATGGCATGAAAAACCATGTAAGCTGAATGAAATGTATTCCTGGAAATCTGATGTAGGTAACAGTTTTCTTTCCTCTCTGGTTTCAAATATCAAGACAGTAAAAGATAGCACTCTAAGCTACTATTTGGAATTCTTTCATTTTCTGCTTGAGAATGTAAGTGGTATTGTATCAGTAGACTTTTTTCTTTGTTAAATTAATCAGTGAATTTATTAGTGAGCCAGTGAAGTGCAATAAAATGTTGCCTATCAGGAAGGAGAAACATTGTAACAGTTTTGAAACCTGTAATTCAAAACGTTTTTCTCTCTTAAGTAGTTTTTTCTTGAGTGGCTAAGTGCATTGTATAGAGCAGAGAAACAATGAATACCTGCTTGTTTCATGAAATGTTGGGCAAAACTCGGCAAAACCAAAAAATTAAAAAGAAAGAATCGTCATACCTAAACCAACCTTTTTTTTTTTTTTTTTTTTTTTTTTTTTTTTTTTTTTTTTTTTTTTCCCCGTCTTTGCGGGCACTATTTTTCTTGGCCTGAAAAGTGGAGTTTTGGTTTCAGGGTGGCTTCCTTACTAGTGCTTTCTTCCTCTATCACTTTCTTTAAATTTGTCTCTTCTCCTGTATGGTTTGTAACTTTTTTGCTTTTTTGTTTGTTTTTTTCTTTTATTTTATAGCTATAGCTAAAATGTAATTTCTTCCATGTCCCTTTGTAGCTAGTCTGGTTGTGCATACTTATGGTCTTCAGGCACATCAGTTTTCTATTTTCTTTTTCTCATCACCCTCAATATATAAAAACACACTGACATCTGTATATGGCTCAGAAAGGATTTCACAACTGTCATGAAGTTGTCCTCTCTGTAGGTATCCACACTTGTCAAGTGAATTCAAGATGCTGAAAGAAGACTATTAACGGCTTAAGTGGCAAAGATACTCAAAAATGGGGCAGAACTTCTGGGTGCAAACAAGGAGAAGCATCAAAGGAAAGTTACCTTCTTAGTAACTTAGGCTTCTTATTAACCTCTCCCCTTGTGTGTTAACAGCACATGCTGGTGCTTCAATTTAAGAGGGTGAAATGTGGCCTTTAGATTTAGTAAACTTCCTGATCTCTCCTTACTTCAGGAAGAGAAATTTGAATTGTGTTATTCAATGTATTTGCTTTTTGCAGTGCAGGTCTGTGCAGTTGCAGCTATTGTTCTTTTGTTCCTTTTTACTGTGTTTAAAGCAGGCTGCTGACTACATCTGAAACAGCTGACGTCAAATGTCAGATAAGGCATTTTACATGTATATGTATACATGCACACAAATTTAATAGAGACCTGCTGGAAGATTTAGACATATGTGTACTTCAGATGTCTCTCCTGGTGTTTTTTCAAGGTCTTACTAGGTAGTCAGTGTCCTATTAACTGGCAGACAGTGGCTGTTGTGTGAGCACATTTCTGTGCTGCTGTGACTTCCATCTTTTATGTCAAATGTTAGGTCTGAACAGAGTGAGCTGGCTGGTTTTATTATGTATTAGGCAATATTTTTCCATTCTGAGTGCTGTATAAGCTTTTGAGGGAAAGCTTGTAAATGTGTCCTTATTTTTGGGTTTGTGCCATTTTTATAGGTGAAAACTTAAGTACAAGTTGTTTAGTCTTTTGGGACTTCTGAACAACACAGATGAAAGAAAGTGATAGTTGAGTGTTTGGAAAGACTATTAGGCTTATGAAAGCAGCAGGTTTTATTGTAACTTGAATAACTAGCACATTGACAAATCTGCTTTTTACTTAAAATTCAGGATTTGTCCGTTTGGTTGAAAATGTTGATGCTTTTGCTGTATTCTCTAGGGTCTGCCTCAGTGGTTCAGGTACAGCCGGGATTCTTCTAAGGTTTTTGGGATGCTAAAGGTACTATATATAGGTAATATAATAGTTTTTTCTGACATAAATAATGGAAAGTTTTTGGAGAATTTAAACCAGTGCAGAGGTTATAATCAGTCAACATATTTCATAACTAGGCTGCTATCATTTTGATCCGCTATGAGGGGCTATAATAGGTACTGGAACTGAAACGTAACTATTTGTGTGCATGCATATCTTCTGTCTCCCACATGAATGCAGTTCTGACATGGAAGAGTTGTACAGTTGTCACATGGAGTGTGAAACCCATGATGGGCGATGGTTGGGTTTGGTTTTTTTTTTCAGCTGAGCTTGCATAAATTCATGTTCATGTCCTAAACTCTCTTGACTAGTATTGGTAAAGTAGAGACATCAAAACACTGTCAGTTCTTATTTGTTTTTGAAGTACAGAAGTTTAGGTTATTTTTGCCCTAGGTTTTCAAAACTGCCTCTTCCTCACTGAGTTATGGTAGCTGAATCAGATGATGAAATTAGTTGTCACGGATTTGAACAGATTTTTTCATTTTATCCTTAGTAGTGAGCTGAATGAACCTGTTTTATTTTTTGCCAAAGTGGAACAGAATGGAACAGAACCAGTCTTAGAATCAGGCATGGTGTCTCACCAACTGTGTTGTTTTAAGCTGCTACTTCTATTTTCTAGTGCATGTGAAATTATATCTGTATTTGTTAGTTATGTGATTACTTTCTTTGTTAGATATCAATCAAAAAGAACAAGAAACCTAATATCATACTTATGAAAAAATAGGCCTCATTTTGAGACATTTAGGGCATGTTTTAAATTTAGTACAGATTGCAGTGATGTACTTGGGATGGAGGTGTCCTGGTTTAGGGAAGATTTGTGGGAGAACCCCTAAAGGGGGGCCCCTCCAGAAAACAAACCCACACAGCCCCTCCCCCCAACCTGATCGAGAAAGATTTTCCTCAGAGAGAGGGATGGAAAGAGCCTGTTTATTATCAGTCCCCGCACTCCCCAGCACACAGAATGAACAATACCGGATGACAAAATCTGAAAAGATCACAAACTCTGAGAGTCTCTCCAGTGGATGGTTGCTGTTTCAGTCCCTCTGGCGCTGGGAAAGGTGGACCCCCCGGCAGGCTGCAAGGTGTTCTTGATATTTCCTTGGGTCCTGGCCTGGAGCAGGTTCAGAAGGCTCCAAGGGAAAGAAAAGGGGGACAGTCCAGAGAAAATTTGGACTGTACAGCTAAATTAGCTAGAAGGCAAGAGCAAAGAGCAAAGCAAGAAGCAAAGCGGAAAGTAAGAAGAAAAACAAAGCAGCACTAATATACTGCACTGTCTTTCCTGCCGACTGTGGGGGAGTGAGCAAGCTGATAACAAAACGAAACTTCACTGTTCAGGGCCAGTTTTGAAGGTACAGTGCACAACATCCAGCACACACAGGACAGACTGGGGATACAAGCATCTTAACGTCACCCTAGGACAGGAGGTTATGTTCTACAGGTAATGAGGGAGAGTCAGTCTGAAATAGCTGATTTATAAAGAAGATGTGCAAGGAAATTTTTTCCAAGACAGGTCAGTGACATCCTTGCAAATGATGTACCATTTATAGAGGTCAGTTTAGGACTAACGGGGACTAGTAGTTTGTGCTTGATGCTGGAGAAATGCAATGATACTGATTCCAGGGCGGGTGCAGATCTGCAGCAGTAACATCTCTGTTTGAGGTCTACAGTAATTCCTCTCCAAAAGTGTGACAGCAGTGTGAGGAGAGCTCTGGTCTAGTATTTGAAGTGTGTGTATTTTCTAGATTTTCTCCCTTTTTCTTCTGCTATATTTTTTAAACTCCGTATAATGGAGCTTTGTACCTTTTTAGTTTTACTCCTGTTTGGCCAAATCTCTGAAAACATTCTGTGGGATTTAGTACTTAGATCTTCAAAATAATGAGAAAAATTACTTCAGCAACAGGATTCATAATGAAGAAGAGAGTTTCCAGTGGAATTTTTCTGCCAAATATTATGATTTTATTTGGTGTTTAGTAGACATGAACATTAATATCTCTTTACTGAGTAAACCAAACATTAGATTTTGGTTGAAAATTATTAGAATTGTGAGGCTTTTTTCAATCAAAGTGTAAAAAACTTTTAGGATTATTATTATTGCTATCTGTTGTTACTCTGCTGTGCCAGAAAATCCTATAAAACCTGCTTCCTGGCGTATAATTGGACTGTGCTAGCTTCCAAGAGTTATCTTCATCTGGGATTTGGTTTTTTTTCTTTCATGAGTCTCTAGCCATTTGGATCAATTTTACCTGTAGAATTTTGAAGCTTGTGCTATACTATATAGTGTGCATACACATTGTTTCAGTCACTTTTTGATTTATCTGAGTAACTTTTTATTGGGTAAGAGTTCCTGCATTATAAAAGGAAGAGGGTGTAAATTTAGAAATTAGTCCATGTTGCACACAAAAGAAACTTTATTGTACTAGATTAAATATTTGTTCAGTTGAAGCATTGAGATGTAACTTTGTATGTTGATAATTAAAACGGAATTGATTTAATTGTCAGTAAAATTAAATTTAGTGTGGGATGGGTAGTCCTGATCATAGGGATTGTAGTTGGCATTCTTTTTGTTTATATATTGGGTTACTTTTTTTGTTGGTTTGGTTTGGGTTTTTTGTTTCCTTTCATTTTAGCAACCTCCATACATTGGTGTGCTATCTTTTGAACTCTGAAATTTTTGAATCTTCAGGAAGTCTTATTTTTGCTACTGCTTGGTACTTTTTTCTTTGTTTAACTGATGAATACTGGGTGGTTTCTAATCCTGAATATGCTTTTTCCTCCAAAGGATAAACAAAATAAATTTCCATCAAACTTTAAACAAGAAAATACTTGTAAATCTGATGAATATCCTTGTTATTCTTGGTATGGTAAAATGGATTAAAACCCCTACATTTAATTTAATTTATTTCATAACATTGCTATGTGCTTGCTTTGATTTTTTTTTTTTTTTTTTTTCATCTATTAGTGTCTGTATTCAGATGCAGCTGTAGCATAGGCCCATTTGTGGGTTATGTTTGCTTGTCAATAGCTGTAACAAATATTGGGTACTTGGGCTTTTTGGAAGCGGGGGAGGTTGTTTTGATTCTTTTTGAAGTTGTACAATTAGATTTCCAAAAAAAAAAAAGTTGTCTTTCAGTTGGCTACATTGCAGCCTTTAGTATTCCATTTTTATATTTTTTTCTTTAGTATTCAATTTTTTTCTCAGTTTCTCACTTATTTTAATGTTATTTATGGAAGTAAAAATTCAGACATTCCTACAATTAAAAACAGTGTTGTTTAGGTTTCTTGTGTCCTGTGTCATTTTAGTTTCATTTTGTTGAATTCTATGTAGTTAATTGAATTTTTCTCAAAAAAAATTGAAATTGAAAAAAATGCTAAATTGACTAATTTAGAAATTAGTCAATATTGCACACAAAAGAGACTTTATTGTACTAGATTGTACTGTATATATTAAAGGTGTTTGTACAAGTTGCATACATTAAGATATTCTTTAAGGAGAAAAGTATCTTATCTAGTGAGGAAAGCATAACATTTCTTGCCTTATACAAGTATTGTATTTTGCAGTTCTGTAAGATGAGAAACTGCATATAAGAGTTTTAGTGTTTTCTAGCAGGAAGGTGTAGAACCCTGATTGATTAACTGTAGAATTTTATTTTTTTAGTGCATGGTTTTTCCTATTTCGTAGGAAATAGGAAAATCAACTTATTCTATAAGCATGGTGATAATAGTTGATTTAAAAAATGTAATTTGTCAAAAAAGTAGATATGCTGGGAAAGCAGCTAGACTTAATTTTACCTGGGTAAATCTTTACTTTTTTGAAACAGGAGATCAGCAAAATCTCGAAGCAGAAGTCCATACTCATCAAGGCACTCCAGGTCTCGTAGCAGACACAGATTGTCTAGATCCAGAAGTCGTCATTCAAGTATTTCTCCTAGTACATTGACTCTGAAGAGTAGCCTGGCTGCTGAGCTGAACAAAAACAAGAAAGCAAGAGCTGCAGAGGCAGCCAAAGCTAGTGCAAAAGCTTCCAATACTTCAACACCTACTAAAGGAAACACTGATACTGCTGTAAGCGCATCTCAAGTGAACAATATTAAGGACCTGAAGAAAATCAAAACTGAGCATACACCTTCTCCTACCAGCAGTGCAAATCTGAAAAATGACAAGGCAAAAGCAAAGGTCTTGCTTCCTGAAACAAAAGCAGAAAATAATTTAATTGCAGACAAAATTACCAAACAGAAACCTGCAACAGTAAAAGAGAATAAATTGACTGTTGTGAAGCAGCAATCCGTCCCTGTAAAAGAGAAAAGCAAACCAAGTACACCAAGTGTAGTAGCCAAGGAGAAGGATCGAATTGTTGCACTACCGACCTCCACACTACCACCCTTGCCTTTGCCTCCCACGCTGCCTGAAGATAAAGAAACTGATAGGTGAGTTGTGACAGAGATTTTCTTTTGGGATTGTTTGTTCCTTTTTATAATGGTTGTTGCTATTTCCTTTGGAAAATAAATATAAAACTATATGCCAGATCAGGCTAATGCATTATTTAATTTATTCTTGCTCTTCAGCTGCTTGACTGGTGACTATTAGTGGACTGGAGGAATTTGATCTTAAAAATAATTTTAGTTCTTGAAAAAATAAGAGTTTGGTCTAAAGAATCATTCTATAAAAAGTTTACTAAAGAAATGTTTTAAAAATTACTGGTAATAATAGCTTTGGGACAAATGAAAGGATGTATTCAAGGATTCAAGATTTCAAGTTTGGTGTGAACATATACATACTTCTGGGGAAAAATTGAATTCAGTAGCAATATGAGAAAATTATTTAGCTGGGGTTTGAGGAAAAGATTCTCTTCCCTTTGAAAGGCAATTGTTTTATAGCTGGGCGTTATTTTAGTGTAATTTATTTCAAAGATAATGGAAGTGAGGTTCGTGGCTTGTCATTTGTGTTAATTTTGAAGTGTAAAAGTTGGTCTGTAGTGAAAAAATTAATTTGTGTCCAAGTGTCATATGAATTTAGACTATGTTAAGTCTGTTCATAGTCCTAACAGAGAATCTCTGCTGTGATTTGTGGTTTTTCTGGTTTTTGTGGGTTTTTTTTTTTTGTTTTGTTTTGGTTTTTTTATTTTGTTTGTTTTGTTTTTGTGGGGTTTTTTTGTTTGTTTGTTTTCTTTTCTTTTCTTTTCTTTTCTGAAGGTGCTACATGCCTCTCACATGTATGCAAGAAATCACTTCACAAGTAAGCCAGACATTTTTAGCTACAGGTGAAAATGTTTCTCTTGTGTTTGCTGGTAATTTAAGTTTGTATTAGACATTAGGGGTGTATAGAAGCCTTGGGAAATAAATGCAACCTAACATAGTATTAGACAGTTAATATATTATTTTTTAGTTGTAAGAAAGAAAGTTTCTTGCCCTTCAGCATTCAACTCTACCAAATGTAATAATGGTGTAGTGAATGTATGATTGCATTTACATTTGTGACAAAGCCATCCTCTCTAGGTAAATGAGAATCCTGATACTGTGAGCAAGATTTACTATTTAAACTAAAAACTAGTCTATGTAGTTTAACTAATTATGACTGGCATTTCAGTATTAATTGCAACAACATGAAATGAGATGTCATATTGAAGCTGGATGATTGCTTCTGATATTATTATTATTGTTATATTTTAATGGATCACCTGTTTTAAATTAGCTAAACTGAGGCGTTAAGCTACAATTAAGCAGTGGTTCTTTCAGCACTGGGCTCATTCTCTTTCAAAACCAAAAGCCTGCTGCTTGTAAACAGCTGCATTAGAAAGATTAATGAGAAGTAATGAAATGCCTTTTTTTTTTGCTTAGTTTTGCCTATAGGATGTTATAAACTTTGGATCAGAAATTATAAGTCATGATAAAGCTTAAGTCATCAAAGGAAGAAGATCAATGTTTTTAATGGTAGAGGAGGGCAAAGGTGTTTAACTTGGGCTCTGAGTTACTGTGGGGAAATTGTGTCAACAAGGAAAGGTTGAGCTCCATGCTATGCAGAACTGTCTGGTTCCTTCAGTAAGAATCTCATAAACCCACAAATAAGCGACCTAAGGGAACATCAGTGTTGCTGCCTCACAGTTCAGGTTAGCTGAAAGGAAAAATTGTCCTGGTCATCAATGATGTGTGATTTAGCAGACCTGAAAAAAGCTGCTCTTGGCTGCCTCTATTTTCATGTGCCACTTTTAAATTAAATCTGTGTCAGATCCTTTCATATGTTAAGCTTTCACTCATATTGAAAATTTTGGGGAAAAATTATGAGAGAAATACTAATATATAAACTTAAAAATAAGAGGTTTTTATTGCCATGACAGTTACATGCACTGCACTAAGGTGGTTTATTCTTTATAGAATGTTAACTATTATATTTGTGATGAGGTCAGTCTTTGCTTCCTTGTGATGCTTCTTTAAAATGGGGCAGTGGCAGTTTAGGAAGTGGTAAAAGACATAAAAGTGTTCAGTTTTCACAGAGAAGCATAGACATATGCAAAACACTGGAATGCTGTATTTGAATATATAAGAACTACTCATTGCAAGAAAAATAAGGAAAAATGTATGCATTCTGTATTATTATGTGAGTTGGCAATGTGTTTCCATTTAGAGAAGTTGCTATTTTATCTATGAAGCTAAGCAGGTAAGAAGTTGTAGAAAAACCATCACAGAGAAGGATGAATTGGTACAATTTGATGAAGATGCAATTTGGCAAATGTAGCTAACTTGGAAAATGTTCCCTCAAAGCATGACTTAAGTTTTATTGATAGAGTGATGGAAATTAAAAGACTGAATACTGTGTGAGTTTTCTGTAGAAGAGAAACAATTGTGTAATTATATGAAGTTTAGAGATGGTCATGGATATGCAGTATCTGAACAAATCTAGCTGAACTAAAAGATAAAATTGAGCCATGTACTTACGAAAAAAAATCCTGCAGCAGTCATGATTCCCCATTGGAATGGTAGGAGCATTTCTAAGATCATTGTGTAACTGTTATAAGGTCCTGTATGTGTGTTTGGGGATTTTCTCAAGACAGAGATAAACAGTATCTGTTATCTAATTATGGTTGATTAAAAATCAGTCAGATATCAGTAACCCATGTCACAAAAAATTGCCATTTTTTCATCTGGTATTTTTTTTCCCCACTTGATATGCATGCTGATCATTAGAAATGTGTTGAATCTGGAGTGTTTCAGCAGATGTATGCAATTAGAATTTGTAAATGAGGTGATGTGGACAGCCTCGTAATGTCCAGCAGTATTAATGTAAGTATGAAGCTTATAGCTGTGATGACCAATTTTAGATAGAACTGGGTTAGTCAGATCTTCTCTCTTCTATGAGAAGTCAGAGTACAGATTTTACCACTATACTTTTGATGTCTGGCAGCACCTGAGCTCTAAATATTTGTAATAGTCTAGGCCATAAGCTTGGAAAGAAGTTTATGGGGCAGAAAAAGTCTGGCCTGGTAAGGCTTCTTGTGTCATCTACCTCAGCTTTCACCAGAAAGGTCTGATTTCACAGTTCTGTAGAATTGTGGCTGTTAACTGTGCGTCTTCCAAAGATCTATTTGTGAGTCATTTATCCAAGTCCTGCAGATTTTAAAAGCAGAGATTTCAAGTGTTGGTGCATTGACAGTTTAGAATATATTAAAAAAAGAATTCTAATAAGTTTGGCTTTTATGTTAGTATCCTACTATCTTAAATTTATTACCAAAACAATGTTTTTTTTAATAGTTTGAGAGAAAATCTTTCAGTGAAGTCAGTTAAAGAAACAGAGAAGAAACTTCGCCATCTGCTTGCAGACTTGCCACTTCCACCTGAGTTGCCAGGAGGAGCTGAGGTACCAAAAAGTCCTGAAGAAAAGAAACCAGCAGTTCAGTTACATAGCAAGAGAAGACCAAAGTATGTTCATTAAACTTTTTAAAAAGCTTATCAAGCAAGTAGAAATACTAATAGTTTATTTAAAATATGTTCTTGTCAAAAGAGTTCTGCTTTTTGACATTTTTAATATTAATGTGGCTTGACTCAAACTGCATTGCCACTTATTGCTAATAAGACAGTTAACTAATAATGTCTCAAATAGTGTTGAGGGTGTCTTCAAAGTTAAGACAATGTCTAGATATACTAGCTGTAGTCTTAAAAATATTTGTTGCTTTCTAGAATATGTGGACCACGACATGGTGAAACAAAAGAAAAAGAAATAGACTGGGGAAAGCGTTGTGTGGATAAATTTGATATCATTGGTATTATCGGTGAAGGCACTTATGGGCAAGTTTACAAAGCCAGAGATAAAGATACAGGTAAGTTCAAAAAAGGTAAATGTAATCCTACAATTTTAAATAACAGGATGGTTTTGGTTTTTGTTTTATATTGAGTAAAATTGTGGTATTCTGCCCTCTTATGTTTGGAAGTTTTTTAGTTGTTGGTGTGTTCAGTTTTAAGTTTAGCATTTGTCTAAATCAGAAATTATTGTTTGCTGCATTGGAAAATCATTTCTCTGTAAAGCTGTGGCTGAAATGAAGCTGAGTAGTCTTAAATTCTAATACTTATTTTTTGAGTTTTGATGGTCTGTATAAAGTTGAACTAGTAAAGAAGAGAAGCTAAATATCCTGGGGAAACTAAATGTCAACGTAGGCAGGCTGGCAAACTGTAATGAAGTTTGTGAAGGGATGTAACTGTGAAAGAAGCTATGCATAAAACTTGGTCATGGTTGTTTGTACTCCAGTAGTCCCTAGTTCATAGTAGGAAAAGAATCTGCTTCTGTGCAACACAGCCATGAAGAGGTGCACATGGGGTATTCTTGCAATATAACTGACTTCACAATAGTGACATTATTTTTTAATTTCATGTTAAACTATTGCTGAAATGAGTGAGCAGTCATCAGTAGGATACATAATACTGTCACTACTTCTAAATAGATTTTCTAAATTCCTTATATATGCTGTATGCTGTGTGATTGTTTTGTGATTAGTTAGTAGATTTCCATGATTGCTTACCCTTCTGGCTTATTTGTGCATGCTTTGAATGCTGGACCATTTTCTACTTCAGCAGTATCTGAATCCCATAGAAGCACATACCAGCCTCAGTTCCTTTTTCTGATTGCCAGAGGAATAAGCTGTGTGATTGTAATTCCTTCTTTATTCTTTACCTGTCCTTGTCTCAGTTTGCAAACTTTAGTCCTAGTTGAACTGTCACAGATTTTTGCCTCTACTTTGAGAACCTGTGCAAATCATTGTTAGGATCTCCTGAGATACTCTTCTTTGCATATTTGCTTTTTAATTCTGTCATAACCATATTGCCTTTTTGGCAAACTTCAGGTTGTGCGTCACAGTCATCTCTTAACCTCCCCTCCCATAGAAGTTGTTGCTTTCTGCATTGAAGGCATCCGTACAGATACAGCAAGCAAATCTGTTAGCTTTGGATTCAAATCCCATGTGGAGAGTGGCATTATGGCCTCTGAGAAACCTTAGAAGAAGCTGTGTAATAGGCTTTCAGAGCAAGTGGATGTGGTGTCATGCTGGAATATGATCTATTGTGAGTGTATCGTGTAAGTTAGTGTAGGGTAAGTACTTTTTAGAACTAATTAAGATTTACTGGGCTGTCAGTAAACTTCCCAGAAATGGCAATAAACTTTCAAGAACAAAACTATTGAACTAGCATGTGTGGTCTGTAGATATCCTCCATCATGAATAGATCATGCTCCTGCCATTTTATAGACTCCAGTTTGATTTAGCCCACCCTGCAATAATAGTAAGGGAAAATCTCCTCACTGTAAAAATGGCAGTGCCAGTGGTGCTTGTAGAAAAGTATACTGATGAATCTGAGGACTCTAGTTATCTGCCTCCTATCTTGAGCTGCATAGTATTTCTGGCAAGATACATGCATTCTGACCAGTAGTAATGTACTATTAAGAAATCCAGAGCAGTCACAGGCCTCTGTCTCTAAAGCTGCTGCTGATAATCACTCTTTACTGGTAGACATGGTGTGGACTATTGGGATATGTGAGTGAGTTGTGCAGGAGGAAGGAGGATAGCCCTTGTAGTGTGTGTAGCTAAAAATTCTCATTTGTAGTTTTGCTTCTGTGTGTGATGCTGATATCTGTTCAGCATAGTGCTTGGTGCAAACATCAGGGTTTTTAAAAACAAACATAAAAATCAATACTAAATCCCATGGTTTGGTTGCTAATCTTAATGGCTTTTATTTAAATTTTCTCTTAGGGGAGATGGTAGCACTGAAGAAAGTACGACTGGATAATGAAAAGGAAGGGTTTCCAATTACAGCTATTCGAGAGATTAAGATTCTTCGACAGCTTAATCATCAAAGCATTATCAACATGAAGGAAATAGTGACGGATAAGGAAGATGCTTTAGACTTCAAGAAGGACAAAGGTATGTATGCTAACAGGGATTGCTCTTTCTGGACCTGTTCTTAATGTGATAGTCTGCTATGCTGGATTTGAAGTTACGCTTCATTAAAAAATATGTTTGCAAATTGTGATGCTTGATGAGGGATTTTGATTTAAATAGTATAAGAAGTTGTTTATTTAAATCAGCTATGCATTTTGCTTATAGAAACATTTTCTACCAATATTTTGTGGAATAAAAAATGTATTGCTTGATTGTGGTTTTGCTGTAGAGGAACAGATGTTTGACTCTGTGACACCCATGGATTAGGGAGGCCAGCAATAATAGGAAGCTCTTAATTGTGAGCTTTTTTTAACGTATTATTTTTTTAGTACTTTCTCATACCATTTAGAGTGTAGTAGGCTGAATGTTGAAGAGATGTTTTTCATTTTAGGCCTTGGTTTTATATTAATTGTTCTTCAGTCACTTTTTTGATGATTAGGCACTTGTGTTTTGTGAGCTAGAAGAGTAGATTGAAAGTATGAAAAGCAAGACATGTATAGTGATAGTTTTTTTCCCCAAAGAGAAGACATGCAGACTTCTACTCTTGTTTCCTTCAGTTTTAAGTCTTGTCTTGTTTGAATTGCTTCAACCTCCTTAGTCTAGTGATTCAAGCAAACAGAGTGAAAATCATGCAGTGTTGTTGCTTGGTACTTCTGATACTGGAGTGGTATTTTGCCACTGGAGGCATTTCACTTTGGGTCTAAGTGTTACAAATCTATAATTTTGGAGGTGTTTTAGTGTCCTGTGGGCAGTTTGTTACATAGTTTGGCTTAGGAGAGTGTTTAGAATGTGGTACCTGTCCTTCTTCCCTGCTCTCCCTCCCTGAGTCTCTATTACAGCATGCTCAGCAGCAGTGCAGGTAGAAAATGCTGTGTGTACTGCGTGGCCAGCTGAAACACCAGGTGGTATGATCAATCAGAAGGTGGATATGAAGCAGGAATTTGTTTGGATTTTTTTCCTAGCATCTTCGGAGAGTATAATACCCTGAAGCACTGACATGCTTAAAAGTGGGAAGTACCTAGCAAGAGTTTTTTGAGAGTTGTGCAGGTTCAGTGGTCAGGCCCTACTCAAAATCCTAACAGGCTGCAACAGCCAGTTTAGTCTGTGTATGTGAATCTTGCACTAAGTTTTAATTAGGTGTAACCTACTTGGCTAATGAGACCACACTGAGTCTTGACTTAATAAATAATGACTCATTAATGAATTTTCTTTCTTCTGTTTAGTGTCATGTTTAGACTTTAATAGTAATAATTTTTTTGTACTTAAAACTGTGTCCCATTAATTTCAAATGGGGTTCTTTTGTCCAAGTCTGTATTTGTGCTTTTGATATTACTTCTGATTTAATTTGTTGTTCTTTTTTAACAGCATATTAAAACAAATACATTTTCTGAAAATTGACAAGGGCGGGGGTTTCTCTGGAGATGAATTCTGTTCTATTCTGCTAGAATAGAATTAATTTCTGATAGTTGACTAAGTTCTGATAGTTTCTTGAAAGCATTAGCAGGATAATGAGACTGCTGTTACAATGTCTCTATAAAAAAAATGGAAGTTGTGGTTTTTTTCAGGCACTGTATTCTGTATTTCTCTAATGAGTAGTTCATTGTGAGATAAGGATTTATAGCTCAGTTGTGGCCAAATTGTAGTCTGTGCAGGGAATGAATGCAAGTGGGAGGAAGTGTGGTCATTTTCACAGTAGAGTGTTGCAAATGCACAAGTAGGCTGCTTAACATGAACCATTAGAAAAGTGGTAGTGATATCTTACAACAGGCAGAGGTTACAGTAAAAGCAGGGTGTTTTGCCTGTATGATGAACGTGCTTATGCTTTATGTATGTTACATGTTTACCATAGCTTTGAAATATTACTTGGAAAACCCTGCTGATATCCCATTTAGAAGAGTAGGGAATAAGAACATTTTTGCTATCACATGTTTTTCTAGTTGTTATGAGTGAAGTTAACTTTGTTTCTAAGGCTGTGTATCATATCCTGACATAGTACTCATCTGCTCTTTCACTTATGGCAGTGTAGTTTTTTTTTTTGGTTGGATCTCAGTAGTTTAATATAGAGTACATTCAGTTTTCTGACAATAATTTAAGTGTTGGGCCCACTTTACAGTACTTGATTTAAGGATACTTTTTAAGGTAGTAATATTGGACTGCAAGCCAGCAATAGCTTGGTTTGTACAACTTTGTCCTGGTATTTTGAGCTTTTATTACGTGTTTTTAAATGACACTCAAAAGTCTGGAAGAGAGAGGATTAGTCGTTCCCCATGTTAAAACCTGTCTCAATATTTTCAACAAAGAAAATGGAAGAGATTATATTTGTGTTTTATCCTGGCCAGCTTGGACTATAAATTTAAAGTCATGAACAGCTTTAATAGATATTCTTGGGTTTATTCTTTCTCTACTAACTGTTAGCAAAAGAAGTGCATGTAACACATTGGAGCAGTGTGTTACAAATTTTCTAAGTGCATTTCCCTGCATCAGTGGAAGTCATTACCTTAGGCAGCATAATTGTTTATGTATAGATTGGGTATATACAAAGCAGAGTGGGTGATACATGGATCTGTCTGCTGAGGATCAGAAGTTGTTCACTTTGCAATCTTCATTATACATGCGATGTGCTTGATAATAAAGTTGGAGAATGGCATTACTTATTACTAATTAGTAATGTAACATCTTGATTCTCAGGCACAATCCTGATAGATAAAACATATATGTTGGGTGTCGCCACAAGGAGTGTTCATTTTATGTTTCTTGTGTAGGCTTTTCTTACCTACCTATCATTCTGAGGGAGATAGGTGAACACCCAAACTTAACGATGGGTACTTGTGACTCTTGAGGTTGTATTCAGTCTTGTGTGTTGAGACACCTTATCAGGTATAAAATGAATTATTGAGAAAATGCTTTCTCAGTTTGAGCTGTTGTCAGTTTTGGTATTTTTCCTTCATGTATGTATAATTTGTATGACTTTGATGTATATCTTCTTACTTTGGGCACTTGAAATGGTTCTTCAGTTCTCAGTTGCCTCTAACTGCTGGGAGATGTTTGCAAGTGGCTCAACAGTCTAGGTTTGGGATTCACATGCTCTCTTTTTACTAAACAAATGGAAAATGCCTGACTTAGCTTTTGCTGCTGTCAGTGTAAATGCAGTAAGTGTACTGCCTGACTTCCCTTCCTCCTTTTGACTGGGATAGGTGTTTTTTGCTAACCTGAGGGAGGATGTAAAACTTGGCATGGAAACCAGTAATAAAAGATCTGGTTAACATTGCAGCTTAGGGGTTTTTTTCTGGATTTTTTTTTTGTGCAAATTACCTGTTTATGTATGTGTGTTTCTGTAATTAATTTTAAGATCTAAGTTTACTTTAGATTAAATTTTGAATTGATTTGCAGTACAAATCAGCAAACCTTTTAGGCATGAAATTGGTATTTATATTGACAGTACTGTAGTATAGGAGGACACTGACTTTGCAGTACATTGTAATATGACTGACAAGCTACTTTTTCACAGCCGTCAAGAAGTATTTATTCTGAAATCTTGTGGTTTGGAAGGAGTCTGTAGTGACAGCAGTCATGTAGTCAATGTTACATGGTAGCTAGTTTTGTCTGTGTTTCCTAGGAAGTTGAGTAAAAGCAGAGGTCTGAATTTTAGAAACCTCTAATGCTCTATAGCTTGCCTTGCTGCTCCCAAAATAGCTGATAGAAACTTACCCCAAATAGTTTTCATGCTAGAGCTAAATTATCAGAAATAGTGTGACTGCTTGAGTGGTGCTTCCTATTTGTGTGTGCTGTACTGGGCTTTGGAATAAGTGCAGACCTAATTGTGTGGCTTTTCAACTTGTTCCATGTCAAAATGAGAGAAATCTCTAGTTATTAATGAAAGATTTTTGTTTATCTGCTTTAAGTTTTTGGTTTTGGTTTAGTTGTTTGGGCTTTTTTTTCCTTATTTCCCAGTATTGCATGATAAAACAAGGAGAGTATTTACTCCCAGGGCTTCTATATCTTCTTGGCTTGTATCCGTGTTTCAGAACATATGTGGAGTTCCTGCAAGAGGAAAATGCAGTTGAACTTGAAAGGGGAGAATAACACTGTCATTAAATAGAAACTTAATATTGGGTGAAAATGTAAAAAAATAGTATAGCAGCAATGTTTTCTTAAGTCTTAAGGGATTAATTCAGCAGCTATGGTTGTATTTGTTGTTCTGGCAATCAGAAAATAGATTAATAAAACCTGAGTCAAATGAAAAGACAATTATCTATTGAAGGAATTTTAAGGAATTTAAGTGTAAGGATCTTAAAGGAATTGGTGGGCAATTTCTTCTTTAGTTTTCAGGTTGTGGTTAATAAAATTCTGCGTAAAACTCTTGGAATAGCCTATCATGAGTACTGGGAGAGAAATGCTAAGGAAATAAAATAGTAGGTGTAATCTAATTATATTTAATCAATCAACAGTAAGAATAATCTATGTATTGCATAGAAGAAGCTGGAGGAGGCTTAATAGCAAAATTAAAATCTGATGGAGTTTCATTTTGAAAACTGACTACAGAACAAATGTTGAAAAAGTGTTTCACAACTCAGCATTGTACGTACTATGCACTGAACTAGGCAGGGATACTGCAGTTTCTTTAAAGCATTTCTGTATTTCAAGATACTACTGTAATGCATTTATACTAGAATTGAATTTAAATTTGCATGTAATAAGGCCTTTCTGGTCTCCTGGGTCCTCAGATTTCTATCTAATCAGATATTTTGAGAAACACTGAACACCTTTCCTCTGAATTACATTTGGAAAATACTTGTTTAAAAGCCATAATCTGTGGAGGCTTTTGAATGATTCTCCCCTGCATCACCACCCTCCCCTCCCAGTATGAAGCACTTGTATCTTTGGGAACAAATGGTGTCCTGTTTTGTTTGATCTGTGTGATTTGAAGACAGTCCAGAGAAATCCAGAGCCCTGCCTGTGTCACAAAAATGCAAAGCGTGTTTTGTTAGGACTTTTTGGCCTCTCAGAAAATCCACTGTTTATGGCAGATCATTAGTGCCGTGTTTTGTTGAGTTAGCTCTCTTGTATGCAAACCTTTACTGCATTATACTCGAGCTTATTTTGTGTTAAGAAACTGCTCTATGAACTGAAACATATGACCAAGAGGAGGAGATGTATTAATCCTTTAATTAATCTAAATTGGTATCTCACTTGCTGAACCCCATCAGTCTTAACTGAAAAAATGGTAGAAAGGTGCATTTTTCCAAGGGCAATCAAAAGGAATAAGGTGAGGATTATTTCTACACATGTGAATCTCCTTTATTGTGTACCTTCTTAATAGATTCAGCTGCTCTCTCTTATCCCATATTCAGAAATAGGCAGTGTTCCTACTGTTCAGCTGTTCTAGCTGCTGCTCTGTTAACATGTAGTGACACTAGGATTTCTGATTATCTCAGTAGATGAAGGAGAGTAGATGAGCTTCATGGTGTTAATGAAAGAAATGGGCCACCCAGGACACAACCCTTCTGTTAGTACTTTGTTGCAGCGTGTGGAAATGGACTAGGCTTTCTCCCACCCCACAGGTGGGAAGTGCAGGTCTTTAACACAACAGCTGTAAAATGAGGAACTTTAAACTCAAGTAAGTAATTCTGAGTTCATTTGAATTGCATGCACTTTACTGTGAGAGTGCTTTAGGTGTTTTTGTAGCACTGCTTCCCAAAATGACAACTAGGCAAAGCTAGCATCAAGCAAAACATCATTTTAAAATGTAACCTCCAAGTTACAAAATGTTTTATCTTCATAAAAGAAGTAACTATTATTTTTTTCTGCTATGATTTCCTTTTTTGAGAAATGAATATTTTTGAGGCATTTGTTTTGATAGAACTAAAGTATGCTGTGAACTTGAACTCAGACCAAGCTGTAGTAAGCACACTTCTGCCTGTGCATAGTTCATTTGTGATGTCTTCTATGACTGTTTCCTTCTTCCTGAATAACTAGCTGCTTTCCCTTTTATGGAGGATCAAATCCCTCAATGTGATGAAAAGCAATGAAAATTTGAAATTATTGGGTGGAATAATGTAAGGATTTTGTTGGCAGAAACTACAGATCTCTGTCAGAAAAGGGCACCACGTTTGTCCAGGAATAAATTAACAGGAGTTCCACTTCAGTTTGCTTGATAGCTTGAATAATAGTGAAAATCAGGCTTGAATGGTGAGATTGCCAAGGTTAATAGACTAATTTTCATATTTTCTCATACTAAATGAAGATTTTACAAGCTTTTATTTTTAAAACAAATTTTAATAATGTGTAGTTAGGAAATAGGCAAGAATGCACAAGTGTAATGAATCTGTACATTTGCTCTTGATCTCATAAGGAAGGAATATGTAGCATTTATCCTGTTTTAGTGTATGTTTTCAAATAAGTGTTGCAGAGAATGTAAATAATCAGGTGTCACCTTCCAGGTACTACTCTACTTTGTTTATGAATCTTCTCTATTGTTGTCAGCTTTCCTTCTTGCATGAGGGTACCAATTGTGATGCTGGTTATAGTGCATAAATAGCAGTGAAAAAATCCTAGGAGTTAGTGAAGAGCAGGAAATTGCTCAAGACATGGATTCTGCTTTGCATATAAACAAGAGGTCTTTGTTCAGCTGTTCTCACTAAACAGTTCTACAGTCAATCTTTCTCCTTTTCATATACGCACATACAGCCAGCTGCCATGACAGAGTTAACTTTCTCTTGTACTCCAGAGCAAGAAGGTACCAAGATTCACTGTTCATTCAGTTTTGTTGAGCTGACTTCCTCTGAGGGGTGCGTCTAGGTTTTTCTTACACAGCAGTACTAATATCAGGTGTTTTGTTTTGAGGCATTTAAAAATAAGTCATGGCTTATACTTCAGTCATCGTTGAAGTAGATCTAACAGCAGATTGCCAGCTATCTAATTTGAAAATACCAAGATTAAGAGCCTCTGTGCTTTTCCATGTTAAACTGGTGAACTGGATTAGTGAACTCAGTTATGCAAATAGTAACACAGCAGACTTGATTATTCATAGCTCTTAATACTTCCTTCTCTTCTTGTGAAGTGATGGGTGGGATTGTGTTATACCTGCTTGATTCACCTCCTGTTTCACCCCCTCTGTACACAGCAGCAGGGGCATTTTATGAGTGTTTTGCTTTCTCTGTATAATACGCAACAGGACAAAAAGACCTAAGTCAAAAACAACAAGGTATGCAATTGCCTGTGCTTTAGCTGATGTATGCTAATCATTGTTACAAGTTTAACACTTTAGTGTATGAGTAATCTTCTTCCTGAATAGCAGATGGACCTATCATTGTTTTTTCCCTTTTCAGCTACTAAACAAGAAAAAGGAGTCAGTTCATTCAAATGTGGCTGTGTATGTGCACAGCTTCTGTCAAGCTGACTTCTCATTATTGCTCCAAGACTTTCACTAGTTTGGGTTTAAACTTTTTTAGGAACAAGAACGTGTAATGAGTTCTTGTTAGGTAGAAAATATTTGTAGTGGAAGATTTAAGGAGGTTTTGGAAATACAAGGTAGACAGACCCACTTGAATGTAGTTTCTCTGTTGCTTCCTTCACTCTGCAGGGGCTGCACTGCTCTGTGTGTCCTGTGGTGAAGAAAGGAAAGAATGAAGTATTAAAAAGTAGATTGTACTGGAATGGTTGCATTGGAAATTGGTTATTGCTACTTCTGAATCACTCAGCACTTTTCCTCTTGAAGAGTGCTTAGACATATCAAAGAGCCTTGGATTTAACAGCTCTAGTGGTAGAATTATACAGGGCAATGTGAGATAAGATCAGATTCTCTTGTGCTGAATGTATGCATGTGGCAACTTAAAATATGAAGTCTGTCTTTGCAGAGCTGCTGTTACTAGTAGGTTAGTTCTGCTTTCTCATTTTATCCTGTCTTATAGTTATTTCTAGTCTGAGAAGGGCAAGCTTATTTCTGACCCAGTTGCACGGAAATATTTAAAAAAAATTAATCACTGAGTCATGACAGATGAACAATAATGCACAATAAGGCTTGTACGTACTTTGTTTCTAGATTTCCTCCAAACATTACATAGGTAATATTAACACAGTTAATTTGTCTTGAAATAAAATGGAGATTGAGAGCTGTAGGGAGAGCACATGTTCATCTAGACTAAAGCACCATGCGGTAACATTATATTTCTTTTCACAAATGTTTGACTAATATAACTGCTTATATCAAACAGCAATTTATTAAAACTTTTTACTGTACTATATTTCATTGGACATTAGGTGCAGCTATAAATACTACAGAAAATCTAAGTAGTTGTATGAAAAATGCTTCTGATTTTAAAAAGTAGGCAACAGCAACGCTTTGGAATGCTGTTAAATTAGCTTTTCTGTCTATTTCTCCTGCACTTTCTCTTTCTTTTTGTAGGTGCATTTTACCTGGTATTTGAATACATGGACCATGACTTGATGGGACTGTTGGAATCTGGTTTGGTTCATTTTAATGAAAATCATATTAAATCTTTTATGAGACAGCTGATGGAAGGCTTGGCCTATTGCCACAAGAAGAACTTTTTGCACAGAGATATCAAATGTTCGAATATTCTACTAAATAATAGGTATGGATATTATTTAAAAGTACATAACAAAAATTGTATGTTAGCAAGATCTTTAAATCATTGTTTCAGTCTTCACAGTTCACCTGATTGGAGTCATTAGCAAAACTTATTCTCTAAATTGCCTCGTTTCTTTAAAATGAGTTGCAAAATAATAATCTAATAATGTTCCTTCTTAACAGTGGAGCCTGCAGCTGCGTATTAAACTTAATCTGTGTTAAAAAAAAAGATTGTTTTAATCCTGCAAAGTTAGAGTACAGGGGGAAAATTATCTTAGTTCAAATATATTAAAACAGAATTGTAGGATGTAAGTGTTTGAAGTGTATTCTTTCTGCCATCTCATTTCAAGATCGCAGTGTGGCTAGGCTAGTTCTTCATGACAGTTCTGAGGTCCTTGTCATCATCAGTCAGGATAATGCTTTAAAAGAGTATTTGATTAGGCATGTTCAAACATGCCTTAACGTGCAGTTATTGCTATAATCAAAGGGGAAGAATAATTTGTTTCTTACTACTTTAACACATGGTAATCACAAATCATATTAGTAAGTGTGGTGCTTTCAGCGTGCAGCAGCAGCAACAAATAAAATGCCAGTGTGAGGATAGTGAATGACTTTATTACTAACTATTGTGCATCATAATCTGGAATACTAAATCCAGGGAGCAACATAAGAGACAGGTTTATAACAGCAAGAAAGGGTATAGTTAAGAAAAAAGACTAGGTAGTCAACTTCTGGGATTTGTTGTCGCAGGAAGTTTTCTGGGTAGTGTCACGAGCTTCAAAAAAAGATGAGACATATTCAAGGATAGGATCATTGGCACATGCTGAAGGGAATGGACAGGGATCCCTGTTTTAGCATCTTAACACAATGATTGTGGGTAGTGGTTAAGTATGAGGAAGATGAGCCCCAAAGGGAATGGGTACACATGTTCTTCCTAAAAATCTACTGCTGCTGTTGGAGATGAAATACTGGGCAAAATGGATCAAGGGTCTATTTTGATAGGCCTAGTTTTCTCCCAGCTTTCTCCAAATTAAATTTGCTATTTCTTCTTCCTTTCTTCCCTTAGAGTGAACTAACACTTGACTGCTTTCAACTCTGTATCCTACTGCAGCCTTGCCAGATTATGACACAGATTCTTAAACAGATGTACGCGTTACTCACTGTGCCCACACACCTAATCTTATTATCTGCTGATCTCCAGGGTTAGTGTTTCTGTGTGCACCTTTGGGAATTCAGAAGCTGGGTGTAACCTGAAAATGGAGAAGAGTGCCTTTATGGTAGAGGAGGAGCTTATTATTTTACTATGCTCTCCAATCCAGGTTGCAGAGTTGGGGTTTTCCCCCCTAGAACAGTGTCTGAGCATCCTTAGGTTTTTCCACCAGCAGCAGAAAAACGTGATAGTAGATCTGAATGATTTTCTAAGCCAGTGTTTTAAAAATCCTATTACTAGTTACAGCCGGAAACCAAACATGTGGATTATGTGTCTTTTACATAGGCAACTTCAATGAATTTTTCAGCAAATACAAATATTATTCTACAAATACATTCTCAGAAATAAGCATGTAAATTTGAGGGGGACATTTCTTTGTTTATGGGTGTTTTACAAGTCTCCTCAGACTTTACAGAGTAAAGCTCTGAGGAGAAAAGTGGATGGAAACTATAACCTGTATATTGTGTCATCACAAAATGGTCATGTACATGCTGTTACCACAAAATCATCATGCTAGCAGCAAATCTTGCCATAATTTGATAAAATAGCATGTATTTGAAAGTGATCGGAGTTACTAAAGTTTATCAGTACAGAAAAGGAAAACCACATATAACAGTCCAACATTCATTTCATGTGTTAGAGAATCTTGCAGATAGTTTTCTGTTTGAATCATCCAGACTTTACAAGTAATGGGAGTTTCTGGTCACAGAGCAGTTTAGCTGTGGGAACTGCCAGGCAAGAGCTCTGTATCTTCTACTCTTCCCCTCATATATGGAAAAACTCGGGAATGGGTTAGGGGTTATGTCATTCATCAAGTTGGCTGCTGACAAAAAGAGAAGTCCTTATCTGGTCAGTCACCCTGATGTAAAGGCCATATTTAAAATGTACACGTGCAGGACAGGACTTTGGCTTCCTAGAAGGAAGTATGACTGCTGATAGTTGTTTGCTGTACAAGTGCTTGTGCTAGCAGTAAGGCCTGAGAAAACAGCATTTTCTTCCCTCAGTTTTTTCCTGCAGAGTTACTGACTAGAATATTTTATGGTGTAGACCTACATTTTTACTAATATCCAATAATGTAAATGCCATTTGATAAGCATACCCAATTTTGCTTATTTGTCTTTGCTATTTAGTGAGTTAGCATACTGTTTACTGAAGAGATGCAGAGATAGCAGAGCAATTCTTCTTCATTAATGTGGTTTGGTGAAGATCAGTTACAGCTGTTTCAGTCTTAAACTTTACCTGATTTGGGGGAAGAAAGCTTAACAGGATTAACCACTAAATAATTCTTTGCTTTTTCCACCAGAGGGCAGATAAAGCTTGCTGATTTTGGGCTTGCTCGGTTGTACAACTCAGAAGAAAGGTAAGATACAATTACACCGTGAAAAAGCATTCAGAAGTTTAATCTTTTTGTGTAACTATTATGAGGGACAGAAGACTGTTTTGTTTAGAGGAAATGTTACTATACTGTAATACAAGTAATTGCTTAGGAAAGTGAAAGAAATACATGTTGTCTTACACAGCATAAAACCACAAAAGTCTCTTAGTGTAAGTGTATTGCTTTTCCAGGTGTTCTGGATAAATAATGGTAGAGACTGGTCGTATATTGATTGGAAATTAACTTATAGTCCTAAGTTTCTGGTCCTGTAAACCTGAGGTATATTTCTTCTGTTGGTATACCAAAGATGTTATTTAGGGAAAGCAAAAATTTTTTTTTTTGGCTGGCACAAAGTATTATACAGTTCCTATTCAATAAGCATTACTTTTATGTAAGATTTAACTTTACATTTCAAGAGGTTCATTGTATTCTTTAGGCAGTCAGTGCTGTTGAATCTGCTGGAAAAAGAGATACAAGTTTAAATAAAAGTTCTGAAATTCTGAAACTTCTTGTGACTTGTGCTTCTGTTGTTCTTGGCTTCATTATGCTCATACTCCAGGAAACAGGTGCACAGTTTTTTATGATTAAGTACTTTAGTATTTACTTTGTAATGTAGTATTTGTCATGTAGAACTGACTTTTCAAAATCCAGGCTGAATGTTCACTACAGTTATATGTCCATGAGGTGGTTGGATACCTGATCTTACTTTGATTTCTGAATGTCTGATTTGACAAATAATATCCATAATGTTAGCTTTATGATTTTGTTGTTTTCTACACAGCTGTTAGATTGTTGATAAATGTGTTAGCATTAGTTTCACTGAGCTGTTTTCTCAGAACTCTTTATTTTAGGAAAATATGCTTAAGTACAGTTATGAAAACTGTTGAGTGTAATAGCAAAGTGAAATAATCTTAAGTGTCTGCTAGCTAATTATTTTTTGGTTTGGATGTACTTAATAATAAAAGGATGTTATCTTGCCTTCTTGTTTTAACATGCACCAAACTGGCCTAATGGGGTTTTTCCTCTGGTTTACCATGTTTTGCTTGGGTTTTTTTAATGTCTGTTTTTAAATTAATTTAAATTTTCTTTGTAAAACTCACTGTTCATTAAAGATTAAAGGTTCAGTGTCCTTGTAATGCCAATAACCCATTTTACTGTACATGAAACAGCAACATTATTATGTCATTATGCATAAATGAAACCAAGATTAAGATTTAAATAAGCTAGCTAATAGAATTTCCAGTTGAACATGGGAGAATAACTAGAATCTCAGTAGATTTTTGGCAATTCTTTTGTCATTCCTTTTCCTTCTGACCTGCAGTAACAGATATAATTAATGTATATCAACAAGTGTATAATAGCTGCTGTTTTTAACTCATGTACTTTGCATTTGGTTTACTGTTGTTTAGAATTTAATAGTGTTTGAAAGGGTACATAACTTAGTAGAGGCATAATATGGAGGAAATAAAAATTTAAGTAAATTCCCATTGGTTGTTGTAGTTGTGCTCCTTTAAATGTTATTCGGGTAGATTTAACGTGTTTGAAGTAGGAGGTGTGATAGATTGCATGACAAGACAAGTGTTCAAATAAAAACCACTATATACTAATACATATGAGCAATATATCTGTAGAGATAGTCCATACCATGTAAACATTTCATAGGGAATGCTTGCTTCAGAGATAAATATGATAAATGATGGAATTGTTTCCAAAAATGTGCTACCTTTTAAAAAGGAATTGGAGTTATGTGCCTTAATGAAAGAAGGACTCAGATGATTTTACAGAAGTGATACCTGTACTACTGAGAATGTTATAAGAGCTCATTAGGCTTCATTCTATGGTTGTTCATACTTAATGTTACTCTTTCTGTTTGGAGTTACCTCGTGTTGGTAACTGAAGAAAAACTTTCATCTAGTGAAAAACTGAAAAAACTGAAAGAATTCTGGAATCACTTTTAAAGCACCCTGGCTGAAACAAAACCAAAATCAAACATCTCTTTTCTGCTTTCCATTTTGAACTGTTGATGCTGTAGTTCAGCCTGTGCACAAAAAAAGTGTGTCTGTGTTGGTAGAAATCTGTTTTAGTGGGAGGATGGAAAGGATTATTCACAGTGACCAAAATTTCTGATTAGAGCTGTAGAGAATTAAAGATGTAAAGAATTAAAGATGTTGTGAAATATAGGAAGATACTAGAAACATTCCAGGCTTTGGAATCAAAATTGGTGAATGATGCAGTTCCAGAAAAAGGCTTTTATCTCTTTTGCTCATACTTAAAGAGGGAAAAGTGACTTTTTCCTTCTTTTTAAAGTGCTTGTAGAGGTCCTATATTTAGTATGGTAATAGCCAATTGGTGCATGGATGTTACTGGTTTTATCTAAGTGAGTCCTGCTCTTGAAATGACTAGCAATGTAATAAATATACAGTATTGCTTTCTGAATAATAATGGAGATACACTATTCACATAGCATCAAGGTGGCTGTGTGATTATTATCTATATCTTCAATCTGACTGTTTGTAGCCTTCATCAGGCAATTGTGTTTGATTTTGTGCAGTTACAGCTTTGCAGGACTAAAATTAAAAGAGAGTGGAAGATTGTACTGTTCTTAAACAGCATCGCTGAAGTAAATCCTTAAGGTATTATTTTTTCAGAAGTATGATCGTACCAAAATAATAGTCTTCTCTTTTTCTTCCTTCTAACAGCCGACCATATACCAACAAAGTTATTACATTATGGTATCGGCCTCCTGAACTTCTCCTTGGGGAAGAAAGATACACACCAGCTATTGATGTCTGGAGCTGTGGGTAAGAGTTTGGATAGAAGCCTAGCAAGGATAAAAACAAGCCAAAAAAAAAATATTTTAAAGTTTCTATCATTCTGTACTGAAAGCCATAATGATGGAATTTTGCAAAACTGTTTTACAGCTGTATCCTGGGTGAACTTTTTACAAAAAAGCCAATATTTCAAGCAAATCAAGAACTTGCTCAATTGGAACTCATAAGGTAACTAGCAAGCACTGCTACATAGGTGCCACAAAAACTGACAGGTTTCTTTTCTTAGTGTTAAAATCTGAGATAAAGCACTGCAAATACTTGCAAGTCCTCAGTTGCTGCCCCGAGGGAGATGTGCCAAGTGCCTCTCAAAACCTGTAACAAGTGACTTTGGCACAGACATGAAGGGTTTTTTGTGAGTGTTCTGTGTTCTTAGCAATGTACTGTTAATGAGTAAGATGGGTTTTTGTAGAGTAGCTGGAGTTGCCTATTACTGAAATTGTAAAGAGAGAGTAATCAAAATGCCTGTAATTTTTAAGATTGTTACAACTTGCTTGCAGCAAATCAGAATGAGAACGTGGACAATAAGGACAAGTGGGATTTGGGAGGAGCAGGTATTTGGCATGCTGCTGGCCATGAGTTCTTGTTTCAAGCCTACCATGTACACACCTTATCTTTATTACTTTTGTGGGAATATTTCTGTTCCTTTACAAACTGACAGACATTTGGTGGAGATAAAAATTCTGTTTCTTTCCTTGTTCTCAAAAAATCATAGAATGATAAGTATTTAATTCAGTGGGACTAGATCATCTTTTTCTTTCCCTTTATTCAGCAAGCAAAATCTGCTCTTTACTCTGATATCATAATTGACATTGTAAGTGAGGAGAGGTGCTCTTCCTAGAAACAAGGGGTAAAGGGGGTGAGTCCTACAGAACTTACAGAAAGTGAACAGTAAATGGTCAAATTAACTTACTAAAAAATATTACAAGGTTATATACTGAGATGTTTTTCAAAACAGATTGAACAGTAGCATGCTTCTGCATAATGTGTTATCAGCTGGCCTGAAAAAATGAAGGTTTTAGGTGGTGCAAAGCAGATCAGTGGTCGTTTTTGGCATAAGAAGAATTTAACTCATGAGTTTGGGAATTTTTGTTTTTGAGCACTAGATGGCATTGAAGCACATGAGAATGAATAATTTGCAGTTTTTCATTGTGTTTTTACCTCTGGTACAAAACTAAAACTTTGTGATGCCCTTCTGCTGGAAGCTTCTATTTGTAGCTCATTTCTTGTCTTCACTGATGCTGTGCATTTTTTGCTGTTTGAACATATCAGTTTTATGAACATCTCTGCTGTGATCATGTTGCAGTCAACAATTCTACATTTATCTTTTCAAAAATTATCAAAGATAGAGCTGAAGTACATTTTGATAGTAAGAGATTCATTATTTTTATTCTCGCTCCTGAAAATTACATACCCCAACCAGTATAAAGTCAGATTGGTTTGCATAGCACCTGGGGCATAAATCATTAGGTCTCTTACACTAACCATTGAAATTTTATGAAAAGGAGGGCTGAACTAGAGAAATGTATTTGCAAAATGTCCTTTTATGACTGTCTGCATGAGAATTTGAAACCTTGCATATATGGAAATATCTTATTAGTTCTTCTGCTCAGAAATGTGGTGTTGATCAACTTGTACTTAGCCATTGGAAAAAAGGATGGGGATGGAATGTGGGGCCTAAGAGTATTGGCAGCTCCATTTCTGAAGGTAGATGAGGCTTGAGGCATAAAACTCAACTGAAGTAAAAAATACAGAGGTTTTCTAGTGCTTTCTGCCTTTAGGACTTGCTGATTTTTTTTTTCTTTATGTTTTCAGTATTAAATAAATTCTCAGTGAAAACTGTTTTTTTAGCTATTTGGTATATCTTTCTTCAGTGGCATTGGGAGCTAAGGACATAAAAGTTACTCTAAATGTGGGCTATCCAGTTCTTCTAGTCAGATACCTGGAGAACTCTTCAGGTGTAGTTGGTTACATTTTTGAAAACGTGTGTAGAAAATGTTTAGGCTGGACTGAGGCAGAAACAGTAAGTTTAGTCTGTGTGGGGTGATCACCCTTAGTATACAATTCACCATTATTTAATGGTGTTGGGAATTTGACAGTGGAGAAATTTTAGCTAAAAATAACCTGAACATGAAAATTGAAATTTATTTTTGATTTCACTGTACTTGCAAGAATAAAAATGACAGCTGTGCTCACTTGCAGTTTTGGATCTCATACCCTTTTTCCCTTCTTTTTGGTACAGCCGAATTTGCGGAAGTCCTTGTCCAGCAGTGTGGCCTGATGTTATAAAATTAGCTTATTTCAACACAATGAAACCAAAGAAGCAGTATCGTCGAAAACTGAGAGAAGAGTTTGCTTTGTAAGGATGAAGAATTAGTTTAGTCAACTGTAATAGCATTAAGTTTTCCCAGAGACTTTATGAACTTCAGTATTTTCCAGAGAACAAGCATAGATCAAGTGTAAAGAAAAATGGCTTTAGGTTCTTGTCCTTCCCATGATACCCACAGAGCTTGTATTAACCCTTATTTAATAGGAGCATCAAGAAGTGGAAAGAGGGCCCTAAAATTTTAGCCACCTGTCAGCTTTCACCTCACGAAATATTTGTTTGGTACACCTGCTTGTTGCCCTGTCCAAAAAAACAGCTCAGAGTACTTAATTGTTTTTTATTGGTAGAACTGGCTACAGCTAAATATGTAGTCTGGTTAAAATTAGTCTTTTGTGTCATAAACTCATTCAACACAGAGGAGTTACCTGAACCGTGTGGTCTAAAGTACTACCTTTGTACTAGTTTTGTGCATATATCACAAGTGAAAGGTATGGAAAACAGCTGTTAGCTTATTTTTAAGGGGTTGTTCCCCTCCTTCAGGTGCAGTGGGTTTCAAAAGAAATGCATCATCCTGTTCATACTAATGAGACTAATATCTTTGAAGCAATAGAATTATTGTCTGTGAATCAATCAAAAGTTTGGTGGTAAATTTCAAAATGTGAAAATATAGTCTTGGCTTTAAAATGTGGGTGTGTTTTTTTTGTAAGTACAAGGTTTCAAGCAGTGAAACAACACAAGGCAAAGAAAGCTTGGGTTATATAATAGCACAGGTAGTAAAAGGTGAAGTTTCTTTCTGCCTCTTACTATCAAGCTCAGGTTGTGGGTGTGTTTTGTTAGTATATAAGTTACCTGAGGACTTACTGATCATCTTGGAAGGGATGTGTTCATTAACATTTTTCACAGATGCGTGCAATACGAAATAAAGATGTGACACTTTTCTCTGTTTTGAACTTTCATAGCATCCCACCAGCTGCATTAGATTTATTTGATTATATGCTTGCCCTGGATCCCAGTAAGCGCTGCACAGCTGAACAAGCTCTTCAGTGTGAGTTTCTGCGAGATGTCGAACCATCTAAAATGCCTCCTCCAGAGTAAGTAATTTCCACTGGTAATGCTACTTACCTCTAGGAAGTGTGAACATGCACTGATTTCAATAAGTTCATTGTGGTTCAGTAAAGGAGATGGTTGCAGAAATGTTGACATATACAGTTGTTGCAAGGTAATTCTGTAGTAAAATGCTTGTGTAGCTAAGTGACTCACGTAATAGATAACAGAGTTGATTTGTCATTCCTAGAACTAGTTATTGAGTTACTACCTTTAAAGAAAATACTCTCCTATGAATGTTTCTAATATTTAAAAAGCATCATTTCCCTGTTATGTCAGTTTATCAGTGTCTACTTTTTCCAGGGATTTTGAGATCCTCCATGAATCTAAATTGCTGTCTTTGCTGACAGAATGACAGTGTGTATAGAGTTCTGCCCAGGTACCTGAGAATTAAAGTGAATTACAATAAATTGTTTCATGAGCCAGATGAGAGCCTTGGTTTTACAGGCAGGAAAAGTGAAATTGTGCAGGGTTGTTCCTGTCACTTTCTTCAGAGGAAGTGTATTGCAATGTCCTGTAGGATTTTTGCAGTGACTTTGTGTTTTAATCAGTACAAATCATATTGGAGCATGTCCTAAGGAAAACAATGAAAAGGTACTAGAGAATCTGCAGGTCTCATTCTTTCCTCAGTGTAGCTGTCAGAACATAGAATCTATGATATTGTTTGAGTAAACTGACCTTCAAGGCAGCCTGTACTGACTTTTTTGTCTAAGGATTTTATTAAAATTCTTTCTAGACTTACCTGTTATATATACAAGGTTGTTATACAGAATCACAGAATGGGTGAGGTGGGCAGGGACCACAGTGAGTCATCTGGTCCAGCCTCTGTGCTCAAGCAGGGTCATCCCTGAGCACATGGCACGGGATTGTGTCCAGATGGTTTTTGAGTATCTCCAGTGAGGGAGACCCCACAACCTCTCCGGGCAAACATTGCTAATGTTCTGAAACATGAGCCAAAGAGGTTTCATTGCCTGAATATGACTATATCACTGTGTGAAAATCAGCAATCTGAAGCTGCTTGCTGAAGTTTCAAAACCACTTGTACAGCATGTTGCTTATGTACATTTTAAAGTAAGTGAATGGGAAGATCATCTTTTCTTGAGGGATGAGTAATGCATCCATTCTAGAAGCTGATATATGGAAATTCAAAACAAACTAGTCACTGGTGTCCTTTTAAAAATTAGGAGGAACCACATTCACTTCTGGCATGACACCAAAGGAAAGTGTCAACTGTTCTCGAGAGACTGAAGTTCTGTTTTGGGAAGGAGCAGCTGTTCATGCAAAGAAAGTGACATGCTGATTGGAAGGACCATAGGATACTTCTCACAATGAGTTCTTGCTTCCCGATGTTTTTCAGAAAATACTTGGCAGGTGTAGGGAGAGAATAAAGGAAACAGTTGTCATAATTGCCTTTCCAGTGTCTCTTGTCATTTGTCAGCTAATTTTTCCGTGTTTCTGGGTGACAGAACTGCTAAGATAGTTTATACATAATAGGAGAACATAAACTACTATTTTTACTGCCCATCTCAGTATTTCTGTGGGTCATTGTGTTCCTCAGGAAGTCAGAATTGAGATGCCTGCAGGGAGCTGTAATGGAAGGATAGAATTGGTGGCAAATAAGTTTCTTAGGAGAATTTTGCCTCTGCATTCATGTCTCACGTAGGATATCCCCTTGTTCTTCCTGGTATCCCAGCTTTGGTAGTGTCAAGTGATATTTATTCATGCAACTTATTTCTGCAATTTCTTCCCTTTTTTCCCCCCTACTTTCTTGGTTGCCTGAGCTGTACACTATAAATACTAGATAGCCATGTCTGTTACTGTGGACAAATATGTGACCTAGTGACTCAGCAGTACTTTTATAAGCAGACAGAAGGACCCCGAAAAAAATGCTTTCATATTGATAACTTGGTTATTTGGTAGTATGCAAGTTGTATGCTTCATAGCAACTGTGCAGCATTGATTTTGAAGTTTTGAATTGCACAAATAATAGGAAAATAAGTCTCATTTTAAGATAATTTTCCCCTTTTTCTGTCAGAAGGACATGTGCTTCTGAAAGAGGCACTCAGTAAAGAGTTTTCAGCCAGAAAAAGCAGGTCTGAGATTCAGCTGGCTTTTGAATGTTTCCTGATGTATTTCTGGGTTCCAGTCAGTTCACCTTTCAGAAGTTACATTATGTATAATTTAAGTGGTTTTACCAGTATGATTTAAAAAAAAAATAAAAATAGGAATAAAACTGATTATCTCCAATCATTCTTTGCAGCCTTCCTTTGTGGCAGGATTGCCATGAGCTGTGGAGTAAGAAACGCAGAAGACAGAAGCAGATGGGCATGACTGATGACTCTACAGCAGCTAAAGTCCCTAGGAAGGATCTGTCTCTAGGCATGGATGAGAGCAGAACCAGCACCCCACAAGGCATGCAAACTTCTTCCCAACTCAAAACTCAGGGCAGCTCTAGTGTAGCACTTGGTCAGTAATATTTTCAGTTCTTATAATTACCTACTACTTGGATTGCACCTCTAGAAATTTTAGATGTTATTTGCCGAGTATTGGCATCTGCTGGATTCTTGAGGGAGGAACAGTATTGTAAGTTTAATCTTTGTTACAAAAGATTTGCCTTTGCTTTTGGAAACGTAAGTGTTCCTTTCCAATTTTACCTAACTTTTCAGCCTGGTCAGAGCAACTAACTTGCTTGCTATGTATTTTGAGGGGATTTTAGCTCTTGCTCATCTATAATTCTTTGGTAATTCCACAAGCCAGTGGCTGTTTAAATTTTCTCACAATCTCCATAGATTGGATGAGCTTTATTGGTATTGATAAACTGATCAGAAGGCAGAGTTTAGAACTGTTGTCATTTCAAATGGAACAGATTCCATCTGCATGTTATGTTAGTCTTCAGGTTTCCAGGTTGTTGGGGCTAAATTGAGTTGTAAAAAAACCAACCAAACAAAAAAAACCTCACAAAAAGCCCCCAAAACCACCTGCCCAGCAGCTGGTAACAGTAACATGAAATATCTACCTCTGTGAATTGCACTGCTAGTAATTCTGAAATTTTAACAAAGTAGCTTGCTTGAGACAAGTTTTACAAATATAACAAAGTAATAGTTCCAGTATGGAGAGCATGTGAGATACTCAGCAGTTAAGTGATAGTTCTAACAAAATATGTAGAAATACAAAGAGTAACAACACCAAATGGATACCTGTAAGTTAAATGTTAGACCATTTTTGATTGTGCAAAGTAAGCATAAATCCTATGGCACTGAAGAGGAGTTCAGCTGAAAAACACAGTTTATGCATTCATAGCAGCTGACAATTCTATATACTAAGCATCTTGAATCAAATCTTAATTTAACAGTAGAGCAGAGCTCCAAATATTCTGTGCAAAGATACATTGAAAGTAGTTATTTTGGTCATATTTTATTGCAATTTATTGACTCTTGCTCCATTCATCTGGTTTCTCACTGTAAACCAGCTGCAAGATTCTGCTAATATGTATGTTTAGGCTAAAGTTTTGGCAGCATTTTCAAGAACTACTTTCTCCCATCAATGAAACTATATTAGAAGTTTAAAGAGTCTAAAGGATAGTTATCTTCTTTGTGCTTTTATAACATAACAGCCTGATGAGAGACTACTATTAGTTGTTAATAGTGCCTATGCAAAAAAAACCAAAGTAAATAGACAAGGAATCATTCAGACATATGTGCACAGAAAAATATGTCTAGATAGAAAAGAAGACAATTTAATTTTCAGTGGTGCACAGAGGCCTTTCCTGTGTTAAACAAAATACTTCTGGAAGCTGTAATGCACCTTAGATAATATTATTAATAAGACACATTGTATCACTCCATGACCAAGTACATGCTTTAGCCAAAACTCTTGCATTTGTTTCTAAGCACCCCAAAAGGAGAGGTTAAAAAGACATTGTATCAATTGCTAATGTTCTGATTCATGAGTAGGACCCCTGGTTATTGCATTTTGCAATTTAACATCAGCTGCTCAGAGCTCAATAATTTTGTTATGACAGATTTCCCAGAATAGAGTTTCCTGTTTGAATGAACTTAAAGCTCACCAAAGAGTATGGAATAAGTAGATTAGTTTCCCTGTTTGGCATTTTTCTGATGAATTTTCACGGAGAGTCTGAGGGAAGTTTTTAATGTTGAGTATACCATCTTCAGATGTGACAAAATCTTCCGTTAATCGCAACATCTAAGTGAGAGTCAGCATAAGGCATAAGAAATTGTGATTTATTTTTTTTGTATTGCCAAATAGAAGATGGATTATATTCATATAGATACAAAACAATTTTGAAGTCCCTGGATTCCACTTAAGTCAGTTATAAGTGCTTGTATCTTGGTGCACATTCACAAGTAGAGTTGTGAATTTTGGGTTTTGCAGCACTTTCCAGCTGTGCTGTTGTTAAATCTCGCAAGGCAAATACTTAATATTTTTGTGTGTCATACTTGGCTTGTAATCTGCTATGAATTAATATATTACTAAGATAGCACAATGGCAAGGATAGAAGAGGACTGAATGTGTTTGTGCTGACCTGGGTTAAGAAAAATTCAGAGCTCAGCCAGCCTGCTCACACAATCATTTTCTAATTTTTAACTGCTTTCTTCTCTAAATCATTTGCATATAGGGCATGTTGCAATCCATGCTGCTTCACTTCTTTCAAAATGAATCACCACAATGGGTGCTTGAAGCTGAAAAACTACTTTGATATTCAAACTTCCTTATTCATATTCCCCTGCATCATCATAATCTGCTCTTATTTGTGGCAAACCCCATTTAATTGAATTAACTGTATATTATCACATATTTCCTGCTACTGAGTGCTTGACTTCTCCTAATTCAGCACTGCCTTTTGCATTTATACTGTGAGCTCCTAGGCTACTTAGAGCCAGGTCACTTGGGCAGGTGTTAAAACCCAGATGCTGAATTAGAATGGTCAGGAATATGACTGGAAATGGATTTTGCAGATGGCTACTTATTGACAAAGGGTTGTGATATGTCAAAGGTAGGAAATTTTATGGGGATGGGAAGTCTTACAGCTGCCTAAAGCAGGTGACCTTAAGCCCCAATTAAGTTGTATTGTGGAAAATTGAGCTCTAGCTTGTTGTTTTTCTATCTGTCTAAGTGCACACATGCACCTCATGGAAGTCACTTTGGTTGTGCTGGATCTTACTGTTCCATTTCCTATAGATACTCCCCTATGATAGTTAATATGTAAAAGCATTCAATTTCAAAGCCCATGCTTTGCCAGTCGTGTCAGCCATGCTAGATTAGTCTTCTTTTGAGTTTCTGAAATATGCCAGTTCTAAATAATACTTAAAACCACCTTTTTTGTCTTTAGCAAAAACAAGCACTGGACAGCAGTTAAACCAGAATGAAGTGGCAATCCTGCTAAACCTGCTACAGTCTAAAACAAGTGTTAGTTTGGCACAGTTTGCCCAAGTATTGAATATTAAGGTAAACCCAGAGACTCAACAGCAACTAAATAAAATAAATCTTCCTGCTGGAATTTTGTCAGCAGGTGAAAAACAGTCAGAACAGCAGCAGCAGCCGCCGCCACCTCCACCACCACCTCCAGAGCAGGAGCCTCTAAAACAGCCAATGGTCACGCAGCCGCCTGTGCCACCTGCTCAGCTGGGTCAGCCTAAAGTGGAGACTGATGCTGCCCAGGCAGCTGTGCAGAGTGCATTTGCTGTTCTGTTGTCTCAGTTAATAAAGGCTCAGCAAACAAAACAAAAAGATTTTGTGTTGGAGGAGAAGGAAAATGGATCAGGAAATGAAATGTCATTACAACTCAGGCAGCCTCCAGAGCCCACCACTCCTGTGTCTGTCAGCCGGGACGACGTGGAATCTCCGGCACCTGGCTACCCACATCTGACCAAGTCATTATATATATCTGCAGGTACTGAAGACCTCTATTGCTAACCAGCAAATACCTGGAGCACTGGAGATGTAATAGTTTGGGAGTAGAGAATTAACATGTTTGCCATATTAATCTGTGTGAGTATAGGAGATTAAATTGATTTGGTCACATTTTACATCTGTATCAGAGAATTTGTCTCCTAGTCTAACAGGTTCCCTGCAGACAGAGCAAGCAATAGCCAGCCTAAGAAGTGCACCAGTATTAGTGATGAAACATTGACTATTATTGTGGGGGTTGAGGTTTTCTTAACGGTGAGTGTGGTGGTGAAGACAGTCTTTTCTAGCAGATGCATAGATGTAATTTGCCAGTTTTGACTGTGTGTTTAGGTAAAGCTTATTTTGGTGAGACAGTATTTTATTTTAGGTTCTAATGCTGACTAGAGCCGTTCCTTATTGTCAAATGCAGTGGTTACCTGTAACTGTCACACACACATGGCTAAAAGTTTCCATTGAGGTATAGTAGTGGCTTCTGTAGTCTTCTCACAGTTTAGAACTCTTTTCATATTTTTGGCTTGCAAATTCAGGGTTATTATGGTGGTTCATATATTGTTTTGTGGTGTTTGCAGCTGTTGAAAGAAATATTCTGAAGTGCTTTGGGGCTGTTCTTCGAGGGTTTTGGGGGGTTTTTTGAGAGGTGTGCTTTTTTGTTTGTGTTTATTTTAAACCTTGAGTTTTGCTGTTCTTTGATAGGGTGGTCCTTTGTCCTCTGAGACTTCTATCCTTATCTGTGACTCTTTCTTGATCCTTCTTTGAATTTTTAGTGTTTGTGTTACTTGTGTTTTGTCCTGGTTGTTTGCTTTTGCTATGGGTTTTTTTTAAGGAGCTTGTACTGTTTTTCTTTACTGACTGCTTGGTAAGCTTACTTTAAGGAGTAACATGCAGCATGTTTCTAAGGCAAATGAGCTGTTGTCAAATTATGTCCAAAATAATCAATATAATTACTGACAAATTTAACTAATGAATTCATTAGAATTGAAGTTAACAAACTTCTGTGTTTTTCCAGGAAAGAGTCCTTTTCTTTCTGGTCCTGTTATTTGTATACTTTTATTCCAGGGCTTTTCTTTTTCATCTTAGGTCAAGAGGATTTGGTTAGGCAGTCTGAGATGAGGCTTCTAAACCGAACACCGGAGCAGGAGCGTCCTCGGATCTTGCCTCCAGACCAGCGTCCTCCCGAGCCACCAGAGCCTCCACCGCTCACTGATGAAGACCTTGATTATCGGACAGAGAATCAGCATTTGCCTATAAGTAACTCTTCAGGAACAGATCCTCATGCAGGAGTGAAAGCAGCTCTTCTGCAGCTGCTGGCTCAGCATCAAGCTCAGGCGACAACAGAGGAGCCAGTACAAACGAGTGTGGATTATCAGGCTAGAGACTCCTATGTAACAGGTCCAGACTACAAGGATAACTTTGGATCATCGTCCTTCTCATCTGCCTGTTACAGCACTAGTGATGGAATAGGAAGCGGATCATCAGGAGTATTAGAAAGGAGGAGTTTCCTTGGAAACTCAGACATTCAGTCTTTGGATAACTACAGTACTGCTTCATCTCACTCTGGTGCTGCCCCTCCTCCATCAGCCTTTCCAGAATCTTTTCCCAGCTCAGTAACTGGTTACGGAGACATTTACCTCAATGCTGGCCCCATGCTGTTCAGTGGAGATAAAGACCATAGGTTTGAATACAGCCACGGCCCAATCCCAGTTTTGGGGAGCAGCAATGATGCTTCCACAGGGCCAGAGAGTGCACACTCTTTGCCCACAAAGATGCACAACTATAGCTATGGAAGTAATTTACAGGAAAATCCCACTGGCATCAGCCACATGCGTGGACAGACTTGGACTTCTCCTGCTCAAGGACCTGGCTATTCCCAAGGATACAGGGGACACATTAGCACATCTGCAGTGAGAGGGCGAGGCAGAGGATTACCATATTGAGTATCTGTTTTTCCTCAGGCACATCATTTTTATCTGGAAAAACTTCTTTTTCTCCCCTAGCTGCAATTTAAAGCAGCAATTCAACAGACTTGAATAATGTTAATTCAACAGCTTTATTTTTATGTGGAAAAGGGTCTTGCATACAGTAGAAAAAATTTAAAAATGCTTACAACTCATGCTGTCTAAAAACTAGATGACTTGATTGTACATGTTCACAAACTCTAGTTCTGACTTTTATTTTGTATTTTGGCAGTTTTAAGTGGATGCTAAATTTAGGGACATCAGCTTTTTATGGCACTCTTTCAGATCTTCTGAACTATGCACATTTGTGCTTTTTTTGTAAGTTTGGACCAACTTTTATGTAAAAAGAATGAAATTTTACAATAATCAAAGCAGGGCACTGATTTATTTGGTATTTTTCTTTTTACAGAACTACTTTTAGTCAAAGGTCACTGTCAGTCTTTGCACTGCTTTCAGTGTTATTGTGGAAGGTGTACTTCGTGCTAATTTCAGATAATAAAACATAACCTTTCTCTTGATGCAAAATTTTATAAATATTTGGTCAACTTTTTTTTTTTCAAGAAAAAAAAAAGGGTGTTCTGGTAAAATGTTCTCTCCATCTCCCACGCTTGTTTATATAAAAACTGTTTTACTTGAATGGTAAGTGCCTTAACATGTAAGCTTAAGGTCTGCAAAAATTTGGAAGTACTTCATAGGTCGCTATGAACATAATGCCTAAACCTAGGTAATTAAAAAGAGAATTCAGATAATAATAAGAAACTCAAGCAGGTCATAATTGTGTGGTGATTACTTCACATGGGCCAGTTACTTAGAGACCTGATTTTACCTAGATAAAATTGTTATTTCCAAATTGAACTTCTTGAGAAATGTTGAAAGTGAGGAGAAGAATGAAAAGTGTAGTTTTTCCTCAGCTCCCTCTTGGAGTTGTACTAAGTGTTTTAGTTCCTCTGCCCAATGAACTATACTTTATATGTCCTTACCAAGTGATGAAATAGTTTTTTTCTCTTAAATGTCAACAGCAGTAATTTCTTTACTTTGTGTGAAAAGCTGACACTGTCTTTTTACCCCAAGTACTGCATTGTAGGAAGTAACCAAAGGAAAAATGACCAGTATTTAAAGCAATGGCAAAATGTTTGACACTAGTTGTAATTCGCTGTAAACTTGTGGTTGTGCCAATTAATTGATTTTATATCTGCTATCCACAGAACATTTTAATGTTGGAATTGAGTGTCTCGGAACAACTAGGATTATACAGCTAAAACTCTTACCAAGAGCCACTCCTCATACTACTTACAACTTCCAGCATGGTTTTTTTTGGTTTTTTGTTTCCTCTGACAACAAGTAGTCTCTCCTGCAGAGAGGAGGTATGGTTACATGTACTTAAAAGGATGTCTTGAAGCCCATATTGGAAACAATTTTCCAACTGATTATCCAGTTGACAAATCGGTACCTTATGTAACTAAGTGTTTAAAAACTACTTTTTAAAAAGTAAAATTTCTACTTACACTATTACAAATGTCTTGTCAATGACTTTTTTGATTTTCAGAATAGAAGCCAAAGCTGTCGGTGTTTAGTTTTAATTGAAAGTCCAGACTCATATATGGCTAATTCCCACACTGTAGAGCATGGAGAAATTCCCTTTGCTAAATCTGTGTAGTGTTTGAGGATCTGGAAAATGAGAAATGAAGAGTCCTGCTGCTTACACGTCTGACAGTTGCCTTCACTAGACACAGTAGAAAATCCTGCCATCCGAAAATAAAAATAACCAGGACCAATTTTGAAGTGGCCAGGTCACAAACTTAATACTTACAACCTGAATAGCCTGTGCTTAAGAAAGGCAGAATCTCCTTGGGAATGACAGTACACTGGACTGTTTTTTTTCCTTGAGTAAGGACATCCCCATAGCATTTTTCTGCTAGAAAAATTTTAAAGACAAAAACCATTAGTGTCATGTAGATACGGACAGTGTCTGCTAAGGCTCTTTGTTTACTAATTTTTAAAAAACCCAGACCCACAAATATATACACAGATTGTTTTGGGTTTTTTTTTCTGGTGGGTTTTTTGGTTTGGTTTGGTTTTTTTGTTTGTTTTGGGGTTTTTTGTTTGTTTGTTTGTTTTTTTGTTTTTTTTTTTTAATCAAGCTTTCAAAGCTTATATGCAGTTAGTTTTGCTAAAGATGTACAGTCTGGGGTTACCCACCTGCACTTGAAGTGTAACTGTAGGCAGTAGTTGGCTAAAAACACAGGTAAGTTCAAATGGAAAGTAGATCTCAAAGAATTAAATTAATTGACTTCCCAATATGAAAATACAAGGAAGAAGTTGTGTCTCCTACCTTCCCTTTTGGACATAAATTTTCAAGAAATTTAGTTAGCTACATTCAGTGTAAAGAAGTTGGTCCCCTCTGCATCTGTAAATGAGTGTGCAGTTTGCTTATGGGCTGGCAGTACTTTCAGACATTGTTCTACCAAAATGGATTTCAGTCTTTGGCCATGAAAAAAAAACCCAACAGCCCCAGCACAAGTAATCTGACTGTGAGGAGAGAGGAGGTGCAAAAAGCACCAGACTTCCAGATGAATCAGAAACAAAACTCTGGCATGCTGTAGCAGATGAATACTGTACAATGACATTTCCCTGGCTTAAGAATTACTAGCCTGTGACTTTGAATGCTGTATTTGCCTGGGACAACAATGTTGGGATAATTTGGAGAGAAAGTTAATGTATTTCAATATGTGAGAACTCTAAAAAGATTGCCTTCTCTGCAATCCAGGGAATCTGCTTGGCTCTTTTGCTGACACCTTTCCTCTTGGGCTGGTGCCAATGTGGAGCTCTGCCCTTGAGGGTATGGCAGGAGAATTGCTGCCTGCAGCCACTCTCCTCTGGCCTGGAACTGTGTCTGGGCAGGTAGCAGCTAGGAACTGCCCGGATCTAAGGACAGTAAGTCCACATTCATTTGTGCTGGACCTGTGTATTACCTGTCAACATTTCTTTTGCATTAAATCACATGATGAGGTGCTTATGGCAGCATTTTACCCTTATGCGTGAGCTCCACTCAGCATGAGTCTGTACTAGTTTGGCATTTTACATCATGTGGCTCTTGCATTTTTGATGCAGTAGTAGACATTCTGAAAACAGCGTTATTTTTCTGTGGAGCCGTGGCTTTTATTACTTTCTCCATCATTCCTTTGGGTTTATGTTTTCTGTGCTGCAATTTCAAAGTGAGCTACAGAGACCTGGATACCACATCAAAAAGTAAGTGTTGTGTGTTTGTATTTCTAAATAAATGTAGTGAAATACTGTAATAATGGACTATCAAATAGCAAGTACTTCATTATTTATATTAAGTCGTCTTTAGCCATACCAAGAGGAAGACAGCGAGCACGACTGGACTGCTTATGACCATGACTTAAAACAGTTAAGACTATTATTATGCTTAAATTCAGCTAAAGGAAAAGGAAACTGCTTTTATGGATTGCTAGTTGTCATTGTCCTGAACAGAATGAGCTGTGCTAGAGAAGAGATATAAAAATACTTGTATCCTTTAATGCTATTTTAATTTCTTGGAGAAATAATTTTAAAATTACAAACTTCTGTATTTTCTTATGTTTCCATAAAACATCGTCTCTCTTAAATTTTCTCCATCCCACAAGTAGTGTCAGGTGCTTTCTATAAGCAGAGGCACTAAGTGCTATTTTGTAAGTTCGTACAAAAGGTTTTGAGCGCTCTTCTCCTTTTGCTTTCAGTTTTGGTGGAGGCAGTTTCAGCTATGCTGCAGTTTACAGTTGGATGAGTTTAATAGATAATTGTGTGGTAAAAACTGAAGTACTGAAGTAACACAGGATACCTCCTGTCTGCAGGCAAATTAGGTCTTGGACCATGAATTCTGTTTCTGAAAGAGAAAAATGTCAGACATACTACTTGCATTCTTCTTTTCATTAATAAAATATGCAAGTATTTTACATACAACATTTTTCCAGTCTGTTCTGTTATGGTGTTTTTTACATGAGGAAATTTTGGCTATTACCCTTCTTGAGAATTTTGGGATGTTCTGTACTTGCAGAGTGTGTCATGAAATTAAGGAATCACCAGAAAATTTATTTGAATTCTATATTTAAAAATAAAATTACCTTGGGTTGACTTAAAATCAGATTAACTTGCTTATCAGGGTGAAGAAACTTTATTGCAGGAGTTATTTCGAGACAACTTAATTTAAAATAAATTGTTATGCTTCAGCTTGCTTACTCTTTGTTATTTTAAGCCATTTGTATATAAAATGTATTGTGCGGCCTGTAAATAAAATACATGAAAATTGAAGTCTCCTTGTTTTCCCTCTCTGGTTGTCAAATGGCATTTCAGAAGAACATTGGGTTAAACTGAGAATGTTTTCAGTGTATTGGAATTCTGCAAGTTATTAATAAAACCCTTTTACTGCTCCAGTCCTGTTTCAAAGGAGCCCTGCAGGGACTGGCACTGTGAGCCTTTACTGGCAGCGTGGATGATGTGGGAGCAAAGGTGCAGCAGAGCATCCCTTCGAGCACTGATGGTGCCCTAAGAGCAGGCGCAGTGCTGGGACGTAGGTGTGGGACAGGGGCTTTGCCAGTGCTGAGAAGCTGCTGCTTCAGCACCTGTCAGCTGCTTTTGGTGGTGGGTGATGGACAACATGACATTTTTTCCTTGCAGAGTCCAAGCAGAGGCGCAGTTAATATTCTCCACTGCTGTATCTTTAAAAAAGATGTTGTGCGTGTTAGAAGCAATGGGAAATCAAACCCAAAGAGCCAGGTATTTTCAGTGTCTGCTGAGACACTGAATGGAGCCTGGCTTAAGCAACAGTGCTTTGAATGCCTGAGGCTTTTATTGCTTTTTTCCTACTGTGTTAGTTATCTAATGAAACCTTTTGAATCTTTCAATAAATGTTATACCTCCATCCAAAAATATGGCACTTGCTGTTATCTTCAGTTCTCTTGAACTTGAGGTTGGGCAGAGTGCTGCTTCATCTCTTGTCATTGATAAAGTCAATAGATGGGCAGTGAAAATGCAGTTGGAAGTTACAGGGGCCAGCAGCAGTTACATAGGTGTCCTTTGACATTAGGTTGACAAGATGTGTAGCTGCAGCCCAAAATACCTCACTCTGGAAACAATATTTTGGTAACAGCTACAGTTAAAGCCTGACCTTCAGTTCTGGCAACAAGCTCAAGCTGTATTTCACAGGGTGTTGACTTGCATGTAGCAGATCTGGCAGTTGTGTGTAACCAATTCTAGTTGTCTGCTCAGTTTTTCTCATGAAAGCTGCTATTGCAACTCATAACAAAGTTGTGACAAAGTTGGCTCTGGTTTATGTTGGAGCATGAACCTGAAATGGTTTGAGAACGGTGCGTCATCTCTGTCATTGAGCTCTTACTGCCATATGGTTAGCCAGCTGTGCAATAAGGTACCAGTAATAATTCCAGTGGGATCTGCATGTCAGTCAATACCCTCAGCTGCAAGTAAAATAGCATCAAGTGAAAGAGGAGATACACAAGTAACTGCAAGACAGCCTGTATCAACACAGAGTAAGGAGCGAGTCTATGAAATTGGTAGCAAGAGAGGAAACCTGTCCTCTTGTCAAAGCCATGAACTATTGCCTGCTAGCTTTAAAGAACAATGCAGTTTTGCAGAAATTTCTTTTAAATTACCTGAACCAGGATTAGGTTGCTTCTATTTTTATGGAATACCTATAAAACCTGACAGGCCATCTGGATGAACAGGATTAGAGCTACCAAACTCCACCACCAAATGAAGAAAATGAAAGTTGGAGCACTTTGCAGTTGCAGTAAACTTGGGCAGAGAACGTCATGTGACAAATAAGGATAACTGTTGCTTTTCCCAGTTAACTGCATTCACTTTGATGGAGCTTGAGGGTTTTGCCTTTAAAGTTGTTTACTTGTTATGGCTACTTATTTTATTGCCTATGGAGAGAAGGCACAGTCAGAGGAACTTTGAGCCTTATGGTAATGTTTTCTTTTTCTTCAGTTAGAGCAGCTGTTGCCAATAGGCAATACTTGGATCACTTCACGCAGCACAGCTTCAATTCTTCTTCAGCAGTTCCTCTGGGGGCACTTTGGGCATACTATTGATATGGGAAATTCTCATAACATGGTGAATATATCTTTAAAAGGACTTTTTGCAAAGAGGCTTTGTGAAGATTTTTATTTCAATATTAGGAAATACAGTGTAGAGGAGACATAGCAGGGAATACTCAAGGGTGTTACAGAGACCAGCCTTGTACTCACAAGCAGATCTAACAGCTGTGTGCTGCCCTTAAGGTAACTTGGAAGAATAAGTGGCTAGTATTTGACTTGTGCAGATGTCTCTCTGCTGTACTCCCTCCTGCGTGCTAGGTTGTGGTATTAGTTGCTAGAGGACATAGCTGGAAGCAAGTGTTTAATGTGCAGCAATGTCTAACACAGGTGCCTTTTTTCTTTCCTCCTGCAAGTTCTTTTCAAACCTGTTTTACAAATGTGTAAAGCATGTCAGCAGGTTCCTTCATGGGGAACAGCACACCCTCTACAGCCTTTTGAGGATCTTGGTTTTGCCCAGGTGGTTGTGGTCAGGAAGCAATGATGTTTGCTTGTCCTGCCTTTGGGAGCCTCTCTGAGCATCAATGCCCTAAGAGGTGTCAGTGTCACTTTCTCTCCTTGCTCTGTCTCCAGGTCACCATGAGAAAGGAATGGGCTGCACAGAGAATTGAACAGAAGCCTGACTTTAGGAGGTGATTTTCCCTGAACAAGGAGTAAGGAAGAGATCATTACTTTTTTTTTATTTTCATTCTCCTTTTTCCTTACCAACTGCAAAGAGGATCTACGAGAATGGTTTCAAAGCAAGACCTGGTTTGGTGGTGGTTTGTTTTGGTTTTTTTTAATTTTCTGTTTTTCTTTACTGGTATTGCCCTTCAGAGATTGTTAGGATGTTAGAAACTGCCTGCAATTCAAGGTAGGATTGAGAAACTGGGACTTCTGCTTTGCAGCTAACCTGGTAGCAAAAAAACCATGGAAGTTACAGAAGAGGAGCAGGCCATTCCCTGCCTTCCTGCACTAGAGTTAAAATTAAAACACATCCCCTCACTGGAAAACAAAGGATGATGTGCACAGCAGACAAAAACAGCAGCCAAAGTTACCCATATGCAGTCCTGTAACCTTTCCTGCCCTACAAATATGCTTGAAAACTCATTTGATCCCTGGGCTGGAATCCTTGTCCTGAGGGCAAGGCAGTGGACCTTCTGAGTACACAGGCACTTTCCTGCTTTCTTTGCAGAACAAAGATTAATTGTGAGCATTTTTTAATCCAATTTTTTCTAAAAATTGTTTGTGAGGGGGAGTGGATAGGGAATGGACTAAGAACTACAGATGACATGGGAAATTAACAGGAATCTATTAATGCTGTATATGAGGAGTAGTAAATAACAGTTCAAAACATTTGCAGATGGTTTGGCAATTCCATATCAGGAAAGTAATACTCTAAACCTGTCAGATTTTAGAAGCTATATACATTTTTCTCCCCAGACTGCTTCTTGTTATGGATTACAGATCCTGCTGTGAGACTTCCGAGCAAGCCTATATGGTTATGCAAGACAGTGAAACAAGACATGCAGGTAGTAGTAATAATTTTTATTTGCAAACGGTACTTGCCATGACAGTGCTGCCTTTTGGGGATAATGATAAAACAGCCAACAAATTCAAGAGAACTTTGCAGACCTGTTCTATCAGAAATTCAACCCTATTTCAGCTTTTAGCATCAGGTGAATTGGAGATGACCTTCTCTTTTTCAACTGATCTCCTGGGAAGCTCCAGTTCAGTTTGGGTTTGGGTATTTCATACTAGTCTCAACTGTTAGAATGCAAATTGTTTCTTTGTATCCAGGGAAACATTCTGCATGCTTTATTTAAATGCCTGCCATTTGTTGCTACCTTGCAACCTCTTCCATTGTTTTATTTTAATTTTTTTTTTTCTCTTTTTCATTCCTCAGTCCTGTATTAAGATTTCAGCATTATGGAGCTTTTGTATTGTAAAAACTATTACATGATGCCCTTCATTATGGGAAGCTGTAAAACAAAGCACTGAATAAGTATTTCCATCAAATTGTATTGGATTGTTTGAGATGCAGTCCCAATATGAGGCTTCTTCCTGTCTTGACTGAAGTATGTTTCTGTCTAAATATTTAATCCATATGACATGTTTGTGGTGGCAAGTGCAGAAGGGGAGTAAGGAGCATCCAACAGAGCTAAATATGGTCACTGAGGTCCATAATAAAATTAAGAAGTTGATAGTTTAAATTTAGGTGAAATCGTCAATTTCCTCAAAAGAATTCAGAAGAAAAATGCTATGAGAATGAGAGGGATCAGTTATATTGAGTAAATAAAAATAAAAATGTTTAAAACCTTCTTCTGACAACATAAGAGGCTGCAGCTATCAGGAAGAAGTCAGAATTCAAATGCAGAATAGAAAGAACATCAAATATAGATGCTTCACTGATATTCAATTTGAGGGAATCTATTTCTTGTTTTTTAAGTGTGATGAATATTTAAAACAGCTCCTGCTATAGGAAATGGTGTTAACTGAAAGTTTCTACACAATGCAGAGACAACAGCTTGACAAGACAATATCAACATGAAAAACCCAAAAGCACTTGCTTTGCTATGCAGAGGGTTTAACAGGACATGGGCTCCACCCTTTCCAAGAAACCACCATTTGCTTGTGTAATGCCTTGATAAGTCATGTAACTCAGCTGAGGGATTTCACAGGACAGGAGAGAGAACACAACCACAGCAGCATTATTAAATTCATCAGCACATAAACAGATTCAACAAATGGGATTAGATTTCTTATTGGTAGGATGCTCCAAAGTGCACCAGGGAAGCTGGCAGCTCCTACTGTTCTTCAGAGCAGTTCTAAAACTGTTCCTGAATGGGAAGGCGAAAGCTGCCTCAAGTTGTCATTAAGCACTCTGTAGGTAGTCATAAAAAGCAAGAAATCAGATTTGTAACAGTTATACACCCTGTGTTTTGCAAAACTTCATCATGTGAAGTATTACATATTGCTGGAATATAAATTCAGCATTTGCACAGCTTGACCACTACTAGAAATGCATTAACATTTTTAGGCTTGATTTTCTGTAGCTTTTAAAAAATAAAATCCATGAAATGATTTATAATTATGGTAACAGTTCTATGCTTTAGAAAGTGATGATGTCACTTAAAGCTCCTGCCCAAAAAGAGTCCCCAACCAAAAAACCCTTCAGGACCTGAAACCTCAACTCTGGAAATCAGTTTGTGGATTATTTTTCTGTTCTGAAGTATGGAAAGTTTATTACAATACATTTTATAATACTGTCACAATTGGCTTTCTGACTCATTAATCTGAAAAGCTGAACCACAGGAGACTGAGAGAGCAGGTACTGTACCACATTAAGCACCAATCAATTATGATGATACTGGTCATTGAAAAAAAAAAGGTCTTGTTAAATTAATGCCTGGTGAGCTAAAGACTGGTTTGCTCCATGATAATTGCTTGAGAATCTTCCACTGGAAGGGGCTATGCTTCTGATTACAGCATAAATCATTTCCATTTGCAGTGAAATTCAATTGAGTAAATATTCCTTTCCTAAGGAGATTGTGACCTCCATTGCTATGGTGTTGTGAATGAAAACTTAAAACTATTATCTTAGGTTGAAATTGTTCCTGCTGACATTGCAGGTTTTAGTTCAGACTAAGGATGAAAACCAGAGCCCCTGTTAACCTCAGCAGGGATTTCCATTTAATTCTCCAGTGTCAGAATTTCCCTTTTAAATAATTATGGGGGTTTTTAATAAAGCCACCTTCCATTTAAAAAATCATGTATAATTTGGCATACATATTTTGGCCATGGAAGACTCTCTCCTGGAGAGCTGTGAAGCACACAAACATATAGGTTATCAAAGAAATCATGGAAATTCTCATCTATTTGAAGTCCTTGAATGCTTATTCTTTTGTTAAGAGCAATGTTTCTGAGTCTATTTTTATTCTCTACGGTAGATTTGAAAGGTGCTTGAGGAAATTAAAGAGTTATTTTCAGAGTTCTATCAGATTTTGGAACATTTAATGAACAGTTATAGCAGAGAGTGAGATGGATTCTCACAGAATTAAACAGTTACCACGTATCATTACCATGTGTTGGAAAGCATGGCTGTCTTTCTAATGGCGTCCCTCCTCCCAGGAAGGTAATGCATTTGAAATTTGATCTGAAAATGTTATTGATTAGGGAATGCAATAGGGAGGGCAGAAAACACCAGGTTCTCTTCTGCCACTAAACAATAATAAGGCTTAAGCAAGACTTCTCCTCTTGCTATTCATTCATTTTCCCATATGTAAAATGCTGGACTAATAACGTTATCCTAAAAATGGATTTGATGCTTAATGAAATACAATTAATGTGTTGGTTTAGCTTTATAATAAAAGCAATGTTTACATCTGTAAGGTGAATTTCTGTTTAGCAGGATATAGGGATTAAAGCTCTTTCTACAACTGGGAATCACTGTTCTCCTATTTGCTCAGGTCTTCAACACTTGCCTGTCTGGAGTAACAGAGAGGCAAAGTAATTAAAAAAGATGAGCCCTGATTTCTACATCAAATATAAAGAGGTTGCTTGTACCTCCAAAGAGAAGCACAAGAGATGGAGAGACTTCCACTAAAATACCAGACTTTGCCTAGAAAACTTTTTTTTTTTAAGACAGCAACTCTAGTTTAATGGTCTTTTTACTATAAGCTTACTGTACTCCACAATTTCCTTTACACACTTTAGGTATATAAAAGTTTTGTCCACTTTTTATATGAAAAATAAATTTGGTTTGATACTATTTTCAGACAGAATTAACTGTATTGCTAACTTCAAAGTTTAACAAAACTTGTAGCCAGAAGGTTCAGGTATGAGCCCTAGCACTTCATCTGCCTTTTTACTGGATAAAAGCATGTGGCTGAAATTTTCAGTTGGTGGCTGAAAGTGGCCTGGTCTGGAACTCTCTCTGGGATTCTTTCTATTCTTATGAATTTAAAATAAGGATGAAATGACAGCAAGCAGATGTCTGTGTTTACATGACTCCAGAACAGACCTGTCTGGAGAGGAGAGGGAAATTCCAAGAAAAAGCTGTGAATTGTTTTAACTCTTTCTGCCTGGGATACCACAAAGGCAAATCATTAAATATTTAGTGTCTTTGTAGTGGTTTAAACAAAACTGGTGGTTTTACCTGGGAGTTGCCAGGTGAGGTTCAGACATAACATTATGTAGGATTTCACAGGATATGTTTCCACTATTAACTGATGGACAGTGAGATTTGGAATTTGACCAAAATCTGTGTAGCATTTCTTAGTAAAAAGTGTATTTCACTTACTGCTTTAGTTTATGGATATTGAAAAGGTCTGTATCCCATACTTCTTCACATCTAGAATCATCCAAGTTATTAATTTCACTCACTCTTTGGGACTCAATATGTGTATATATGACTTGGAACTTTAAAACCAATTTTTCTTTACCATTTTGAAAGATTCTTAAAACTTGCAGCTAGTAAAAAGAAATAATAATAACAAAAAATTCAACAGGACCTTAGGACAAAAATAATTAATCAGGAGTTCGAAAACTGCAGGCAGAAAAAGCAGATTGAAGTACCTTTGTAAATTGCTTTGCAATTGATGTTGCTACAACATTATTATAAAAAAGATGGTCATAGGCAGCTCCTGTTCTGAGATTTCACTGTTGGAAAAGCTCACAGGAATTAACTTTCTTGTTGCAGTCATCAGCAAGCTTAGTTTGAAACACATTTTAAACTATTCAATCTTAATCAGTATGATCTGAAAACATTTTTGTTTGCTTTGTCAGAATTAGGGGAAGAGTGATAGTTCAGAATAGAAAAATCTTCTTGTGATACACATAGCTCTGAATCATGAATTAAATGTTTATTTTATAATAAATCAATACATTAAGAATAATAAAAAAATATGGATGGCTTAAGTCACAAAAGAGTGGAAGTCTTTTAAGAGAGAAATATCTGGTTCAACTGAAGTGTCAGCCACAGAAAGAATATTGGGAATTACTTGTGGAAAGTGACTCCAGAGAAAATGCAGGGCTTGTCCACAATGTTGTGGAGCCTGTGAAGAAACAAAGTGAGGGAATGAATGCTGGTCTTACGTTTCTTCAGCCTTCTACTATTTTGTGTCCCTTATGGGAAGATTTCTAACATGTTCTGGACTCTTGCCCATGTTCTGTGCTGATGCTTTGTGATATTACAAATGACTGAGAATGACTTGTGCAAATAGTGTGTTTTTGAAGGTGCAGACCCTTTCACCACATTGTCTCCATGCGAGGAGGTTCTGGAGGGGCAAGTCGGCTAAACTGATGATCCTTGCCAGGCCTGAAACTATTATTTATTTTGGGATGCTTATCTAGAAACAGACTAGTTGCTGTTAAAGCCATATGCTTTATATATGTGTTTTCTGCTGAAATGTGTTTCTGCTGTTTTTCTCTGATATATTAATACAGTTAGAATGACACCAGAACCTTGCTTTTTCCTTCTGCTCATTGAAATGTTTCAATACTAAAAGCAGTTGCTCTGTAGCAGATCTTCAGGCTGTTCAAGAGCATCTAAGTAGAATTTAGCACTGAAGTAATTAGGGCTGGACTGAAGTTGGACTATCTTTTCAAACTGGTAGTAAATTAGTAAGTATATTGAATAGGAAAGGTCCCTAGGCAGACAACTTTTTTATTTCTGCTGTCCACCAAACTCCCTTCTCTCAGAAATGCTTATCTGCTTTCTTGTCACTCATGGATTTTAAACCAGTAATATATCCTGTGGCTGCTGGAGCAAGAACACCTGATTTTATGCTTTCATGAAGTAGTTTTCCTCCATCCAACTTGGTGTACTATCAATGAGGCTATCCTTAGTGGAAATTTAAGTATTTAAGAGATGGTTGTGTTGGGAAGAGTGCCTTTTCTGAGGAAGATTGCTGACCAAAGGCTTGAACAGCCTCCTCCATGAAAAGTGGGGATGGTCTCACTCCCACGGTGGCGCCAACCTGTCTCTTGTCTCCCTGCGAGCCTCTCAGGGACCCCGGCCAGCCCCAGGTCGGCAGACAACGGGGGGGGGCTCCCCCGATGCGTCCGACAGCAGGGGGACACCGCTGTGTCCCGAGGGTACTGATGACAACTAGGCTAGTTGCCTTTGCAGCAGGAGAGACACTGGAGACAATGGTAGAGAGAAAAGACCGACTCTCAGCAGGGGGCTATTCCAAGGTTTATTCAGAGCTCCATAGGGACTCCTGCAACCTCAGGGGACCTCCTGCTCAGAGCGCTGGGAGCTGTGCAAAGTTACATTTAAGGGAGGTGGAAACAAAAAGCAGATAACATTTGTTGACCAATAAGGATGCTAAAGGGATGGGATCTCAAGGAATGGACATTTTGGGCAATGTATAGGATACTTCTTGGGGGGCTGACTCTTGGCCTCCAGCTAATCACACGACTGATTTGGCCGAAGGTTCTGGATAGAGAGGATGGGATACTAAGTGATTGACAGAGGGCAGGGGGTTTGGGGATGATCTCAACCCAGGAGAATGATAACACAGGTATAGGGAAGGGGTACAGTTTGGGGTAAACTACTTAGCAAAACTAAAGAATACAAAAAAACTATTACAAAGTATTACAAAATATAAAAACACACTACAACAGGGAAGCTACCAGAAAGAACTCGGATCAATGCAGCGCTTTCCCTGTGCCGCCTTCTTACACACATTTTTGTTGCCTTTTTAGAGTGACTTTGCCTGTTTATTATTTCTAAATTTGTGATGTTTAACACAGATTTGAGCGCCACTTGTCGGCATGTTCAGTAGTGACTTTTTTTAAATCTGAAGGGTGGCCACTATGGCAAGGTCATGTCTGTGTTGTACAGTTCTCATAGCACATCTGACAACAAAGTCCACCACTCAACCAATGCAGGCTCATTTAGATGAGTCAGCAGGGATCTGTGTGACTTTACTTGTTGTCATAATTCTGTCATCTCCAGCAATGTAAACTAACAGGACCTGTAGGGACTGAGTGTGCTGGATGACACCGATTCCATCAAACCCTCCAGCACAGCCCTGAAGGATGGAGTGAGCTTGTTCCAATGGAAAGGGCAGGGAAGGTATGCTTATTTCCATGGAAAACCAAGGCAGAAGAGCCTTAACTTATGGCTGCTGTATGAACAGTTCAGGAAAAAAAAA
>VZRH01002379.1:698246-712099 GCA_013397555.1 Urocynchramus pylzowi
GGGGGAAAGAGACAACAGAAAACTCTCTAGAGAGGAAAAATTAGGGTAAGACTGCCTAAGTTATTTCTCCGGATAGAGTTGGGTGGGGTTGTCTGTGTTAAAGAAAAACAACCACTTTTGGTAGGTCCCTTTAAACTGTTTGCTTGAAATATAAAGTACACAAAGCCTTGTGGGTATGTTTAATAATGTACTAGAATCTACTCTGCAAGCTGTAAGACCACAGAGATTTGGTTAATATGTACTTGGATGATCTAATAGCAGAAAGACTGGGTTAAACTGGGCTGTTACCAGTAATACATTCACAAAGTACAGACAGTAACTTTCTTCCTCACATCACAGCAGTGAGAATGACAGGCTACAGGACAGCCAATGTATAAAATATGCAGCAATTGTTGTGAGAGGAAATTAAATACTGTCAGAAAATGAAACCAGATGCAACAAGTACCTTAAAAACACGGATTCAAAGGTTCTTTGCGCAAGCTTTCTATGTGCTTGGTATTTTATTTCAGAAACTATTCTAAGTACAGGAGCGCTGATGGTAGTGTAAGCTGTCTTCAGTTCCAACATGGACACAGTTCAGAAGCTCATTCATTTTCAAACAGTTATCACAGTTTCTTAACCTGTTGCTCATAGTGTGCAAACACCTTTCCAACATGTGGAAATTAACAACCCAGTAATTTTCCTTAGTGTAATTTAATTGCCATAGCAATCAGGAGGCTATTAAAAATTTACAGGCAAGGGAAACAGCCATAGGAAAGTGCAATGCCAAGTAATCAATAGATTCTCAGTGCCTTCTTATAATTATTAACTCAAGTTGTACTCTTGGACCATTTTCACATGCTAATTCTGCCTTTTATCTTTGTTACAATCCCTGAGATTTTGCAATCCTGTTTTTTCTTAGCTTAGAAAAAAAAAAAGGCAAAGAAACTAAACTTTATAGACAAGTGATGAAGACAGTCTCTTTTGCAAACTCAATTGTAGGAACAGTAACATTAATTTCCAACATCTGTTAAGGGAATATAGCTCAAAGCCTTCTTTTACATTAACGTAAAAATCTTCATAAAGCCACAGGAGGTGATGGTTTGATTTAGGAACACTGCAATTGCTACTTACAATCCAATTATTGATGACACTACTCCCTAGCTGGCAATCAGTGCTTTTTAAAGTTTATGTCAGCTCTGTTATTTGTACTTTATGCTGTGCAGTCATCCACAGAAGCTGTCAATTAGCTTGATTCCTCTTCCCTTGTTTTAACAGCAGCTCTGTGATGCTTGAAAAGAGAATCATTTGCCATCAGTGTGAAAGAGGTTTTGTTCTTTCCTTTACTGGAATACTAACAGTTCCATTGACATCAAGTTCAGCAGTTTGAACTCACAGGAATTTCCTCATCCATACAACAAGGATTTGAACCCATTGACTCTACAGTAACAGCTTTTAACTACCTTGAATACACAGCAATTAAGACTGTGGCAAAATACATATGGATACCAGGTTTAAGTGCAGTTTAATACAGCATCAAACAGCATGGTTACTGCTACACAGAAGCAGGGTATTACATGCAGATTTTTGGTGCAAATTATAATAGCAGGACTGTCAGCAGCATTAAAAATTTCACTCTGGAACTGTACTGGTATGACCCCTTTTAGCTGCAGGAGTTACATTCATGTATACAAATGTTTACATGACTAGTTCAGAACAACAATGTGCAACAGCCACAGATGAGTGAAAAAAGGGCAGTGGAATTCACCTGTGATTTTAATGCAGAAGATGCTGATGAAATTTAAAATCCAGGATGTGCACTAACCAACTCCCTGATGCGGTTTGAACCCCACATAGAGCTGGTAAAGTAAAATGGATTACTGTTTGTCTCAAAACAGCTCCTGGAATGGCCAAAGTCTAGGGGTAACCTCTAGTACAGGAAGGTGGCCACACACCAAACATCTGCCCTATGTGGCCACACACCATCCCATCTGTCTCTACCCCAGGAGGCAAAGGTTTCTTAGTATCATCAAGGAAGCAATGGGGTTAAGATAAAGCCTTTTTTGCCAGATCTAAAATAGTTTAAAGGGAAGGCCTAGATTTGAGGTCTAACACTCAAGAGTTACTAATTTTGTAAAAGAAAATTCAGAAGTTCAGATTGAGAAATTATTGTTAAATTTTAAGTCAGCAAATAACACATTTAAGTGAAAATGGCAGAGAATGAAACTGAATCAGTTTGTGCCTTTTGAGACATACATACAAGAAGTTACTCTAGGCAAAAAAAATTTGGTTGTGAATTAATGACTGAATGCTGAAACTGCATTACTGTTGAGCAAAAACACAACCTGATTTCTTTCTTGTGCTGCAAAAAGTTGCTTGAACCATCTCAAATGATAAAAAAAGTTTATCTAGTTCCCTGTGTTAATCAGTATGCAAGTTTCTGAGCCTGAGACATGAAAATCATTACATGATTCTTCACCCATCAGTGTAGGCAATCCTCCTTTTCCTCTGCCTGTTCCAAGAAGATAGAAGGAAGGCAAGCACCAAGATTAGGGGAAAAGAGAACGGTCTTCACTCTTGAGAATTTTGGAAAATATTCTAAGAACGAGTTTAATTCATTGCAAGACAGTCATGTATAAAAGCACATGTATAAAAGCACATTAATTTGAATTCAGAACAATTGCTAGGCAGAGGAATAAACTGCAGTGCTGGTAAAAAGCACTGATGGATAAATGGATGACAGAATTTTCAAACTGTAACATTAGACACTTACATATCCCAACTGCATGAGCAAATCCTCTGACTTCAGTGAGATTACTCAGAAGCACAGCTTGAAAACCAAACACACTATAAAACAACTTTTCTTTAGAAGGAAGGTGAACAGCTACTTGTAGAATTTCCATATAATTCATTTTTCAAATGCTACCCCCTCTGATTTCTACTGAAATAATTTATATAGTTAAGAGCACATAAAGATGTCCTTAACAAGACAAGCAACCTGACTGCAAAAGTAGTTATCCATTCTGCTGACCACATTTTACCTGGTAAGTGTTCCCAGCTTTGACATTAGGAAAATGCTACATCTCAATGCATTATTTCTAATTCTAAAGAGGAGGAGTTTAACATGAAGTTTTAAAATCCCATTTTAATTTAAATTTTAGTATGCTAAATTATTAAACAATTTCAATGTGTGTACTGAGTGCCACAGAAGAATGAATTCCATATTATAAAGCTGGAATGAAGGTCACTACCCACCCAGTGTATTGCTGCATTACACATGTTGTCAGCTAATTTAAGTTCTTGTTACTGTTAATGTAGTAATGATGCAGTTCAATTTTAAACACAGGAACAAACAGCAACAAGTGAATTAAATTTTTGCTAGAATAGTTAGTCATGAGTTTCTCTTCAGTTGTTGTAAAGAAGTGTAAGTCAAATGGACTTGACAGACAAACACAAGGCAAACAAAACATAATGGTGAAGTGTATGAACTAAACTTCTGAAAAAGAAGCTAACTTACCTTCAAATCTATGAAGTCTCTTGAAGAAAGAGCAATGCCCATATATTCAGTGTGTTCATTACAGGGAATCAATCATTAACAAGACATAAGCACTATTTTGTTTCACGGGCTCATGAAAAAAACGATGTATTTTGTGCTTGACATTTTATCATCACATGCTATTTCCAGAGTCATACTGGTAATATGAAGTAGCTTCATTAACAAATGAGGAAGTGATATATCCTCTCTCCATCAGATGTTTGCCAAATGGTAAAAAGAAAAAAAAAACTGGTGAGGAGGTATGTTCTTAAGCTTCATAGATATCGTGGCAAAAAAGGCAAAGCTTAAATTGACTTTAAAAATATTATATTTATAGTTCTGAACATGTGTTCATACATTTTACAGCTCTCCAACAATGACATATTTAAATTTTACTGTAATTATAGAATTTCTCCCAGAAACCAGAAAGGTGAGTAATTTTTAAGTTTTTGGTGCTGATTCTTGACCAAATGACTGTAGCCTTTAGCAGTATGATGTACTTAAAATTGTTGAGTCATATCCTGAAGTGCACTGAAGCAGCAATTTAACAGATGGCATTGTGGAAGGTCTGCATGGATTAAATAGTGTTTCATGATTATTTCCTCAGGTCTCTTTCTGGAACATTTACCTTCACTGATGTCTGACACCTGGTTCCAGGAGTTAAGAGTTATTACCAGGGGAGTCTGGCTTTGATGCCTGGGTCAACTGCAATGCCAAAGTGGATCTTTGCAATCCATCTTTGCAATGTACAAGGGCAGCTCATACTGGCTACTGTTTTAAGAAGTCCCACCTCTAACAGTCTCTTTTCTCTCAGGAATCCCTTACCTTTCCTTTCTCCCTTCCAAACCCAGATTCTTATCATGTCTAACTGAGAACACATCATGGATTCACTCTCTTAAATAAAATCATATTTGTTTCTCCAAGATCACCAAATATTGCAAAAAAAAATTGCATTTCAATTACATGGGAAACGGCAACGAAACAGGGCACTTGATTAACCACGCTACAACTTTTTTTTCTTTTTCTGTGAGCTTAACAGCACTTGACAAGGTTGAGAAACAAAAAAGAAAAGTTTACACTTCAATTTTCACAATGATGTTAATTAACTTATGTATAAATTCCACAACTTGTCAAGTCATCTCAGTTTAGCTGGTACCTATTACAGATAACAATACTGACAGATGCCATTTAAGGCACCATTTCTTGATTCTGGGATGAAGATTTAACCATTCTTGATATCCAGCAGGCATTATGCTCTCAGTTCTTGAGGCAGCCTTTTTGGATATAATACTAAAATAATAGGATCAACTGGGGGAAGACACCAGTGACATATTTTAGAGTGTGGTCCTAAGAGTACAAGAGATTCAGCACATTTGAACATATTAAACTCCCCTTACAGTCTGAAGTTGTTCCTGAAGGCACTATTTACCTAACACATCTTATGCTGAAACAGATAAAGAGTACAGAGGACTATTCTACCTCAGCAAAAGACAAATTACTAAGAACAGTTTAATGGGATTTCCTGGGCATTTCTAACTAACAATGCCTCAGGACTACAAAAATATGTTTTGAGTACATAAGAAGCTTAAAAGAACACATGTATTTTGAAAACTAAACTAATGGTTTAACAAAGTTTTTACACTCTATCTTGGCTTAAAAGCCAAGATCAACAAACAAATAGTGGTACGTTCAACAACAAATTTATCTAACTACTGCAGGCTTAACATGGCAAGTTAAGAACATGCCTGCAGCTGGAACCATGTCTTTTTTATTCTAGATTATGAAATTCACTCCAGGATTTAAGCATGGATCTTCCATGTAAAGACAAGCTCTAAAAAAACCCAAAGTATTGATTTCCTCTTCAGTATAAAAATATAGCATGTACACACACAAAACAATTCTCCTGGCAATGATGCCTGCTCTAAGTAAAAATAAAAAATAATTGAAAAATATAAAATGGATTAAAAAAAGATTCTGTGCATGTACTAATGTCAACTGTATAACAAAAACTGTCATTCATTCTGTATTATTCTAGTAGGTGGCTCGAGAAAGAACATTTGCATTTACTTAAGCTTGATGTTTCACGCCTTCTTTAGACTAAATTGTCAAAGAACAGACTTTCTACTAAATTTAGAAATTTCTAATATTGATCCAAATATATATATTTTTAAACACAAAAGCAAATAAATCCAGAATTAAGTTTGTGAGTCAAGTTTGTTCAACAAATTAAACTTTCCAAAACCAAAATACATTTGCTTCCTGAGATGGCTGTAAGTCATGTTTCAACTTCACATTACACTGCATTGATTAACAAAATTAATTGTTAATAATTAATTAACTGCATTAATTAACAAAAATTAATTTGCACAAAACCAGATGTTAACTACAGCATACAAGCACACTTACAGAAGTCACCTAATTTCAGTGTTGTGAATTACTGTGTTAATGTGTTCACCTTAACAAAGCTCCTAAAATATTCTTTATACATTACAAAACAAGGATTTGCAAAACTTTATTTTATTTCCAAGTTATTTAAATCTAAAAATGTTGAAACATAAAAAATACCACTTCCTAAGAGACTTTACAATAAAAGGCTAACAATCTGGCAGGGGAGAGGTAAGTATATGGAAACTTGTTTTAACAGTCACAAATCAGTCGCTGGTGATTAAAGAACACTTTGTTCTTCAGAGCTGGTAGGCACTTCCACATAGCCAGAAATGTAAGTTTTCCTACCACTCCTTTTGTCTCCCATACATAAAAAAATATCCAATGCAATAAAAAAGGTGGGATAAAAGGGTGGACATGTGACGAAATACAAGTATTATCTAAGGTCTTGATTATTGTTCATCTGGTGTAAGTGTAAAGATTCTGTCCCAAAGTTTTCCTGACAAGATGGAATTATTTGGCCTTTAAAAGTGTTAGCTGAAATACCTCCCTTTTTTACCAGTACATGTTGTTTGCTCACTGCTGTATTGCTGGTTTATGTCTGTAACAGACACTGGCTCTAGGCCAGCCCATGGGTCCTCAAGCATTGAAGGTCTGTAATAGTTTTCCACATCATTAGACACTCTTTTCTCTCTGCCATGCGCTGTACCAAATGGAGTAGATGTCCTGGGTGATCCCTTTGGAAGAAAATCATCAGGTAAAGAAACATTTAATAGTCTAATTCAAACTAAGAAAATAAATGTAAGAAAAAAAATAAAATGTTTCCTTCTACTGTAGTAGAGCTCTGAAGCTGATTATTAATCATAATTACTACACCTCACTTGCATCTTCCTCAGGAAATGTTAACTTTAATATATTTTACTTATAAGTGATGATTTACCAGGATAAGAAAAAAGCACCACCCACTGTCTTCTCCCAAATACTTGTCTACATCACTCTGGCATACAGCTGCAGAAAAGCAGCTCATGCTATTTTTCATAATCTGTCAACAACATTTCTAAAAAAACTGAACAACAAAAGAAGGAGTTAGAGGCTGAGGAAAAGTTGACAATATTAAAAAGAGCAGAAGTCAAATATTAAGTACTTACAGATTGAACACACTATTCTATAATGCAAATAGCTACTATTCTATAATGCAAATGCAAAGAATTCATTGGGAAAAAAATCCTCTTTTAACCAAACCAGTGTTCTGTGAAATTTGAGAACAGATGACTTTATTTTATATACAATCTCAGTGGTAACCAGTGATTTAGTGGGTATTGACTTTTGCAGAGAGCTTTTAATATTTGATTTTTTTTAAGATCAAGGATCACAACAATTGCTTTTGTAAAGCTGCTACAAATCTGCAGCTTAAAGAGTGCTGTGATATAAAGGAGCTCCTATAATCATTTTCACCTGTTAGCATCATTCATTGTTCTCCTCAGAGTCACTCCTCTAAAAGGTGAAGTTCTATCTAAATCTCTATTTATTTAAACTGTTTTAACCGAAGTTAAGCAACCCATACTAGAGATACACAGTAATCTCCAAGCATGCCCAATGCATTCTGTATAGTTAGAGCAACAGGATGCCTTGAGGCTGGTTATCAGATTTTGTAAAGCAGGGTAAAAGCACTTGATTAATGGCTGTTTTCCCCCACAACCCAGACACCCCTGGATTTTTGGATCAGCAGTGATGGTATTTGAATTTGACTTGTAAGCCCTAACAACGTCTATGTAAACAGATCACGTGAAACAATTTTTGAGCAAAACTGAGAAATGATGCCATAAAGTGAAAGGCCCAGTGTTTAGCCAGAAGAATAGATTTCACTCAAACAGCTTGAACCTATTTCTGCTAACATGCTGTGGCAGGAACATGTTGATGTACTTCCAGCAAGAACTTTTCGGGAACTCCTGAAGTTTGATGATAATGGATACATGATCAATTGTGGGAACATCCATGTCTTATTTATAGAGCACTTGTTTCTAATGATTCCTTGCAGCTAGGTCATGTAGCTAAGAGGATGATCTCAACACAGAAGAACTTCTAAAAGGTGGTGAATTACTATACTGTATCAAACCCCTTGAGGGTCAGAGAATCACCTCAGAATACATCTAAAAACTCTCTAAGGGGCATGGAGTTTCCTAGAATAAGCTGACATGCTCTAGCAACAGTGACATTTATGTTAAGTACTCACATTTAGTAGTGAAACAGCAGTACCCAGTGCATTCTGTCCTAAATAAACATAAAACTCTGCCATCCCTAAACTACACATTTAATGAAGACCTTTTAACTTTGACATTGTAAAACAGATTGAACATGGAGCTCATTTATTGCTGTGTTTAATCTGCAGAAGGCAAAAGAAACAGGAGCTGATATAATGATCTGCAGTGTTCAGGGAAGGAGCAAAATAATTCAATGGTAAGGCTTATTTGTATGGATTTAATTAATAATCATAAATTTCACTACAGTATGATGCAAGTCATCAGTAACACTGACATTACACTAACATTTTAACATTTTTGAACTATACGAAATTTATTATTCTGTAATACAAGATCAACAGCCTTCAGTACATGTTAAATTTAAGCATGTAGATTATTTAAGTTTAGAATACTAGTCATCATATGCTTTTTCCCCTCTGAATTTTTTTTAAGGGAAGAAAACCAAAATGTGATTATTTACATTACAGATCTGTGTAAAAGGAAATCAGCTCTACCTGTACAAGTGAAACCATTCAGTGCAAGAGGCACTATCTGCGACTAAAGATAGCTTAAAAAAGCTTTCTATTAATTGTCATTAATGCCAACAGCATTTTCTCAATGAACTTTCCTTAAAAAAGCAGTCAATCTATTCTCAGTACTTTTTCTCTAGATAACAAATCTCTCTTTGGAGTACAAAACAACAGCTTTTAGTGCTATTCATTAAAAAGTTACTGAGTGGAGTAATTTTGCCTTGAAATTGGGGACAGACACTCCCTTTACCAGCTTGCTTCACCTGACGTAATTACAGCTGCTGGCATATGCACAAAATACAAAAATCACAACTGTACAATTTCAAAAGGGTGGAGTTTCTTTTACTTTCTGAACAATTTTTGATCCATACCATTCCGTACCTGCTGCTAGCAGCTAGTTCACTCACTTCCTGCTGAGTGTAGGGAATGAAACATTACCACTAAGCGAATTCTAAGTGGAGATGAGAAATGCAGCAAAGACAAATCACAGTATGGTTTGGGTTGGAAGGGATCTTAAAGATCATCTAGTTCCAACTTTCCTCCCGAGGGCACAGACACCCCCCACTAGTCCGGGTTGCTGAAAGCCCCATCCAGCCTGGCCTTTAACAATACCTGGGATGGTGCACCCACAACTTCTCTGGGCAACCTGTTCCAGCGCCTCACCACCCTCATAGCAAAGAGCTTCTCCCTCGTATCCAATTAAACTTATTCTCTTACAGTTTAAAGGCATTCTTCCTTGTCCTATCACTACAGGCCCTTGTTTCCAGAAACATGTTTTCATAAAATATAAAGCAGAAGCACCTCTGTGAAAAAAACAGCAAGTGCTGTAAACTACTGGTCACATAAAGGTTGAGTAAGCCATTTCAGAAAAAAAAGCTCAGTATGTTTTTCTTCAAGTTTTCTGTTTGTTTCAAAGAATGAAAGTCTTCGAGCACAGAATGAGTACAGAATGCTAATGGCATGACATTAATAGAACACTTAAGTAAACATAAACTGTCTTTTGGATTTTCCAATGCAATTTTAAAGTGCCACTTAAGACTTTCATCTCAAAAGTGACTGTAGCATGACAAAAGTCAAAGGCATTGGAGTTCACTTAACAGGATCTACAGAGGAGATGGGGCAATGCACATGCCTCACAAGAAACCTGATGCTTAGAAAATGCAGAAAGACTTTCTACCTGAATCTATTTATGGCCTCATGTGCAGAGATCCTTGTTCACACCAAAGCAGATGAGGACTCATGTTTATGAGTAACTCCCTCTGTGATTGCCTCAAGTGCCCTCCCAGGCAGAATAGCTCACGTGTAGACACAAACTGCAGACTCATGCATTTCTTCAGTCATGGGCAAAGCTACAGACATCCAATATCCTTTGAGTCTCTGGAGGAGTCGCCAACAGGCCAGTGCTCCTAAACTACACACAAAGTCTAAAGAAGGAGAGGGGAGAAGGGAAGATGTTGTGACAGTCTGAGACTGGAGTCAAAATTGTACCTTCTCTATGTCATGTTTCTTACCTCAGAATGTAACCTGACTTCAGTCAGGTTTCTTACATCAAGAATGGAGCCTGTGGGAGGGTTCCCATCCCCAGGTGCTGACATGAAACAGTTTTGACTAAAACTAAAGACAAAAGGATTCCTGCATATTCTTCTGCTCAATTAATTCTAAGGCATGCTTTGAAAAAAAACACTTAACTGAACAGCCAAAGAGTGATCTTTTGAAGGGAAATTAGACATCAGTGACATAAACTGTCCCTCCATAATCTGCAGCAGAAATGCCACATGCCTGGCTTTTTCAAAAGGCACTGAGGTTATGCAATCCGTTGGCTTCCACACCAGGAGATTCTCTGCTGTTGTGCTGAAGACAATGTATAAATTTTGTAATGATCCCCTTCCACCAACTATGAGATTTCTGAGTTAACTGCATCATAAGAAAATAACTAAAAAATAAAAATAAAATAAATAAAATAAATTTATAAATTTATAAATAAAATAAAATTTGATAAATATTAAAAAAATATATAAATAAAATAAAAATACTAGTCTTCAATGGACACGTGACAATGCAGTGCAGGCACATTAACATTTTACTAATCTCTATTAAGATGTGACTTCATTATCATATTTAATCCTTCAAGTATCAATAATAGCACAAAAAAAAATTATCATTGTACTGCATGTGTCATTTAAGGCTTCTCTAATATTGCATAAAGCCAGTTATATACATAAAGCTGTTATCCTGAGAACTGTCATCCCTGTGTGCATTGCCAGTCATGTGCTACAACTAACACAGCTGAAAAAAAGCTCAACTCACAGAACCTGTGGTCGATGGCTTTCAGGAAACTTTCAGTGCAAAGCAAAGACTTTAGAATGAGAGTCTATTACCACAATAGATGCTCTCATTTCTGCTTAAAGAAGCCTCCGCTTAACTCTTTTTAATAGAGCACTTCTTTTCTCTGTCCGTGTCCCTGAAAACTCCGTGTGGATAGGGTGTGAACAGAGCAGCTCCCACGATGGACGACAACACGGGCAAAGTAAACGCACACCGCACTTCACCACCGCATTAAAGAAAACTGATCAGAGGGAGGCAGGAAGGTGATTGCTGTCCTTTTGGCCGGTGCTTAATTCTCTACCTTCACACGCCAGAATGTGAAAAAGAAAGCTGCACTTTTGAGTCTTCACAACCCGCCAGCCTACGGCCCTTTTCTTTTTCCTCATCTCACAGCTGCCTGTGCTCGAACCGTCCTCTCTACTGCGGGGAGAATGGGCGGGGGAAAAGCTGATGTTGCCCAGTGAGGTTCAAGCCTCGCTCTTCCCTGAAAATCCTGTTGGCGGGTGGATGCTGCTCTGGCACAAGGCTCCGGTGTGCGTTCCCCCGCAGCGGGCCTCGCTTAGAAGAAGCAGCAGCTCCCTCCCTCCCTCTTTCCTTCCTCCCCGTGTCCCTCTTCGCCTTGCCCCATACCTGGAAGTGCCTCTGGAAGCCGCCGGGCGAGCGCTTGTGCTGCGGCAGCGGGTGCAGAGGCGCTCCGGCCGGGGACGCGCCGCCGTACGGAGCCGGGTACCGGGGACTGACGGTCTGCGGCCTGCGCGGAGTCTGCGCCCCCGGCGAGGGGCTCCCGAAGCGTCCGTGGAACCCGGGGCCTCGGGGCGACAGGCCGCTGCCATACGGCCCGGGCCGGTGGCCGTAGGGCGGTGTGTGATGGGGGCTCCCGTAGCCCCGCGGAGAGGGTGGCAGGGGTCCTCCGCTGGAGGGAGGGCTCCGGAAGCTGCCGCCCGCATAGGGAGGTGTCGGTGCGCGGAATCCCGGCCGGTACATGGCCGGGAGAGGCCGGGAATGGCGGCGGCGGGAGCGGAACCTGCGCAATGGCGGCGGCGCCGCGTCCACTCTTCTCTCTTCCCCCGCCTCTTCCCCGCCAGGCGGGCGGCAGGTTCCGGCCTCTAAACGTTCCGCGGCGGGGAGGGAGAGGCGCCGTCCATCCCATCCCGCCTGGAAGCGGGAGGCGGGAGAGAGGGCCCGCCAGCCGCACACAGCGACCCGGCGCGCCGAGTCCGAGGGATTCCGCGGGCTTTCAGCTGAAGAGGAGTAATCTGGAGTAGGAGTCTCAGAAGATGCCTGGTAACTCAGACGATGGGGCTCATGGCGTCCGTGGGCTCAGCGTGGCTGTCAGCGAATGCCCGCGTTTCTACAGCTGCTAAAAAACAACGAAATGAACTCCTGTGAAGCAAAGCAAGTGTTTACCTCACATTTCGTGTCACTTCAGATATGCTTATTGTGCACTTTTGTTCTGGAGTCTGAACCTGCAAATGCTACGTGTTACGGCAGTCCCGATTGAAAAAACAGAGTGACATTTAAAGAGCACTTTAATAAAAGCGTTTTCCTCAAGATCAGTTTGAACTGTCAGCAATTAAGTGAGAGGTAGCTCAGGCAAGGACTTACTCATACAAACTCGTGGCAAAATGCTATTTTATAGGATAACTTCATTTTTAGCACAAAGTCAATTTAACAATGTAATTTATTACCATTCCTGCTCTGTCCTCAGGTACATATTAATGCAAATCCTGAACAGCGCTGTAAAAAATAGTAAAGATTTTTTTTATTTCTATCAGTACAACAAAGCACTGCTCAGTTTTAGGACATTGCAACATAGGAAAATTAAGAAGAGCTTTCAGAACAGCAGTTAACAAAAGTTAACTATTAAAATAAGCAGAAAGTTTATGTGCTTTATATACCAGTCTTGCTTTTCTTTAGCTTTAAACAAGTTTTGGTTTGTTTTTTTACAATGACAAACGCTAAGTTTATATTCTCAGGGAACTCACCTCCCCACTATGTTATACAATCTCTCTGTGAAAAATGAGGCAATATCTTTTAAATTCTAAAATGGAAAGAGACTAAACCTGCTCATTTAAATTTTTTGATTATCCTTTAGTCTGGAAGACTATCTGTTTTTATTGTGCACACAAGGAACGCCATGTCTACACAAGACAGTTTATCAATATAAGTTACCAAATTATCTGTCTCATTCCAAAAAAGCACAGTTCAATTTAAACCCTTTTCACACCACATGGGCTAGAAATACATACCACTGTGCACATGTTGAATTATACTGGGGTAATTGTGCTGATTAATTTCTTCTTGTTGACAAATCTTTAAGCATCTATGTAGTACTTTTGCTTACACACAGCACGTCCAGCCAACAAACCTGTCATGTAGATTTTCTCGAAGTTCTTCCTCGCATTTAGGCAGACTGACATGTGACATGTCTTAAGCCTGTGCTGTTCGTCATGCTCATTTTCAAGCAGTCAGAAGTTTTGGCTGCGCTTGAGATACAGGAATTGTCTTTTCCTCACATATTTTTGACAAACAAATGCCGAACCTCTGTGCAGGCTTTTTTATCCTGTTAGAGAGGCAAGAAGACACCATGGTGTTCCTATAAGCTTTCTGCTCTGTCCTAACACAGATTAAAAGTAGTCTGAGGGTACTTCGATCAGGGAAGAGTTGCTCGAAGGTCAGTTCAAGCTAACCCTTCAATAACTACACCCAGCTGAAGATACAGTTTACAGTGTAAGTGATATTGCACCTTCAGTGACGGCGAAATGAGGGGAAGGCTCTCCCTCGTACCACTGAGCGCATCCAGTGCGGCTGCCTGCTGTGGTAAGGGCAGAAAACCCTTCGGGGTGGTGGTGTTGGGGG
>VZRH01002379.1:715286-740540 GCA_013397555.1 Urocynchramus pylzowi
ATATTTTACATCTTCCTCTTACCAGGACATCCACCAAAAATAGATGCTTGCCACAAGCTGGTATGTGTCATTTTAGTGGTGTTACTGGCCAGGTGCTTGCTTTTTTTTTGTGTGTGATATGAGACCACCTTCCAAACAGTAACTGAATGACTGTCCTCGCAGGGTGATGAAGTGTTTGTGACCCTAGCCTTCAATTAAAGGCTAAAGGAGAAGAAGATAATCTAATGCCACCAAAGAAATTGTTGGCCAACCTGTGGTCTAGATTGTGAAATTACTTCCTGCGTCTGTGATGTTTATGGCCATTACTGTTATTTCTTAGGCCTGATCAGGATGGAAAGGGTGAGGGAAAGGAAGAAAGCATTGTGATTTCTTAATAATTATCTTGCATGTGCAGCTGCCATTGAAAGTGTTTCCTTGGCTCATGTATTCTGCCATAAATTTTGTAAAGGGGATGTTTCTCTGTGTGGGTGATGCAAGTGGATAGGTCTACACAGGTCCAAACACTTAGTGAATTCTACTATGCTTCCCGTTGGTCTGGTACCCTTACTTTTAGCTTATGTCATTCTGATGTTGCTTGCTAAAATGCTTTTGTTGGTGCATTTATACATGCCTTCCGCAAACACTCAAACAGCTTTTAAAGTCTAATCTTTCTTCAGATTAGCCTTTAAAGGTGTTTGAGTGTTTGTGGAAGGCACATATAAAGTATTGCTATAAAATAGCTTTATTGTAGACTTGCTAGGAGTTAGAAGAGGTTCTGAAATGTCATACATAAGGTTTTCCAACTTTTAAGGGCTTTACTAATGTAGTATGCACCTAATAACCAGCTTGTTCAGCAAGCTTTATTATCATTTACCAGGGAAGGGAAATGAGGGAGAATGATGAGTGTTCTAAAAGCATTGAATTTGTTGTTTTTGAGATTGAAGTCACTGTTTTTTGTTTCTTGTTAGGTGCTAGTAATGTAAAGCCATTGGATGGTGTGAAAATTCTTGATTTAACAAGGTTTGTGTTTTGTCTATAATTTGTAACAGTGTGTCTATATGCAAATATTGTGATTGGAAAAACTAAAAAAACATTTTCTTTTTCATATTAAAGAGTTCTTGCAGGACCATTTGCCACAATGAATTTGGGAGATCTAGGGGCTGAAGTTATCAAAGTGGAAAGACCAGGTAGAGATTTTTATTTGTCTATTTTAGATATAATTAGAACTGGATATTAAGTGCATATATATATATAATGTCAGGACATTGAGTAATTAGCTTCTAATTAAATTTTGTGTATTTTTTAGCTTAACACAATGGTTTTCTTCTTCAACTCTGCACATGCACTTCTTATCCAAAGAGTTTCTAAGGATTGGGTAATGGTAAAAAAAATGCTTCATTCATATGGCATAGCTACACTTTTTAGTTTGTAAGACCATATAAGAAGAATAATAAATTGCATGGCATTTGGGTTTTTTTTAGAAATAGTCCCCTCACTTGGCTCTAAGTTTTATGCATCATTACGCGTTTGAGGTGTGTAATTATGCTATAGCAGCTGCACGTTGTGTAATGTATTTTAAGTTTCTCTCTTTTGGCATTACTAGTCTTGAAACTAGTTGGTGAAAATTGTTGAGATACTAAACAATATTACACTCCCTGTATTTTATAACATGACAGTTTATAATAATTTATAACATAAATTGAGATACTAAACATACTACATTCTCTATATTTTATTTATAATAGGAAATATTGAATGTTTGACAAAGGTTTTGCCACATCAATCTATAAGTCATCCTTATTTACTGACCATTGTTATAAAGGTTTTCAATTTTGTGACCAGACAAAGGTACATCAATTTTGTAGTATCAGATTAGACCAACACTGGTGGTATTCCAAACATCTAGGTAGTAGGAACATAGCAATGTCAGCAATTAAGTATGAAGTAATTATTTTGGAGCTTTGCATTTTTTTGTGATCGAAGAAGGGCAGCTTCAGAATTCTAAATTTCAAACATTTTAGAAGGTGAGTAATCCTGTCTTTCTGTCAGAGGATGTATGCTCTCACGGAAGTACTAATTCAAAACAACAGTAGCCCCACTAGTGTTCTACAGGGTAAGTATTACTGAAATGTTTTGCTTTGAATCACTTAAAGTACACAGAGAAGAGTTTGCCCCTGCTCTCCCAAGCATCCTGCTTGAACCAAAATAGTCTTTTGAGATAATAAACAGTAGATAAGTGATATGCAATTTATATGTTTGCATAACTTCTGCCACTGTAGATCTTAAATGGCTGTAGACTTTTGTGTTACTATAGTGTATAGCATAATTGTTACAGTGGCTGTATAATATGACACTTAAGGTTCTTCAGCTTGTTTCTGTATCTGTATTTCTGTACCAGTCTTCTGTGCTGCCTCACTAAGGAAAGTTTTCAGTTATGTGAAGTTAACAAGTAGATGAAGTCTAGATATTGAAATAAATACAGGAATGCACATGCTTGCTAACACTCAGGACAGTGATCCTATCTGAAGTTGAATTTAGCTTTAATTGTATTTAAAATAGATTGCTAGTCTTCATGATGTTTAAGAAGTGCTTGCTATAGCTGGAGTGGGGCACTTCTTTTAGTTGTTGTGCAGCATGCAACTTAATCAGTTGTCTGTCAGTGTTCTCTTGATGTTATGTCTGGAGTGTTTCAGGAATAGATTACTGACCAGATGAACTGTGTGAATTGATGCAGGCAAGAGACTCTACTAAATTCTTCAGGACTGACTAAAAAGAATTGCATTGTAACTCTACATTAAGTTAAAACAAACAAACTACCAAAAGAACTCCAATTCCCCTTTCCCCAGCCTCCCCAAGAAAACAACCAAAATACCAAACCACAAGTGAAAACCAACCAAAAAATCTGCAAATACACTAGTGGTGTGTGGCTGTATTAGTATTTTCAGGACTAAATGGAATCCCAACACTCGGAAAAACCTTGTTCACTTTGCTTAATTGCATTCACTTTTAGGTGTTTTTTTGATATAAATATCATAAAATAAATATGGTAAACTAATATTTGTCCTGCCTGCTAGATGAAGCTTAGGTGACTTAAATGTGATATTGGAGAAAAGCTTTTTATTCTTATTTTTTGGGTATATGATATATGGCAACTATGAATATGTGGTGGTATTTCTTTCAGGTGCTGGTGATGACACAAGAGCCTGGGGCCCACCTTTTGCTGGGACAGAAAGTGTTTATTTTCTCAGTGTCAATAGAAATAAAAAGGTAAATGGGGTGTGGAACTGAACATGAGCTTATGTTTTCTGTAATTATAACTGAATATATAACACTTTACTTTGATTCTTAACATATGTAATGGAGCAATACTTACATTGACCTAATGTTATGAATAAATTTCAGGAGAAAATCCATAGGTTTTTGGAACAACAAAGGTTACAAATCTCTGGTACTGTGCTGTGGGCAGCTGAGGCAAAACGAAAAAGCAAGAGTACTCCTGATAGTCTTCAGTTGCTGGTGCTAATTGACCGAAAATGAAACCTGCTGAAAGCAAGGGGTATTTTATTTCAGTGATCATTTTTTTCAGGTACATCAGCTCAGTTGATCTGTGTCAGCTGGCAGGAAGAGTGCTGCCATTATACCACGGTGAGGGTGGCTAAATCTAGTTTTTGAAACTTAACATGAAGTTTCATGACATACCTGAATTGTTTAGTGGGTTGTTACCATTGAAACAAATGTTTCTGGTGTCCCCCTGTGTACTTGCAACAGTGTGTCCTGTGTAAATATACAGTGAACAGGCTGCCCATCTGTCAGACTGGTTTTGGTGCTTGTCTCATTCATTAATAAGATATGGTTCAGCTTGTTTTGCTGAGAGATTGTTTTTTTTTTTTTTTTGCAGGAGGAAATGGGCTATGTGTTAAAATTTCTTTGTCCAAATTAGCCATAGTGTGCAATTTGACTGTTTGTTATGTTTAGAATAGGCTAATAATACCTTTTGTATAATTTTTCCACGTCAATTGCTGTTGTATTTATTTTTAATCCCCAGAGTATAGCCATCAACATGAAGGATTCAAAAGGAGTTAAGCTAATCAAAGAGGTAGGTTTTAATAGCATGCGAGGTGTCCTTATTTTGTATTGTTGTGATCCTAAGTGATTCACAAGTTACACTAAGTAATAAGGATTAAACTCTGCATTTCAAATATTAATTTGATAATTTAAAAAAATCTGTGTATGCAGTACATTTTGTAAATTACAGTATATACTTCTGTACTCTGTGCTTTTGGACTCAATGTTCAGTGTAACTTGTAGTGACTTTAGATTTACATGATGACATGAAAATGTCATCAAAATCTTCAAATGAAATATTGTGAGGAAATGGTCTAATAGCCTATTCCTTTCCTGTTGCTGCTGCTGTACTACTACTGATCTTGCTGTACTACTGCAGTAGAATGATTCAAGATGGACTGATCAGTGAGCAGTTAAGAGGAGATGCTGTGCTCCAGTAAATGCAGTTTTTTGAATGTTACCGTGTCTTCATGGCTTCAGTTGCTGTACCTCTTCCTGAAAAACATTGTCCTGTAGGTGAAACTTAGTATTTGTTTCTTTTTCAGTATTTGACTTCAAGGTCTTTTAAGGTGGTCCATTTCTCTATCTAAAAATAATAAAACCATCAAATCTCACATTTTGTCAAACCTGAGTTTTGTCATCCCTTTATTTATTATTTGTTGAGAAATGCAAGATCTGCTACTTGCTAGTGCTGCATTTTAAGCCCTGCAGTAGTAGCAGCTGTTTGTACTGTTTATTTCAGTATCAGTACCAATCCCTTTTTCACGGTGACACTATGTGTCATGCAGTAGGTGGAATTTTTCTGGTAGTATATTTTGTTGGAAATATTGCATAAAATGGAAATAGATTAAGTTTTCTGATGCTTGTGATTTGTTAGCTATGCAAAGGTACTTCATATGGAAATACTCTGGTGATTATAAGCCAAGGGTTCTACAGTGCCTTCTCTTTTTGCAGAACAGAGCCATTTATTGTTAATTTGCTATGGAGCTGTATGTTTAACTTCTAAAAAATTTGGAAGCAGAAATTTTCATTTGGAAAAATTTTGCATGTATAACACAGACATCTTTTTGGATAAGCTAGTTGTATTCTAATTAAGTGCTGTAAAAATTTTTCGTCTCATGGAAGAAGATTGATTTGTTATTTGACCTTTAAAAATGGTGAAAGAGAAACTACTCTGAGTGTCCACTGATTCCACATGTCTGGGCTGAAGTTGTTTGAAGAGTTAAAGGCAGCTGGGCCTATGAGTCAAGATGAGGTGGAGGAAAAAGTGGCATCATCTGTTAAGTATTTACCACACTAACTGTAAAAATGAGGAGTCTGCCTGTGACAAAGTAATTTCTTATATTTTGTATTCTTTTTAAAAGTTGCTTTATAATAACCACTATAGCTTTCTGTTCCTTAAATCAATGCCATCCCTGTCTGTGATACAGCAACATCGAAAATTGATGGAGCTCTGTTTGTCACACTACTTGTGGTGTTGTTCATCATTCTGCTTGATTTTGAATGATATATTTTGAAAGCATTTGGTGCAGAGGTCTTGACATTCCATTATTCATCTCAAATGAGACTTCTGTTTGGGGTTTTGTCAAAGAGTATATGTAAAGGGAAATTATTTATAACAGGGTTTTGTTTTCAGTTGTGTTCTGCTGTCATCAGGACAGATGTGTACAGAATTGGGCATTGTTCAGCATTGTATTTGTTAGTATGACAAGAAGTGTCCATGTCTGTACAGTAGCTGATGAAGAGTATAAATTGAAGTTTGTGACACTGCTTACTTGTACATAAATATGAATTTTGTCACCAGTGTAAATGCTACCAAGAAATGTGATAAGGTTATAATTTTTTACCTTTATTAAGCAAGGTATCATGATTAGAATAGGTTTTATTTCCCACATATATTTTATATAGTTGGAAGAGGGCAATTCTTAATTTAGAATCACGTTAGAAAAACGGGAGTAGGGTGTCTTCGGGTGTATGACAAAAGCACAGACTTGACAATTAGTCAGTAGTATCAAGTGAGCTGAAGAAATCTATTAGTCAGGAGTCCTGGCTGCTTTTCATCCTTTGGCACAACACTACAAAATATTTTTTCAAGGATCTATTCTTTCATACATAATTACTTGATTTCCACAAAATTATTCCTGTGACTTCTTTATTTCTTTATTCTATATCACTTTTAGTCCTTTCTTCCCTTCTAGTGTTTTTGGCTGGCTGTTAACTGCATTCCAAATATTTGTCTGTCTTCCTGAATGAAAATTATTTTTTTCTCTTCAGTGATTGTATACGTGCCAGTCCCATGCTCTGATATTTTTTTTTGTAGTATCTCTTTAGAACATTATTTATTGGTCATTGTCAGAAACTCATTTTAAGAACCTTGAGTATACTTCTGTGAATTATTTAGCCTTAACTAATGAACTTTTTTTTTTTTTTATTCATTAAGAACTTGGGACTTTAATTGTCTAGGAGCTGATGGCACTTCTTCTCTTCCTCTACTTTTAGCTGAAAGGTCAATGCGTCCCATGCATTGCTCTCTTACTTGATAAAGCAAGCTACTCACATATATATATATGCATGTATTTGTTTATATGTACATATTATGCAGATTCTTCTCTGTAGAATTCTTATAAAAACCAAAACACAAAACACAAAAAAATCCCCAAACAAACAACAAACCAAAAAAACACCAACCAAAGCTTCCAAAAGGTATGCATGGTTTCCTTTATCAAGTTAGTAGCACCATTCTTTGTTATTCAACTTAATGACTACTTTGGCATGAACTGTGCTGTTCATTGTTTCCTGAGGCATAGATGTTGAGCCTATCAATGTCCTCTCTGGAATAGAGAGTACTCCAAGTCAGGTCTGTGTTGTATTTTTCTGTTAGTTGGTGTTAAAATACAAGTGATGTTTAGAGGAATTTTGGGGCAAGAAGTATGAAATTTTAGTTGACAGTGGACTTAAAACCCCCTTGAGACTGAAAATCTCTGTGTGTTTTGAGAACATAGTTTGTTTTGATGCCTTAAGGGGCTACCTAGAACAAAGGCTAGACAGTGTTAAAGGAATAAAGTAGGTATTTATTAAAAAGGCCTTCAAATGATACACCTTTGGCAGTACAAGAGCCTGTCCGAGGCTATACCCAAGAGGGATGACAGGTCCCACGTTTTCACACTTTTATAAGTTTTGGTCCCTTTACATATTGGGATTAATTGTCCAATTACAGCTTCAGGTTATGAAAGTCCCATCCTCCCAGATTGCATGCCTCAATTCGCTGTTGTTCACAATTCTTGGGCCTGAAGCTGCAATGGTGTCCTTGGTTCTCGGGCTGGAAAAGGATTGTTTTGTCTAACTAAACTGTGAAGAGAGCTTGCTAACAAGTTATATACTAATTCAGTGTAGAATCTGGAAAATATGAAAGCTAAAACTTAAGGCATCAGTTTGGATCAGACTATGTATCCAGTTTTCCATAATGGCAGAATTGTTGGTTCAGTGAGCACCAGAGCTACATGTAGACTGCCACCTTTGTACATGAAAAACTATTTCCAATGAAAACTTTAGATGCAGAGCTGGCACAGCACTTGTAATGTGTCTTGAAAACTCCTTTCTTTGAGAGCATTTACCCTGCTAAACTGGGACCAAGTAATTATATCCTCACTTAGCATTTTTGTCATTCCATAAATGTTGCCCAGTCCACAAGTATGGTGCTTTTCATGTTGCAGTACTGTATGTCATGCTTTCTTCCTCAGTGGCTTGTAGGAGATGGTAGTTCAATATTACATGGACAACAATTTTCGACTGTATAGCCCATCCAATCACTGTCATTTTCATGGATTATAAAATCACAGTGAAAGCAATACACAAGTTGTAACCTATTTCATCTCTTGAATGAATTAGACTAAAGCTGTAGCATTACCAGTTTGAAAAGTATTTATATAGTATGAACTATGATGGATTTAAATAGAAAATGAAACCTCCTTAACTTGATTTTTCATGAAGGCATTGTGATTTCTGTCATGATGACACTAGTTTATAGGAGCTTGTTTAGCACACTGTATATTTAATTACACAGTGACATGGCAGTTTCAGAAACTCCTTGATTGGCTGCAAATAGCATTAAGCAATTAATATATCAGTTATGCTTAAAAAAATGGGTGCACAAACATGTACCTGTCAGGCAGCATTTCTTCAATTCCTGTGCACTCACACAAGCCCCACACAATTTACCAGGCAGAAAGCCTACAAGTCCCTCAAGGCATACATCTGTCTTTTAACATGTAGTTCTCATGCTTCATTAGTCAACTTGTGTTAGTCTTGGTGAAATTTACATATGTATATCTGCTTATAATTTTTATAAGAGAGGATGAAATTTAAAGCAAATCAAAGTTATATGTTAATCTTAACATCAAAAGATTTTTGGACTAGGTCATTCATTTGAAAGCAATGAAAAAAGTCATATTGCAGAACTTGACAGCACTATTGTATTTAATGTGACTTTAAGGTCTTAATTTTAATTTTTTTATTTTAAGTGTTGTTGGGCTCTCTATTCTAATTCTGCATATAGGAAGTTGGATATATGGCCTTGTTATGGTAATTGTAATCAATGACTTGAAAATGAAAAACAGTTTAAAAATTATTTCTTTTATGGAGAAAACATGAATAATGGAGACATTTCACTTTTCTTAAGAAAAAGGAGGTACAAAGAATGTATGTGAAGATTGTTCTGTAAACTGTTGTCAAGCCTGAGGAAATTGATGCGATACTGATAATATCACAGTTTTGCTTAATTACTCTAGGATTTTGACAGTCTTCTTTCTAGATATGCAGCATCTCTAATATGTAGTTTGTGGAAATGCACAATCTGACAAGCAAAAAAGTAGCTCTATAGGCTTTTCTTTTATCAGGAAGACCAGAGCCATTTTAATTAGCAAGATTTTAAAATTAAGTTACATAGAAATTTATTCAACTTTTGGGAGCTAATTAACAGATTTTACTTGTCCTTTTCTTTTCTAAAGCTTGCAGCAGCATCTGATGTTTTTGTGGAAAACTTTGTCCCTGGGAAGCTGGCTGAAATGGGTTTAGGTTATGAAGACATTAAAAAGATTGCTCCTCACATAGTGTACTGTTCAATAACAGGTATTTTATTTTCAATTCTTTATGTTCATTATTTCCTTTATTTCAGTCAAAATGTTATAAAAGTCATGTGTCTGTATAGATGTGTGTTACTTTGATGTCAGTTAAGATAAATTGAGAGTTTAAGTGAGTTCAATTCAAAAACTGGTGTAGAAAACTTTTGAGGCAGCAACCATGTCAACAGGTTAGTAGCTGTTCAGTGTCATTGCCATACCACCATGTCATGTTCCTATTGATTTCAAAGGAGCCAGGATAGGCTGGCCTTCTTGGATTTTTCTTTGAACTAGCTGAAAACTGAGATTCCTTCCTTCCTTCCTTCCTTCCTTCCTTCCTTCCTTCCTTCCTTCCTTCCTTCCTTCTTTCTTTGTTTCTTTCTTTTCCTTCTTTCTTTCTTTTTCTTTCTTTCTTTCTTTTTCGTCTCCTAGCAGTTTTCCTGAATCAATTTACATATTGTGTGTTTTAAATGTGGTAATCTCAGTGTTTTTTACTGCCCTGAAGTATCACTCTCTTCAGAATTGTGCAGTTACCTGTTTATGGAAGTTTTGCATTACTTTTTTACAGGCTATTGCTTGGTAACTGAAACAGTAGAAGAATTGTATGTACTTCATAAAAGCAGGGAAGAATGAAAAGGAAGTAGACACATGTATGCTGATATTCATATAAAAATAATTTCAAGTCTGAAAAACTGCTTAAAAAACTCCAACAAAAAATAATCAAAACAAAATCTTATTCAAGCACTAAAATGAAACGTCTAATATTAAAATGCAATTAAATAACAGCAGAAGTTACAGATATTTTTAGACTGTTTAAAAATCTTAGTTACAAATCTGCTTTTCCCTTCAATTTCTGCAGAATAAATGGCTTTGGCTTTTTGGTTACTGGGTATGGATATTATTTAATAGAAATCAAATAGCTTTTTAGTCTTTTGTAGTGTATTTATCATATTTGTGTGACAAACGTCTGAAAATGTCAAGAGCAGAGAGACAATTATATTCAGGGCTTGCTGAGAATCTTTGTTTAAATACCTGTTTAGGTTGGTCAATGGCTAGTTACTACAAATTTTTTTCAATTTCCTTGTGCATATAATCTTGCAACTAGAATTTGACAAGTGGATTTGTGTTTTTTGTTTTCTTTTTTTGTTTAGTTGCTGTACCCATAAGGATGAAAAATAATTAAAATTACATCCAAACAATCTGTTTGAGGTACAACACCCTCTCATTTTGTGTCAGATGCTCCAGTCTCTTAATCACCTTTGACTCTGTGCTTGCCTCATGAAGTCGATGTCTGCCTTGTACTGGGTAGCCCAGAGCCGGGCACAGGATTACAGACGGGGCCTCAACAGTGCTGAGAAGAAGGGAAAGATCTTCCTTGGCCTGCTTGACACTCTTCCCAGTGCACAGCAAAATACTGTTGTCCTCTGCTACAAGGATGCATACTTTTATATGTTTTAAGTGCTCCCTCAACTGAGGGTAACTCTTCCTTGCTGCAGACTTCTCCTCTAGGCTCGGGGACCTAAGACTCCTGAGAGCCATCTTTTTTTGGTAAATACTGAGGCAAAAAAGCATTAAATGCATCCACCTTCATGGCCTTTGTTTATGTTGCCATAGGTCCATCTCCTTCCTAGTCTTCCTTCTGCTGCTGATTTGCTTGCAGAATGCTTTCATGTTGTCTTTTGTGTCTTTTGCCAAATTCAACTCCAGGTCAGCCTTTATTTTTCTAACCATATACTTAATATGATCAAACAGCACCTCTACACTTCTAGGTCACTTACTTCTGCTTTCACTGCTTGGAAGACAAGTTGAACAAAAATCACATAATCTTGCTGTTTAGAGCTTTGTGTAATGCATAACTTACAGTTATGTTCTATAATGGAAAACACATAAGCCTTATTCATAGACTATGGCAACTTGAAGTTGAAAGTGTTTGGGAGGTTAAGAGCTAAGTGGTGTTTGTTAGGCATTCATGAAGCAACTTGAAATCTTAAATTATGGTTGTTTAAGTCTTGGATACTCAACAGGTAATAAGCAATGTCTATTTAAGGATGATGCATCTGTAGGAATAAAGATATAAGCTCCAGTGCCCTTAAAAAAAAAAAAATCAGCTCATAAATCCATTGAGTCAAGGCAGGAAATAGCAAAGCCTCTATCTGAGCATATTAAAAGAAGCAACCAAACTAGGACATGCAGGAAGGCACAATCAGGCAGAAAACTGACTTAAGAAGAATTCCTGATTGATTTAGAAAATCTCAGTGATGTGATTCTAGATATTACAATTCCTAACTATTTTGTGCTGTGGTTGACTTTGCTGCATTCAAATATGCTTGGGGTTTTTTGGGGATTTTATTTTGTTGTGGTTTTTTTGTTGTTTTTGTTTGTTTGTTTGTTTGGAGTTTTTTTTTTTGGGTTTTTTTGTGAAGAGCGATGGGACTAGGTATGAGGCTCTGGGACTCTAGTGTCAAGCAAGTGATAGTGAAGGTCTGTCTGGGGCAAGTCAGTCAACCAGACACATTACAACTACAGCTTTTAAAAGAGAAAGATGGGTGATTGTTGTAGGTGACTCCCTTCTGAGGGGAACTGAGGGCCCCATATACTGACTGGCCTTGTCCCACAGGGAAATCTGCTGCCTCCTTGGGGCCTAAGTAAGAGATATTACTAGAAGACTCCTTGGACTGATTCAGCCCTCTGATTATTACCCAATTCTGGGTTTCCAGGTCAGCAGTGACAGTTCCTAGGGCAATCAGAAACGACTTCAGGGTGTTGGGATGACTGGTTGAAGGGATAAGGGCAGAGGTGGTGTTTCCCTCAATGTTTTCAGTAGCAGGGAAGAGTGCTAAAAGAAGCAGGAAAACCCTGATCAACACATGGCTTAAATGCTGGTGCCATTGGTGCAATTTTTTCCCTCATTGGATTGTCTATACAGCATTAGGCTGGCTGCAGGCAGATGAAGCTTGCCTGTCTAAAAGAGTGAAAAGGACTCTAGGCCTGTGAGTTGGCAGGGATAACTGAGAGGGGTTTAAATTTGGTTTGAAGGGGGAAGCAGGTAAGACCAGACTCACTGGAGATAAACCTGGGGTGGCATGCCTGTGTCAAGGATTAAATTGATAACCCAGCTAAAGTGCATCTACATCAGTATGGGTAACAAACAGGAGGAGCTGAAGGCTGTTGTGTAGCAAGAAAGCTGTGATGTAGTTGCCATCAGGGAAATGAAATGAGATGAGGCATGTAAATGGAGTGCTGCAATTCATGGCTACAAGCACTTCAGAAGGGACAAGCAAGGAAGGAGAGATGATGGAGTGGCTCTGTATATTAGGGAGCATTTCAATTGTATTGAGCTCAAGGATAATGACGACAAGATGGAGTATCTGTGGGTAAGAATCAGGGGGAAGGCCAACAAGGCAGACATCCTGATAGGAGTCTATTATAGACAACCCAACCAGGATGAAGGGATGGATGAACTATTCTGTAAGCCTCTGGCTGATGTTTCACAATTGCTAGCCCTTGTTCTTGTGAGAGACTAACTTGTGGAAACTCAACACAGTGGAGAGGAGGCAGTCTAGGAAGTTTCTCGAGTGTGTGGAAGAGAACTTCCTGTCACAACTGGTAAATGAGCTTAGCAAGAGGGGTACCCTGCTAGACCTGCTTTTTACAAACAGAAGGGCTGGTGGGAAATGTGGTGGTCAAGATGACATCTTTAGCACAATGACCATGACATAATAGAGTATTCAATTCTTGGTGAAGTAAGGAAGGGGTCAACAAAACCTCCACCTTGGACTTCAGAAGGGTGGACTTTGGTCTGTCCAGGACATTGGTTCAGAGCGTTCCTTGGGAAACAGCCCTTAAAAACAAAAGAGTCCAGAAAGGCTGGACATACATTAAGAGGGAAATTGTAAAGGCACAGGAGCAAGTCTGTCCCTGTGTGCCAAAAAATAAGCTGTCAGGGAAGAAGACTTACCTGACTGAATAAGGATCTTTTGCTGGAACTTAGGGGGAAAAAAAAAAAAAAGAGTTTATCACCTTACGAAAAAGTGGCAGGCAGCTCAGGAAGACAGGAAGACTACAAGGGTGTTGTTAGGTCACACAGAAAGAAAATTAGAAAGACAAAACTCTTCTAGAACTGGTCACCTCTATGAAAGATAGTAGAAAGTGCTTTTATAAATACATTATAAATTTATATTTAATAAATACATTAAAAACAGAAGAATGGCTAAGGAAAATTTCCAACCTCTATTGGATGTAAAGAGGAATATTGCAACCAAGTATAAGGCTGAGTAGTTAATGCCTCTTTTGCCTCAGTCTTCAACAGAAAGCTGGGTTATCAACCAGCTTCCTGAGCTGGTAGATTGGGATGGGGAGCAGAACCGACTGCCTGTAATCCAGAAGTAATTAGTTTGTGCCAGTTACACACTCACAAGTCCATGGAGCGAGATGGAATTCACCCAAGGGTAGTGAGGGAGCTGGCAGAAGAACTTACTAAGCTGCTCTCCATCATTTATCATCAGTCCTGGCTAACTGGGGAGGTCCCAGACCAACAGAGGTTGATCAATGTGGTGCCCATCCACAAGAATGGCCAGAAGAAGGATTCAGGGAACTGCAGGCCTGTCAGCCTGACCTTGGTGACCAGGAAAGTTATGGAACATATTATCTTGAGTGCATTTCATTGCATATGCAGGGTAGCCAGGGGATCAGGCCCAGCCAGCCCAGTTTGTGAAAGACAGGTCCTGTTTGACCAGCCTGATCTCCTTTTATGACCAGTGCCCATCTAGTGGATGATGGTAAAGTCTGTGGATATTGCTACAGCAAAGCCTTTGATACTGTCTCCAGCAGCATTCTTCTGGAGAAGCTGGCAGCCCATGGCTTGGACTGGTGCATGCTTTGCTGGGTGAAGACTGGCTGGATGGCTGGGCCCACATCCCACAGTGGTGGTCAATGGTACCTCATCCAATTTGTGGCTGCTTATAAGTGGGGCTCCCCAGGCTTCAATACTGGGGCCAGTCCTGTTTAATAAAGTTACTGATGATGTGGACACAGGGATTGGGTGCACCTGGAGTGAATTTGAGGACAACACCAAGTTAGAAGGGAGTGTTGGTCTGCTGGAGGGTAGAAATCTGTAGAGGGTTCTGGCCAGGCTGGATTGATGGGCTGAGGCCAATAGTGTGAGGTTTAGTAAGGTGAAGTACCGGGTTCTTCACTTGGGTTGCAACTACTCTCTGCAGCACTACAGACTGGGGGAAGAGCAGCTGGAGAGCTTCCCAGCAGAAAGGGACCTGAGCATGCTGATTGACAGCAGCTGAACTTGAGCCAGCAGTGTGCCTAGGTAGCCAAGAAGGCCAGTGGCATCCTGGCCTGTATCAAAAATAGTGATTGTCCCTCTATACTCAGCAGTGGCTGGTTCAGCACCTGATGGCATTTTGTGCTTGTGGTTACAGTAGTAGTAGCCATTACCCTATTATGGATTAGGGTATTTGCCAGATCCTTAAAGTGGTTCAGATGCTGTAGTGATGCACTCCTGTGATTGTATTTGTCCTGGTTTAGGGCAAATTTGGGAGAAAACCTCCAAAGGGGTTCCTCTAGGAAGCAGATGGAAGTGGCCCCTCCCCCAACTGGTTTGGGAAAAGATTTCCTTGGAGAAAAGTGGAAAAAACCTGTTTAAACAATAAAACCTCTTGCCACTCTGAAGAGATGACAAACTGAGAAAGTCTTCTTCATGGGCTGTAGCTCAGCTCACTCAGTCTCTTATCAGTCCCTCCGGCACTGGAAATGCTGCAGCCCAGGCCCGGCCCGGTGGCCATAGGTGCGAGCTGCTGGTGCTCTTCTGGGTTTTCAGTCCAGAGCAGGTTTAAACAGTTCCAAGAAAAATAAAAACCACAGTCTGGGGAACTTCTCTGCCTCACTAGCTAATAAGTAACTAAAAGCAAAGGAGAGCTCTGTCCCACTGTCTGTCTGTCCACAGACAACACAGTCCAGCAGCAGGATGCGGGGGAGCAAGTGCAGTTTCTGATAACAAACTCTGTGCTTCTTCTCTACCCCCTTTGCTCTCAGAACCAGTCTTAAAGGTGCAAAACTTATCCAGCATAAACAGAACAGATGACTGGGCATACAAGCATCATAAAAGTCACCCCAAGACATACTGTTTTTGTGAATCCTGTTACATAGGAATTACTGTCTGGTACTGCTTGATGTGAGCTAAATCAGGCTGGGCTGTCTTCAGAATACATCACATTGGTCATGTGGCTGTGAATGGTTCATATGTGCCATCTGTAATATAACAACACTTGTATGTATTTCATTATTTCTTTTACTGGTACATAAATTATCATAGAGTTGTTATCAGCTTACTTTTCCTTTATGATTTACTTTGCCCTCCTTGCTCTAAGCTACGGTATCACCATGAAATCTAATTAATCTGAGTTCTAGTAGTGTATGTTCCTTCTGTCCTCCTTTTCTCATCAATGCTGATGGCCAGCAAATAACAACATTAAAAAAAAGCAGAGCCATGGCAAAAAGGTCTTCCACTCTTTCAAGTCTTCATTGAAAAGAACAGAAATTCTTGGTATTTTAAGAAAGCAACTGTAATTTGTGTGTTTTTTTAACATAGAAAAACAAACCTCCCTCCTTTTTTGGTTTTGTCTTTAAAAACAGCTGAAACATTCTGTGAGAAATTTTGAAAGCATTCAAACTTCTCATTCCTATACAACTTAAAATTCAAGATTGAACTCCATTAAATAAAATTCTTTTTGTTAATGAAACATATGGAGGTGACTGCTTCTGGTGAATAGTCCCATATTGTAGCAGAAAAATAAAAAAATAAAATCTAGGAGACACATTTCTTAGGAATCAGAAAATATGCTACTTTATAACTTAAACAGTATTGAGCCATTTTTCTTTAATACAGGAATATTTTTTGTATGGAGTTGCCTCTCTAAATTTTGGACAATTGCAAATAGTAAAATGAAATATGGTGTATTTTTTTTCAGTAAGTCTAGGGTCGTATGTAGATGAAGAATTTAGACATAGGTATGCCAGATGCTCTCTTTTATGGACTTGGCGATTTGCAAAATGAGTTTCTTATCCAGACAACTCTGATTGAATCTATATAGCTTCGCAGTGAGTGCTGCAGGGTTTTGAGGATATCTGGGACATTTCACAATGTTCCTGCTGCTTTGAGTGCACTTGAACTCCAAACTGCCTGTTCTTACTCACAGGCTGGCTTTGCTTGGCTAGAACTAGTTTAAATGTAATTTGATAGTTCTATGGTTGAGATTGGTTTAAGTTCTGGAAAATTGGATGGTTAAAGAAAATTATGTCAGGTCACAGGTCACAAGGGAGTGACCATTTCTATTATGGCGACGCTGTCATTTCTATTAGTATGACACTGTCACTGGGAAAGTCACAGTTTAATCCTGAACAGGAGAGGGCACTGTTTAAAAGGACAACAAAAAACGTTTTTTTTTTTTTTTTTCCTTAAAGCCTCTGAAGGTAATATGTTTTCAAAGAATTTTAAAGCTTGTTTATGAATGATGAAACATACTCCTTCCAGGTTCTCTACCCCAACACTTTGCTCTGCTAATCTATGTGAATTGTGGTTATTCTTTATGTGCAGGTTTTTTTTCCTCCTCATTTTCTAGGAAATGATACTTTATATCATATGCATGTTGCTTTTTATGTTGCTGGTGGTATTAAAAAAATCTTGTTTTAGTATTTTTTGTAATATTATTTCTTAGGATATAAATGTGATGCTTAGTTTTCTGCCTTTTAAGGAAATTTTACACCTGTAAAGACTTATTAGTGTATTTATGCATGAAAGAAATTGAATAGAGAATTACAGAACCACAGAATAGGTAAGGTCGAAAATGTGTCATATGGTCCAACCTCCTGGCTCAAGCAGGGTTATCCTAGAGCACACAGCATAGGATTGTGTCCAGTTGGCTCTTGAATATCTCCAGTGGGGGAGACATAACAAGCTCTTCAGGCAATCTGTTCCTGTGCTAGGTCACTTGGTGCATCTTCTAATGCATCAGTCTCTGCCCATTGCCTCTTGTCCTATTCCTAGGCATCACTGAGAAGAACCTGGCTCCATCCTCCTGGCATCTGCCCTGTTAGATATCAATACACATTAATGAGGTCTCCTCTCAGTTCTCTTTTCAAGGCACAACAGGCCCAGCTTTCTCAGCCTGTCCTTGTGAGGGATATTTTCCAGTCCCTTATTCCTCTCCGTTGACCTCCAATGGACCCACTCCAGGAGCTCCATGTCATTCTTTTGCTAAGGAGCCCAGAACTGGACTCAGCACTCCAGATGTGGCCTCACTTGGGCGGAGTAGAAGTTCAGGATCACCTCCACTGATCTGCTGGCAATGCTCTTCCGAATGCACCCAAGGAGACCATTGGCTGCCTTGGCCACAAAGGCTCACTGCAGGCTCATGGACAGCTTGTTGCCCACCAGGACCCACAGGTCCTTCTTGCAGAGCGGCTTTCCAGCAGTTTGGCCCTCCACCTGCACTGGTGCAGGGGGTTATTCTTCCCCAGGCACAGGACTCTGCAATTGCTTTGGTTGAATTTCAGGCACTGCTTTCTGCCCATCTCTCAGTCTTCCAGTTCTTCTCTTCCATCTCTCACAAGGGCCTTTTGAAGACCATTCTGAAGCCCTCTGTGGTTCAGCCACTCCTCTGAGCTTTGTGTCACCAGTGACCTTGTTGAGGAGGCATCTGCTCCTTCATCTGAGTCACTGATGAACAAGTTAAACAATACTGGGCCCAGTACTGAACCTTTGGGACACCACTTGTGACAGGCATCCAGCTAGACCCTGTGCCACTGTTCATGACTCTTTGGGATCTGTCATTAAACATAGCTATAATTGTGGAGAATCTGCCATAAAAATATACTTAGTTTCAACCAAAAGTAACTATGAAGATAAGTTTTTGGAATTGATATTTTTATTAACTTTGTGTTACTATAACAGTTTATATTTCTTGGGGTTTTGCACTCTTTACCCCACAAAACTTAGTTTTAACTCTGAATTGACATACTCTTTGACTACTCTAAACTGTTGGCAAACAGTATGTTGCTAAAGAAGCAAAAAATTGGTGGAAAAAGTAACAAAAGTTTTATAGAAGTACTGTGGGTCACCTGAGTTTTCTATGGGTATGAATCTGGGATTGCTGTATATGTAGCTTTTATTTAATGTACATAAAGTTGTAAAGTTACATAAATGAACATATTTCAAAAAAGTAGGTCAGTCCTCTGTGTCTCTTGAGTGATTCTAGTTAACCCATGGGAAGTAAAATAGTTCTTCACTCCACCCATTTACATAACGTTTAGTAACAACTTAAAAGAACAAGCATTGGGTACTTCCCAGTATCCTGTTTTGTACAGATAATTTGTAGTGGCTTTCCCTGAGAAGATGTAATGTTATAGTTTTGATGCATATGCTACTTTGTCTCTAGTATTTTCTCAACAGGAAAGAAAAGACAACCGCAATGTGTTTTGCTGGGCAAAGGCTAGCCGAAGTGTCCTTCAGATCCTCTAATTTGTGAACTAACTGTGGTAAGATGTGGAATTGCCTGGATTAGATACAGTTTTTAGACTTCCTCTTACCAGATGTTTCTGGCCCATAAAATTACACGTAAGTTTGAGTGGGTGTGTCTTCATGCCCAATCATTCCCCTGATTATTGATGTTTTTGTGGCTTCTATATCGTTTAAGTCTGGATATAGTTACCTGATACAAATGGATAGATTACCTACCAAAAGCATGATAGCTTAAGTTTAAAAAATCATTGAGCAAAATAGTTTATTGATGTTGTAAATTATTTGTTGATAACATGCTAGTCAAAAATCAGGTATTCAGAAGCTGACTCAGGCAATGGTTGAAGTTGTAATTAAATAATAGCAGCTATATGAATGGTCTTGAGCATTAATCTGTTCAACAGTTTTTAAAATTTGTGATCCAAAGTTGCTAAAAAAAGTTTTTTTGTTTTTTTTTGTTTATTTTTAATTACAAAAAAACCCCACCAAAAAACCAAAACAAGCCCAAAAAAACCGAAGCACAACAATTTGGGGGAAAGAAAAGAAAGAAACCAAAAAAGAAGGTAAAAAACTCACCTGCATTGCAAGGCATCTGGTTGAGTCAAACAGCCAATTCAAGCATGATGATGTGCAGAATGAATTGGAAATTAGAAGAATTAACTGGTAATTACAGTTATTACTGACTTCTAAGTATATTAAAAGCAGCAAAAATTTGGGGGATGTGTTGCTTAAGGAATTTGAAAGTGCAAAACTGAATATTGAGTATTGTGGTACTAGTATTCAGTATAACATGTTCATGGAGTTTTTTCAATAAATGTATTGTTTTCTATTAATGGAAAATGCATTGTCTGATGTGTAAAAGAGGCATAGTCAGAACAAATTTGGTATTGTGCTTCCTGTAGTTCTTATTGTGTTTTAAGAATAAGGAGGGAGGTCTGGAAAATTGTGAGCATTTTACAGCTCTTAGGTAAACACAAAAGTCACAAGTTTGCAAGCCTTGAGGTATGAACTTCAGTGCCCACAATGATTGAATAAAGCATTTGGAGGGGAAAAATATGAAGCTTCTACCTGAGCTTGATTTGATAAAAATAGAGACTTCCAGCATTGGAGAAGAAAATTAAACTTCTCTAATCTGTTAGTTTTTGCATTATGCAGTTGGAAAATGGATGGATTAAAGAGTTAATCTTAATTTTTTTGATAGCCTGAAGTTATCTGTGTGGGCAGTTAAGAGAAGTTTATCAGGGTCTAGAGATAAAAATAGTCTGAGATCATTTTTTTAAAAAGTTAATTAGCAGATACACAAATTATTTTTAAGACAATATAATTGGTTTTCTGTATAAGGATAATAAAACTTGTGCTACATATTTTGACTGTAGTAAAGTTTTTGACACTTTTGAGTAATTCTTTCATAGAAAAGCTAGGAAAATGTGATGTACAAGAAATAAAAAAATTTGGTTCAAGAGAACCAGGAGCTCTTCATAGCTTACTATATATACTTCATGACAATGGAAGAAAATGCTTCAGAACTGATGCTGCTGGATTTTTTTTTTGAAATTTTTTTTCTTAATATAGGTGATGGATTGCAATGTGGATGAGTCCAAAATTCTGATAACATCATGTGCTTCTGGGAGCTTGTGGGGTTTAGATTTGAGAGACAGGAGGAACTAGGAGGTGACTTGGAACTTTTACAAGTAGAAGGCATCACTTCCCTTACAGCCTTATAGTGTCCTTTAGAATATTTCCTGGGGGTCTGGCTAACTCTCAGAAGAGTCATGGAGGGCTGGCCTCTTCTCAGTTCTTCTTAGTGAAGCCTGGAATTAGAAGCCTTCCTAACAGTTTCTGTGTCAACACAGCACAGATATGTGGTGAAGTCCTAATGTAAAAGGTCCATTTTTTGTGGCCTGAGAGCTCTATGCTGTTCTGAAAGCCCACAAAGCTGAAGGGGGTCAACTTATACAGCAGGATTAAAATTAAAGATTTCCTTGACCAAATTGTTTACATAAATAAAAGAGGAAGGGTAGAATTAAAGATTGGAATAAATACAATGTACTGTGCTTAATCAAAAATAATAAAGTAATTTTAATATAGTACGTGCAACGCTGGGTTGTAAGAGGGTTCTCAGAAGACTTGGTTGTAAGGATGGGAAGTGATCAAAGTTGAACATGAGTCAGTGATTACATCATTAGATGAAAGACTAAAGTCATACTAATCCATATAATGTGTTATATAAAGAGGAATATGGCCTAAAGGACTGTTTCTCTACCCTGCTCCATATTAGTAAGGTTGGAAGCTGAAGTCCACTTCTGCATAGCACATTTCAAAAACTATGTGGAAAATGGAAGAGAGTTGAGAGAAGAACAGTCTATAAGTAAAAAACATTGTGTATGCAGGGTAGCTTGGAACATCAGGCTTTTTCTTAAAAGAAATGCTGCTGTGATTAGAAGGAAGTACTGTGGTTGGCCATCTAACCATCTCTTCCTAAAGCATTCTGTACATTTTCATACAGCAGTTCTGAAATGAAGATTCTGATAGTATGTGAAAGAATCAAAAACCTTCGCTTAATGCATAGAAAAATGCTACTTGGAATTCAAAGAATGAATTTGTTAAGAAAAGAAAATCTCAAGAAAAAAATTTGGGAGATAGTAATTAAAATAAGGGCTCAGACCTGATGGTTGAAAAACTGGATTGTCTCTGTTTTCAGAGATTTAAGTAATTGGGACTACATGTGCAGTGTGCAAAATAAAAAATGATAAGGATATTGAATACTTTGGTGCTTTTCTGCACTGCACCAATATGCTGCTTTGTAATTTGCAGTGTAAACTGCATATTTGTGCAGATTGGTATCTGGTTCCTTGTGCAGTAAAGAACCAGCTTTATGGCATACAGGAGCTCTAAGAATTTATTATACATCTCATGTGTAATTACTCTGATCCCTGAGGTGGCCATCAATATATGATCAAATGGACTGAGGCTTTTCTGACTGTATTAATTCTAAAGATGAATTTCTGAAAGAATTGGGAACAGTTTTAACTTATATAGCACAAGTGTTAAATATTGTAAAGCCATAACCTGATAAAGAAGTTAATTGTTGACTGAAAGTTTGCATGATGTAAATCAAAGCCAAGGAGCCAGTTCCCCTTATGCTTCCAGGCAGTAGGATGTCTTTTCAAGCTATTACACCTTTCTTCCTACCTTCCCCATATGAATAAAGCCACTAAAGAAACTGATGGGGCAATTTTAATCTCCATTTGTATTATACAGTGTTCACAAGCAGAATTTCTACAATTTAATATTTAAAAAAAAAACTTAATGTGGAAGAGGTAGTATTATCTCATAAGTTCAAGATGTCTGATTTCTTTCTAGACATCTAAACAGATTTATGCTTTAGCCTGAAAAACTAATCCTATGCTGTTTGAGTATTTAAGTTGTGTCAATTTGTCTTTTTGGCTGAGCCATCGAACTAGAAAACTTCTGTGTGAAGTGGCAAAGTGATTGCTTATGTGTGGAAATTAATTGGCAGAATGCATATATCCAAATACTACTTCAATGATCTCAAAAAAGTACATTTTCACTAAAACTTAGAAAAAAAAAAGAAGTCACTCAGTCCTGTGAATGAAGAAACAGTTCTTGTTTCTGAGTAAGGATCAATTGCCACAGCAGTGCATTGGTGTATCAGATTCTGCTAGGTAAATTCCCTGAGAGAACTACTTTGATCTGTTTATGTAGCTTCTTTCCTTTACAAAATGGAACTTTTGAGGCCAGCCAGAGTACATTTACATCACTTAATAGTGTTGTGTAGAAACAAAAACAAGAGCTCTCTCTAAACCAGCATGGTAAATTTGACCTCAAGTATTATAGATGCATTGCTTTTGTGGCCAAACTGATCAAGCCATTTATCATGGTGTAGCAACATGTAGTGTTGATTTACTCTCAGTACTTTTTTAGGATCAATAGATAATTTGTGTACCTGCAAAACTTTAGGAAGGAAATTCTGGAAATGGATGTCCATTGTTTTGAAGTGAGGCAGCACTATAGCTGATGCTTCTGAAAATAGCTCTTAAATATCATATTTTAAGGACTTGCTTCATTTTGGCAGTATGTGTGTAGATAGTTTTGTGACTATCTTTATTTAAAGACTCTTCTTTATTCTGTCTTGTAGAAGGTAACCTGTGCAGTCCCAAATCTCCTTGTGCTTGGCACAAGACCCATTCCAAAACAGTCTGATGCCTTAGGATTGGCACTTTGTGGCCAGTATTTCTTCTGAGGGTAAAGTACTCAGTATATGGAGTATAAACTGAAATCCTAAACACACTAAATTTAATTTTTGTAAATGTTTGATTTATATATACATATATATATATATATATATATATGAAATAAAGCAAATATTGTTATAACCTTCCACAGTTGATTGCTTTATTCAGAATTAAATGTGGAGGACCAATGGGAGCTTTTAATTTTGATTCTTAGCTCATGCCAATTATTATTCTACAGAAACACAGCTACACAAGTAGGGTGTACCTTCTGATAGTGTATAAAGAATTTGATTCTAATTTCTACTGCTTCTTCTTTTTGAAGATCTCCTAAATCTTTACAGCTGTTTTGTATCAAAAGCGATCCGTCTGCAAGGAGGTGTTTAACTCATGCTTTTCCATACAAAACCAAAAAGCATTAAATAAGTCTATTAGACCCAGGATTATTTTTTTCTCTTTACTGAGATTAGAAATGCATTTGGTGGTTTTTTTTTTTTTTTTTTAATAAAGACTTGGTTTATTTTGTGTAGATATCTACTTTTACTGAAAAAAATCCGAATGATTGTGATGAAGACTGGGAAACAATGACTTCACTGCTGATCAGACTTGCAAACAGATGACAAATAATGAGACTACTTTGAATTATTTCTGCTTTTATTGTTCACATATTTTTCATATTTCTTTTTAAGAACCATGTGTTTTAAAGGCCTGATTCATAGGATTTGAATTTTTTGGGACTGTGTGTTAAAAGTATTGTAATGTTTTTCAAAATACTCAGTTTTCTTTTTGGTTTCGTTTTTTGCTTATGTTATGGTTAGGTAAGTTTGAAGTGTCTGCCTACCTAAAGTGCCTGAAAATATCAAAGGTTTTCTGTGTATTTTACTCCTAATCAGTTGATTTGGGAAATTTTTATTAACTTTATTTACTTAATCAGGAAGACTATCACCTGTAAACTGTTGGAAACTGAATAGTACTCAGTAGTAGTATTAAGCTTAGCCTCTTCATCTTGTCATCTATCTTCCTCTGTTTCTGGAGACAGAATATGCAGCTAGCTGGTCTTTTTGTCTCCATTTGTTTTCATAATTCCATGATGCTCTATGCTTAAACCCCTTTAAATATGCTTTTACGGCCCCTTTGGACAACATGAGCTGCCAAGAGGTTGCAGAGTAAAATGTGAATCCGCAAGATTTGACTGAGGTGTGTTGCAGAGCAATTAAGCTTGGTAGCTCTTGATTGAAGGAGAAACAAAATGGACTTGAATTTGGAGTGATTATGCTTTTCTAATAGTGATGGCAACAATGTTTTTTAACCTGTACCATACACAAAAATGTGTATTCAATTCTAGAGTGACTGAGGCCGCTTGGGGCAGAATGATCATGAAATTATAGAGTTCTCGATGTTTGGTGAAATGTGGAGGAACACCAGTAAGACTCTTACACTGGACTTCTGGAGGGCAGATTTTGGCCTACTTAGGAGACTTATTCAGAGAGTTCCTTGGGAAGCAGCCCTTAAAACCGAAGGAGTTCAGGAAAGGTGAGCGAGCTTCAAAACAGATCTTGAGGGCACAGGAACAGACTGTCCCTGTGTGCTGAAAGTTGATGAGGTAAACATCCAGCTTGGATGGACAAGGAGGTTTTGAAGGAACTTAAGAATAAGAGGAGGATGTATCATCTCTGGAAGGAGGGTCAGGTCTCACAGGAAATATTTAAGGAGGCGGCTAGAGCATGTCGGAAAAAAATTAGGGAGGCCAAAGCTAAGTTTGAACTTAAAATGGCGACTTCTGTAAAGGATAATAAAAAATGTTTTTACAAATATATTAATGGTAAAAGGAAGGGTATGACCAACCTTTGTTCTTTACTGGGTGAGGGAGGGAACTTAGTAACTACAGATGAGGAGAAGGCAGAAGTGCTTAATGCCTTCTTTGCCTCAGTCTTTAGTGGGAAGACGGCTTGTTCCCAGGACAGCTGTCCTCTTGGGTTGGTGGATAGTGCCACCAGGGAACAGAATGGTCCCCCCATTATCCAAGAGGAGGCAGTCAGAGAACTTCTGAGATGCTTGGATATTCATAAATCTATGGGACCAGATGGGATCCATCCCATGGTGATGAGGGAGCTGGCAGATGAGCTTGTGAAGCCACTCCATCATTTACCAACAGTCTTGGCTCACTGGTGAGGTTCCAGATGACTGGAAGCTGGCCAATGTGACACCCATTCACAAAAAGGATGGGAAGGAGGATCCTGGTAATTATGGGCAAGTTAGCCTGGCCTCAGAACCTGGTAAGGTGATGGAACAGTTTATACTGAGTGTAATCACT
>VZRH01002379.1:740776-764391 GCA_013397555.1 Urocynchramus pylzowi
GTCGATCTGTTGGAAGGTAAGATGGCTCTGCAGAGAGACCTGGAACGGTTGGATAGATGGGTAGAGTCTAACAAGATGAAGTTTAATAAGTGCCAAATCCTGCATTTTGGCCACAACAACCCCTGCAGCATTATAGGCTGGGGACGGTGTGTCTGGACAGTGCCCAGGCAGAAAGGGACCTGGGGGTACTGGTCGACAGCTGGCTGAACATGAGCCAGCAGTGTGCGCTGGTGGCCAAGAAGGCCAGTGGCATCCTGGCCTGCATCAGGAATAGTGTGGCCAGCAGGAGCAGGGAGTTCATTCTCCCACTGTACTCGGCACTGGTGAGGCCACACCTTGAGTATTGAGTCCAGTTCTGGGCCCCTCAGTTTGGGAAGGACGTTGTGATGCTTGAATGTGTCCAGGGAAGGGCAATGAGGCTGGTGAGGGGCTTAGAACACAAGTTCTGTGAGGAATGGCTGAGGGAGCTGGGGCTGTTTAGCCTGGAGAAAAGGAGACTTCCTGAAAGGTGGTTGTAGTCAGGTGGGGGTTGTAGTCAGGTCTCTTTCTCCAGGCAGCAACTGACAGAACGAGAGGTCACAGTCTCAAGCTGCGTCAAGGGAAATATAGGTTAGATATTAGGAAAAATTTTTTCATGCAAAGGGTGATAAAGTTCTGGAATGGTCTGCCTGGGGAGGTGGTGGAGTCACCATTCCTGGATGCGTTTAAAAAAAGACTGGATGTGGCACTTGGTGCTGTGGTTTATTTGAGGTGTTAGGGAACGGGTTGGACTTGATGATCTTGAGGGTCTCTTCCAACCTTGTTATTCTGTGATTCTGTGAAATATAAGTACTACAAAGCTGCATTTTTTGGGTGTTTTACCATAAAACCAAACTTCAAGATATCTCCTTCTATAGGATTAATGTAGTTATGCTGTGTCAGGATGAAGAGCCAAAGGCTAATTTTCCTACTTAAAGCACATTCTTGTTGCTGCTGAGTTTATATATTGCTTGCAAAATTAGCATTGGCTGAAACAAGTCTGTTCAAAAGAGGATTCTATAAAATTCAGCTGGTTGACAAACTTTTTGGAACTGAGCAAGAGGCTGTTTTCTATACAACAGACTTCTGTCAGCACAGCTGTGCTGGACAGGATTGTGAAGAGGTGCTAACACTGACTGGTTTAATTATTTTGGCAGAAGCCATTAGCAAATACGTTATTATATTGACAAAACTTTTCTTTTGCTGGTAAAATTATTCTTCTTGGAGATGTTTCTCTGTAAATGGTTTTCCATTCTAGTATGAAGTACAGTTTGGTCTGGAAAGCTGCATTTGCCCTATATTTGCAGGGTTTTGCCAGTACTTCAAAAATAATAAAGGGCTCTGGCATTGACACAGACCTAACTTTTGAAATGTATCAGTAACACAAACAAGTATGAGAAGGGTAGAGACTGAGAGGTTGCAAATTGAATAACGGTTGCTGAGGAAAAATATGGGAGCTGACAGAATCCCTTTTCTGTTGGTTGGATTGGTATCCTTGTAGGATTCAGATCTGCTACACACCTTCAGAGAGGTGGGTGTTTTAGCTGACTGACACTAAGTCTTCGACTTTTTGCTGCTTCTGTTGTCAACACACCACCAGCAGCTAGAGTGCATTAACATTTTTTTTCTCCTGTAAATGATTGAGCTACCCTTTTGTATTGGGATTTAGCATCCTATCAGGAGGGCTTAGCTGTATTTTCCACTGTTATTTTTTCAGTCACACATAGCCTGAATGTCCAAAATAGTGTGAGTTTAGGAACAAGAAGCAGTTGAAAATGAGTGCTCTTCTGAAACACTGTGTTCCCATTCTTTGTTCAGTATGAAGCATGTAAAGAGTTTAATGAACCAGTCATAATTTTTCCTTGCTTTAATATTAAGTATTGACTTTCAGCAGTGCATGAAAGTAATGTTTTTCTTATGCCTTCTCACTCTATTGCTTGTTTTTCCATCTAATAGCAGTATTTTGTATAAAATCAAAAACTTCAGAATTTTGGACTCTGTCCTAATGAAGAATACAATATCAGACAGAGAGCCTGTGAGTTGTAAGTTTTAACACTGGGTTAGTTTACAGTGAATGAAAACAGATTAGACACTAAAAATCCTGGATATGAACAGCACAGTACAACTGTGAAGACACTTACTGATGGTTTAATGTTTATTTTTCAGTAGCTGTTATGCTTGGACTGGTGCCTAGCTAAGTTAACAGAAACAAAACTGGAAGATTTTAGGCATCTTCAGAAGCCATGCAGCAGGCTTTTGTAAAACAGTATTTATTGTGTTTGAGTTGTAATAGTCTAAAGAGAAGACTTTGTTCATGAAAAGATCATGAAATATTTTGTTTGTTATTACTAAAAATGTCTCTGCTTGTTTCCAAGTGAGTTATTTTTTAGGGAATCTCCTGTCTAATAGCATTCTTATCTGCTTTATCTTGTTTTGTTAATCTTTTTTCCTTGCCTGATGGACTTAGTTCATGAAGATTGTAGGAGTTTTTCTTTGTTTGGTTTGTTTCATTGTTTCAAATGGTGAGGTTGTGTGATTTCACCAAAGCAAGTATAACTAATTAAAACAGTGAAAAGATCCAGTGTCTTTTTTGTGCCCTTTCACGGTATTGTCTGTGGGTATTGTTTGAATTGTAGTGCTGTTGACCTGAAAATGTTTTCCAAGTAAACATATGGTTTTCATTACACGTGTTTTTAGAATATTGTTATAAAATAAAACACTGCCAGTAGCTAGCAAACAGAAAAAAAAAAAAAAAAACAAACCACCCAAAACAGTCTAGGGTGTAGAAGACACAAACTATTGAAAAATAGCCTGGTTTTTGTAATTTTTAGAAACCTAGATAGTGTAAGAATCTGGCACTTTTCCATGTACCTGATCATTAACAGTATTTTGTATCCCAGTGTTTATGCCAACAGCTAAACCCATTGATCTGTGAGTTGTCTTGTAGGGAAGACTTAGACATAGGAAGTAGCAAATGTTACTGTGAAGTAAGGATGTAATGAGAATAGGTTTGTGGGTAACAGTCTTCTTGTAAGTAAAAGCTCTTGTAAAGAGGAAGGAATAATCTGTTATACGTAGGACAAGAAGTAACTGTTCAAATCTCTGCAAAAAAGGATTTCTATTAAACATTTAGAAAAGCTTTTTAACAGAGAGGATGGCTTTCTTTTCCAGGAGAGTCCTTGTGGGTATTGCAAAGTCAGGATAAGGATACCTAGTACCATTGTGATTGTGTCTTACAGTGGCCTGACCACCATTTCAAGAGGAAAATAGGAGGCCAAAATTTTGTAACCTCTTTTAAGAGACTACATCTTCCAAAATTGTTTTATGAAACTGCAACTACAAGTTGTTTATTCATATAAAACTATATTCTTCGTACAATAAGAAGAGGTGCTATATATCGTGTGTCTGCTCAGAACATATAATATATGACTGTCAGTTTCTTGGATTTCTGTGAAATTAAAATAATGATCTTAAAATATATGGGAATGAATTTATCAATGAATTGAACTTCTTTTAAGATTAAAACTGAAAAGAGTAAATATCTTTATTTCCAGACCATTTATTATATCATATCTCCTCTGTTTACATATTTTGTGTGTGTAGACTAAAGAGAACTAAAATCAGGCTCAAAAAATATTGCTGATGTTATTGAAAGGGTTGAAACGACAGCCTGGGATTCTAAGACTATATTGCACTCCCTATGACTTAATTCTCTTTGGGAATTAAACTTTACATATTTGTTTTGAAAATTTTTGAGGAAAATTTTGGAAAGTTTAAAAAACAATTACATACTGATTTTGAGTTCATTTGATATGCTTTTCCAACTTATGTATTTGATCTTAGAGGGAGAGGTCAGGGTCATAGTATGTATTCTCAGCAATGGACTTGTAGCCCCCAGGGGAAGTGTTTGGTTGAGGTCAGCTCCTTCATTGGACACTGCTGCAGATTTGTCTGTCAACATAATTACGTACAGTCACAACAAATGGATGTCTGTTCAGGTAATATCCACTTTAGAATGTGCATGACCTGTTTCAGATGAGAAATAATTATGTAATTAAGTAATTACCTTACATTTCTGTCATGGGATCATAGATAATCATGTCCTTATCAGAAGACTTCTCTGAGGCTATCCTAACACTAAACTGCTTGGCTATAGCTTCATAAATATTCACAGAAAATACACCCTGGAGATACTTCTTAATTTTACATTATTTTTTTCATTATAAGAAGTAGTAAGATTATTAATATCTTGTTGAGCTGAAAGTTTGGTGTCTTTCTGTTGACTCCTGACTGATTTCCAGATTAGCGATATTTCTCCCAAATATTTGCTTCCTTACCTTAGTCATAATAGTGTGACAGAGTTGAGCGGGTAGAGCAGTCCTAGCAAAGTAGATGAGGACACACAGAGGTTAGAACAGACAGCTTGCCTCAGTATTTAACTAATTTCTGTGCAAATTTTGCAACCTTGATGTTCTAGGGAAATGCCATTGCTACACTTCTGGGAGTAATTCACTTCACTATTTTAATATTAGCTTTCACTGTATAAATATTTGTAATCCTAATATCAGCTGTATCTGTACCAAGCATGGAACAAGGAATGATTTGTTTACTTTTAAGTGTGTTCAGCTGGGAATATTTGTGTAAACCCAGAATAGCAATGGGGAATTTGGGTGTCTACCAGCCTCATTTAAGGTAGGGAGTAAAGTTTGAGTACCTAATCTCAGTGTCATCTAAAAGCTTTTAACTGAAACTTTGTTTTTGGAAATGGTCATCGTGACACATTTAATTTCTTAGATCATGTAGAAGAGTGACCTCACTTAGACGGGGAAGCTGCTTCTGCCTTCAAATTCAGAATGACAACTTAAACTTTCACTGACTTAGCAAAAGGAAGTGATAGAATCTCTTGAGTAATTACAGTTTGAGCTATGGAGGGAAGGACTGCTTTCTTGTAACTTATATTTTAAATGTTATAAAGCTAGAAAACATGGCCTAGAATTTTGCAGGCTGATTAAAAGCCTTTTGAAAAGCAAACTTGTGTTATTTGAAATGGTCTGTGGCTGTGTCCCAGAAGTGTGGTTGGTGCCCTAATAGGAGTTGTGTGAGGCTGGGTACCCAGATCACATTGAAATTGAATTGAGTTGAACAACTGGCAGAGGCTGTTGTTTGTCCTGGTCTAGTCTTTCAGTAGCTAAATCTTAGCATAGAGTTTTGTGTTTGATTTAACAATTTTGTTTTATCTATGCCTTCCAACTTATAACACCTGATTTAGTTCAAAAGAAAGAATGTCTGAATCAACATGCATAAAAACAATAAATATTGTAGGCATTTGCAATCATCAAATGGGAAATAAAATGTTTTTATTAGATTGGTCAGATTTTATCCTTGCTGACTTAAGGCTTACTTTTTTTTAACATCCTTTCATCTTTCTTGACAGTTTGCTCTGACTTTACCTTTCTTGTATCTGTTCTGATCTCCTGTAAGCCTGCCTATTCAGGAAGTTGTACTTCCTTTCCTGCTGACCAACACATGGCAAGCATTTTCTGAAAGTCATTACTCGTTTTGCTAACGCATTTGGCAGCTCTGACACTGCAAAGTTTCTTATAATGTGTTTGTTAAAATTTGGCTTTTGTCATCACAGAGAATTGCTTGTGTCCTTCTGCTTGTTTCATTAACCTTTATTAAGTAAAGATGTAAGCTGTCTTTAATTGAATATTTTCTTTTGGCAATAGAACAAGCCAAAAGGTGTTTCTCATTAATTTGTTATTCAGCAGGGATAGCCATCTGTCTGGATTGAATTTGTGACAATGTTTAGTTCCTATTTGTAGAAATGCCTATGTTGAATATATTTTTCTGTGTTTTGCTCAGAATATCTTATACAGCCTGACTTTGTAATGTCATTTGTCATCTCGGAATTGAGCTACAGGGAATTGGTCTGTGTTGGCAATATGTCTCTGTGTTGGTTTTCCCTATCCTTGTAGTACAATGTGTTTTATATTTGGCCTTATAAAGTTTTATCATGCTATCAAATCATGAAGAAGTGCAGAAATGATGGCTTTTGGTTTTCTTGTGCATGTGATACAAATATTTTGAACACATGTCATAATGAGAAATGCTGACCTTTCTTTTTATGACACAGAAAACCATACTCAGGCTGTCCTGTAGATTTAATTATGATGCCAACATTAGCTTGAAAGCGCATTGTATTGAAAAAGTGAGAATAGCAATTTCAGGTGTTGAATGAGTTTTCATTCCTCCTTTCCAGTTTCTGTGCATTTAGTAATTTTGTGAGATTTACTTCTTTCTCAGTTGTTTTTTTTTGAAGGTGCAAATTGTTTGTGACCCACTATCCTGAGCTGTTAAATATCATGAAATACAAACCAAATACACAACAAGCTGAGAAATGTAGAAACATTTTTGTTAATCTTCATAAAAATCCCAAATGAATCTAAACTAACCTACGTAAAAATACTTCTTTTAGAGTGATTGCGCCTAAAGTTATGATATTGCAACACAATAGTGCCTGTTTATCCCAGATGCTTTCAGGCAGCTCCTAACCAAAATGAATTTTTTTTATACATGTTAGGAATTCTGTCATTGTATCATCAGTATTTCCTAGGCAAGGAAACATGGTGTTCAAATGTGTGTTCTGTACACATCTTGGAATAACATAGAACCTACAGACATATGAAACTTTATCGGGGACAAAGTTGTTTAATTGGTCTGCCTGGTTTCTAAAAGTTTATAAAGAATGTCTGCCATAAATGTATCTAAAAATCCCACTGTCGTCTGGCAAAAATGAAGTAGCTGACATGGCATTAGAAAGCTAAACCTGTAAGAACACATTAATCTGTTTTCCTAATAGAGTTCTTTCTGGAAATAGGTTTGGGTTCGGGTTCGGGTTTTTTTTGCTAGCATTCTTAAATTTAGTGTGACATTTTTGAACATTTGGCGATTTGGGTAGTAACACTTTTGTGCAGTCCAGCAACTTTTACTATTATTACTTTTTTCGTCATCTTCAGCCTGACCTTTCTCGCTTCATAATATTTATTTCTGTTTCTCAGAACAGAATCATTTAGAGTGGATTGTGAAGCAAATTTTGTCTCTCTTATGTGATAAATATGTTGACCATTTAAAAGTGGATAAACTAACTGGAGTTTGTTATGACGTGTTATTTTTTTCCCCCCAAACTTTTGTCCCATATGATGCCTGAAGGTATTATAATTTTTCCTGTGCTATGTTCCAAACCTTGAGTGCCATCACATGGCTCCTGCACACTAAGCCCAGAACTATAAGCTTTGTGGTGTTAGAAGTAACTTCCATGTTTCAGAATAATCGGCCCCCTTTCATCATGGACAAATGTCACAATGTCACACCAATCCCAGAATAGTAGCTAAGCTAAGATTTATTTCCTGTTGAAGAATGGTTTTTTTGTTGTTGTTTTGTTGTTGTTGTTGTTGTTGTTTTTTGTTTGTTTTGGTTTTTTTTTTAATGTGTGTCTGATTTAATTAGAAAAGTCTGAGAGAAAGAAATAGTTTTAGTCTTTCCATTTGCCAGGAATTGTGGTGTATTAATACCAATGTAATTTAATCAGATAATAGCAGCAATCAGACTCTTAGATTTAATTGTAATGTGTATATATTGCCAATATTCACAGGAAATTTATATGCTTCTATTTTATTTTACCAAATAAATATTCAGTCAGCTTCAATTAGTGTCCTGAATAAAGTTACTTCTGCTATGCCCCTAGCTAGTGATGAGTATCTTAGTGCTATTATAATTTACTGTTTATCTTGACATGATTATTTTTCAGTTTTGCTAGATAAATATTTTTAGGCACCTTAAGTCTCCTCTTATTGCTCCATATCAAAGGTTTGGCTATCAAACTGCTGGAGACTTTTTAGAACAGCTATGAGCTGTATTATTACATATTAGCCACCTTATTTTATAAAACTTTAATTGTCATATTTACCCAAATACCCAAAAGTAGATGCAGGAACAGAGTGATGGTGATTTTTTTATGTTACATTAAGCACGTCTCATTTTGAATATCATACTATGTAATGCTGCAGACTAACAAAGAGTGACAGTAGAGATCTTGGTTAAGAAAATTCTTTAAAACTTTTCATGTGGAAATTTATCTTTACTGACTATTTAGCATCCTCTGTTTTTCAGAACTTTCCAAATGGTTAAAGTCTCTTTCTTCCTACTTGTTTGAGCTAAGGGTACAGGACTGCTGGTGGAAAGCTGTGGCATTTGCTTTGTAAATGAGTCCAGTAAAGGCCCATGTTTCCCTTAAGCTGACACAAAGCAGCCAGTGCCAGTTCTTTCATGCTTCTCATACGCAGTTAATTTTTCTTGCTCAGAATAAGCTTCAAAGAGTAAATTTTTCTACACTTTCTTCTGTAGAAGATAGACTTGGCTGCAGGGTCAGAACAGGAGGATTTAGGTGTGACTATGCTGAATAAGCAAATAGTCCTTTGGTGTTCATAAGTGACTCGGATGAAGGAGCAGATGCCGCCTCAACAAGGTCACTGGTGACACAAAGCTCAGAGGAGTGGCTGAACCACAGAGGGCTTCAGAATGGTCTTCAAAAGGCCCTTGTGAGAGATGGAAGAGAAGAACTGGAAGACTGAGAGATGGGCAGAAAGCAGTGCCTGAAATTCAACCAAAGCAATTGCAGAGTCCTGTGCCTGGGGAAGAATAACCCCCTGCACCAGTGCAGGTGGAGGGCCAAACTGCTGGAAAGCCGCTCTGCAAGAAGGACCTGTGGGTCCTGGTGGGCAACAAGCTGTCCATGAGCCTGCAGTGAGCCTTTGTGGCCAAGGCAGCCAATGGTCTCCTTGGGTGCATTCGGAAGAGCATTGCCAGCAGATCAGTGGAGGTGATCCTGAACTTCTACTCCGCCCAAGTGAGGCCACATCTGGAGTGCTGAGTCCAGTTCTGGGCTCCTTAGCAAAAGAATGACATGGAGCTCCTGGAGTGGGTCCATTGGAGGGCGATAAAAGTGATTAACGGACTGGAGTATCTGTCTTACAAGGACAGGCTGCAGGAGCTGGGCCTATTCAGCCTCAAGAAGAGATGACTGAGAAGGGACTTCATCAATGTCTCTGAGCAGCTGAAGGGAGGATGCCAAGAGGATGGTGCCAGGCTCTTGAGGGTGCCAAGCAACTCGATGCGAGGCAATGGGAAGAAGTTGATACACCCAGTTGATATTCCCCCTGAATATGAGGAACAAGTTCTTTGCTGTGCTGGTGACCAAGTGCTGGAAAAAATTGCCCAGAAAGGGTGTTGAGTCTCCTTCACTGCAGATACTCAAAACCCATCTGGACACAATCCTGTGCCATATGCTCTAGGATGACCCTGCTTGAGCCAGGAGTTTGGACCAGATGACCCATTGTGGTCTCTTCCAACCCCAGCCATTCTGTGATTCTGTGTGATTCTCTGTTTCTGGCCATTTCAAAAGCTTGCTAGGCAGATTAAATAATGCTTTGTCAATGACAATTTTTAGGAAGCACTTGGAGATCTCACTGGGGGTTATTGTGTTGTGTAACTTGGTTTCATTGTGAAACTGTACATTTTGCAGTAGAGAACACCAGCTCATACTGCAATGATTTTGAATTCTAGATACATGAGGATGTGACAGGTATGAGAAGAAATCCTGTCTTCCTACTGCAAGGTATAGAATGGGGATTTTGTGAGTTGAATAGGGGTTTAGTGTGGTGCAACTTTCTTTTTCTCCTTGCAGATTCTATTTTACAAAAATCTAAACCTTTACATGAGATTTAGAATCTAGGCAGCTGCCTGTCAAGCTGAAATGATTTAGAAAGCACTTAGTTTTATATAAAATCTAAATTCTTTTGTCTCTCTGAAATATATTCCCCAAAATAAAAATATCTACACTGGACTTAGGGATCTAAAATAAATTCTTTATTAGTAGAAGCTATATAAATATTGACTGTAGCTTGTGGTGATAAGCTCCACTAAAGGTGAGCAGGAGTGTAATCAGATGCCTTATCTTACCTTTTGAGACCATCACTGTTAAATCTATTCTCTCTGTATTCAACTGGGATTTCTCTTTACCCTAAAGTATTTTTCACTGTATCTAAACTTTAAACTACTAACTACATTATATTTAACAGGAGCCTATATTTAGGTTTGAGGTTGTAATTGCAAATCTATGCTTTTCACACTGAATTAAGTATGAGAGAACACAGGGTATTTGGACAAACATAAACTTTACGCAGCATTTTTATCTTTAGGGAGTTATTTTATATATTTTTATATATATATATATGTACACATGTGTATGTACAAATGTCTGTATGTCTATATATTACAGTTACTGTAAAATCTGTGTACCAGGCTGAATATTTTTTGAATTAATTTCAATTAATTCAAAAATAAATTTGGACGCTTCTTCAAGCTTTTTGTGTTTGTGTTCCTAGTTATTTCTAAAACATCTGCACTGGGTTGCTCCATTGACCATAAAAATAATGTTCAGCCTTTGATTTTTGTCTGGATAAAGAGATCTTTCATTTTTAGCAATAGCTATTTCTCACTTAACTCTACTTTTTCCTCCAGGAATCTTGTATATCCATAGCTCCTGGGGTGAAATATTTCCAATGACAACAGATTTTGTTCCCACACTAGCTTTGCCCACTCAGAATTCAGATCAAAAGCAGAATTATATATTTTTTCTTTTTAATCTATTGTGATGTATGAAGACTAATTAAACACTCCATACAAGTTCTAATTTTAACCAGAAAGTCATTAAATAATACCTTTTATTTTGAAACCTGGATGTTACAAAGTGTGAAAAGGAGTTAAAAAATGTTATTTGTGGAACTTCTCTAGAAAAATGCAGCTCTTGTTGCTTGTCACCTTTCCTGAATTCAGTGTTCGAGGGATGGATGTTTGTCCTTACCAGAAGAGCATTGTATAGTCGTTCTGTCTACATACTAAATGTTTAATTTTCAGATGTTTGCTGTTTATGAAAACATTTGTGTGAGTAGATGTGTTGAGATGTCTTTTCTTTGTTAGTAATTGAGGCCAGTACGTAGTTTCTCACTTACTTCAATATGCTTTTCACTATTCAATTAAATTTGTTTTGAGTACTTTTTTTATTGAGCAAGATTTTGTTTTTGAAGTGGCCCCACACACTTAACTGGTTTTCATTCTACAGTTCATTCCAATGAGATAATGGTATATGCCTAGTTAGAGCTCTTTGGAACATTTTTGGGTTGATCCAGTATATTTCATTTGCTAGTTGTCTTATAATTGAATACGCTGTTCTTTGCTGTAAACTTAAGAGTGCAAATATGAAAGGAAATACCATGAGTTCTCTTTGGGATTTCAAAGTCGGCTGTTGTCTGATTTCAAATAAAACTGGGTAAATTGGTAGGTTTTTTCTTCTCTCTTGTGAGTAGTGACACAGATTTGACCATAAGAAAAGCGTTGAGTTTTTTCTTGCAAAATGTTTGTTTTGAAGCTACACTGATAAAGTCAGTGAATTGGCTGTAGTATTCTGATATTCCCTGTGGCACTAAGTGTAAAAGTTGAGCTCCTCCACAGCTCTGCACAACATGGATCTCGTGTCTCCAGAAAAAAGATCAGGCAATTGAGATAGTTTGTAGTATAATGGGGAAATCTGTGTAGTAAGTGGATATTGTTTTGCTTGGTATGATTTATCAACTGGAGCAACAAAGTGCTTTAACTCCACTTTTCAGTCATCATAATCCTCTTACATGAGGAGTAATTTATGAATTATGCACATAATAGCATCAGTCCAAGTGGATGAACTGAGGTAGATTACCTCAATGAAAAATGATTTTTAATTGTCTGCTTTAATTCACAAAGCCAATGTTTAGACTGTCATGCCTACTGAACAGACTGTTTGTATATAGAGAAGATTTTTCCAGGCAAATTATGAAAAGGAATCTAGGAGATTCAGGAAGTTTTTACCTTGCAGTATATGTTGATATAAAGTAATTCTGATACTGTCCCCACAGGTCAGAATTAAACGGAAATGTTGTTTTAAAACTCAAGTTAGATTAGGAATCATGTCTGTCACAAATATCTTGTAACTGTTCCAAAGGATTTCTCTTAGAGATAACAGAAAAGAGAGCACTTAAATAGCTTTGAATGAGCTTCCTCTAAAAACTGCACTTAAATCTGATTATTGAGGTCTCTGCCATTATTAGAACTAGTAGAAACCATCAATCAAATGTATTGCTCCTTCCCTGTTGACTTCTACCCTTTGTGATGGTGGTTACTGGTTCCAGTGACCTCCTTGGCTGCTTGTGCTAGACCTACTCAATTGGAAGATTTTATGGTTGTTGTTGGAAGAACATAATGACTATAGCAGAGTGAGGTAAGACAGCATCCTTCTGTCTACAGCTTTTATTTTAAGTTAATTATACAGCTGAACAAAACTGTATTTAGGTAGTTCAGTAAAACTTCTCAGTATTTTGGACTTCATTGGTGCTAATTCTTGGCAAACAGATTGTACTTGCTAAGGCCTTGCCATCTTTTGAAAACAATGTTTGTTTTGAAGGTAGCTGTTTAGATATGGACTAAAGTAACAGAAATGATGGGGGGAACAATTAATGTGTCAAAACCATAGTGTCATGTATTTAGTATTGTTTGGGGTATTCAGGGTATCCTTACGGCAGAGTGGAGATAACACAGGCAAGATGGGCCCTGTTGGACAGCAATTGTAGGCCTGTAGAGATACTGTAGATTCTCTGAAATAACATCTGAGTCCAACCTTTGCTGACACAGTGAATTAAAAAGGAAAGTTTATCCAAAAGGAATGAAACATAGCAGGGATACAAGTCTGTCTAGAATTAAGATCAAACACATCCTCAACCCATAGAGGATAAATCCAACTTCACTCTTAGAAATGTGCAGGAATAAATAGAATATAGTAGCATTCATTGGTTGTACAGTCTGGACAGCTTGTTAACAAAAGCTGAGGAGCAGTAATAGCTTATGTTGTATTTGTCCTTGATTGAATTACTAGTTGTTCTGTTTCTCTTTTAGGTTATGGTCAGACTGGTCCAGCGGTTCAGAGAGGTGGATATGACTCCATTGCTGCTGCTGTTTCTGGTCTCATGAATATCACAGGGCATGAGGTATAGTGCACAACTTACAAATTTCATAGAATCTTGGTGCCGTGTACCAAAACTGGCTGCTGCATGGAACAAGTCAGCTTAATGGTAACACATCTGTATGCAAACCCTCCTGAATCCAACAAGAGGTCTCATCTCTGGGAATCTAAGAAAATAATAGCACTTATATACTTCAGGTATGCCACTCCAGGCTTGTAAAGAAAAATGCTCAAGAAACAGAAAATTAAAGAAAAAAAGAAATATGCTAAATCTCCAGTGAATAAATTGGCAATGTATGCTAACCTTTTAATGGCCACATGTAGTTACTTCAAGAGTTGTAGTAGGCACATTGTTGACAGCTGGATGATAGAACCATATCTATGAGTGTGGAGTTTCACTGATGCTTGGATATTGATATTCCCTTTGTAAAAGTGGGAATTGTGAAGCTATCTAGATAAATGTGACAAAAGCTGGGTATTTTTCAATCATTCTGCCCACAAATAGGCAGAAAGATGCCATGCATTTCTGGAAAAGCTTTATGTGCTCCCTGTTCCCACTGACACCCAAGATCTTTGTTAGCTGTGGCAGTGCAGGAAGCATAACAATAGTTTAGTATCTGAATTCTAGAGGTACACAGAACATGTGTCCTCACCTCAGAAAAGTGCTGGTCAAATAAACATTTAATTAAGCTGTCTTGAATCACCTACAGATGCAGGGAATGTGGTCCCGAAATGTCCCTTTTCAAGTGAGGTAGTGTTACAAGTCTGTTCTATGCATTATAAATGCTAGATACTGTTCTGTGAGGGTGCCCCTGGTACTCTGGAAGCAGATCTTGTGAGTACAATACTTGCATGTTCTAGATAAACAAGGAATTAATAAATTTTCTGTACTAAGTGTCAGCTGTTCATGTTTGAGTAGTTTGTTGAAAGCTAACCACGTGATGTGGGCACAACTCTATTGAAGGGTTGATATTCTGCCAATAGACTTGTTTTCTACTTAGAACAATGGCAAACATCAGAAGTTTGGGCAACTATTATTAGCAGAGTTGTCCTTTTTATTAGGGAAAAAAGCCAAAATCAAGCATTTTTTGACTGACTAAGCTGAAACATCTTGTGCCTAGTTTCCTGAGGCTGTCCATTTCTGCTGTGTTATTGGTATGTACTCATAGGACGTCCCATCTCAGAACATGAGAAGACATGAAATTGAGTGCAGTCCTTACAGGCACTCCGCTTCAAATATATAATGTGCATGTGCCTTAAGCAATGACTGATCACAGTAACTGTAGTGTAAATAAATTTAACATTGTGTCCATAGAATGGAGATTAATATTTCAATGCCAGAAACTTTCAATGCCAGAAACTTCAATGCACACCTCAAAATATACCAATCAAAATTGAAAGGGTATACAAACTGTTAGAAAGGGGCAGATGTTTTTAGCACAACATGAATAAAGAAGGGTAGATAGAAAGATTGAAAAACACAGGACTTTTGTACAGCTTTTCAATGATATGTGAATGCCAGAATAAATAACAGTTATACTGAATAATTTCATGCAAGTTATATTATGAAAATAATAGTCCTCAGTGGCTGTTATGAAGATGGATTTTATTAAAAGATTGTGTCAAGGTCTACACTGGAAAACCAGATGTTCACATCACCACACCAAGACTTGAGATAATGTAATTGCAGGAATCATTTACTTACTGTCAGTAACAGCTTTTTCTGTTCACTGGGGACTTCTAAGAATTCATTCATACTTAGTCACTCTTTCACATGATGAAAATAAGCATGCAAAAATTTGCTTATTTTTCTTTATTTGAAGTTGTTTATGTAGTATTTCCTCAGTTTAGCAAAACCATTTTTTGATGTATAGATGGACAATATTGTTTCAAAGACTTAAGAAGTTAATGACTCCAAAAAAACAAATGTGCTTTTTGTTGTTGTAGTGAAAACTTATCCAAGTGGCTGTAAAATCATATTGTATGCTTGTTTGAAAGTTACTTTAAAATAGTGAAGTATTATTAATAGTAAAAGCTTCCATTTTTTTTAACATTTATGTTCATGTGGCAGAAATGCGTTTAAAATTTGACAAAACTAAGTCTGAACAAAAGTAGAAAACCTTGTTTCAGTCAACATGTAGAAAAGTGGCCAAAGAAAAAGAAGAAAAAAGAAAACAGAATTTCATGCTGGTTTTTTGGTTTTTTTTTAAATAAAGCTTAAATTATTTGTTAACTAGATAACGTGGAATTAGCGTGCTAAAAGTAATAAGTTCATTTGAATGGCTAGGCTAGGGTCTGATTTTTTTTTTTAGAATAAAATAGAAAATGCCATTCTTATAAACTGGAAATGAAAAAAAAAGGAAAAGTTATAACAGATGATTTTGGTTTTGTATTTAATTGTGGTAGCTATAGATAATCAGTGCAACAGTCCTCTTTGGAAACATCCCTTTGGTAAACAAACCATTGAATGTTCTTGCAGGATGGTCTTAGGGGCATCAGCTCATGCAGCAGACAAATTGAATGAATCTGAGCAAGCAGCAAAAAACCATCTACATACATGACTGAGGTGTTGAATGTTGAGGTATATGTATTTATATCAATGAATACATATTTACTGTTCCTTAGAAAGAATTTTAATAATAGCGTACTAAAATTTTTTCCTGTACCTGACATACACAAAAATGTATAATCCAATAGCAGCATATATTCTTGCCTATATATTAAAAAAAAAGAACAGCTTTCTTTTTTTGTTTCTCTTTTTTTTTTTTCCCTGGCATAACTTAATGGTAATAGCTTTGAAATGCTTCTGAACCTTGAAATCAAGCTATAACTTCTGCAATATTGCAAAAATATTGTCACAAACAACTGGATTTGTGCTAGTGTTGTTTTTGCTGATTGTACAAACCCAAGCACAGTAGAATAGTGTCTTTAAATCATGGTTTTGTGTACAGAAATCTGCAAGCTCTTACACATGTACTTGATTACTTGTGTGTTAGAAGTGTATCACACCTGTGAAATTTGAAATTCTCATTCAAAATTTTTATGACTCATCAAAACAATAACTTGAAATTAATTAAATAAAGCCCAATTTGGTTACAAATCCCCTTTCATCTCCTAGTGGATTATTACACATGGTCTTCAATACTTGAAGTACCTTTATGGTGGTGTATTCTTTCTTGAGGAAAAAACAGTTTTGTTTTACTGAATATGAGACAGCATTTAATCTGCAATCCAGAAAGGCCATTCTTTGGTTTAGTACCTAACAAAGTGTTATGAAAGAATACATATGGTATATATAGTTCAGAGCTGTTGAAAAATACAGCCATTGCTGGTTCATATTAGCTTCAGCAATTATTTCACAACTGTAAAACTACTGGTCTTAGAATGCTTTTCTTAAGTATGTCATTTCAAAACAATTTTCATTTTAAATGGATGATTTTTGTATTACTGATGTAAGTTTGGGAAGAGAAATTACAAAGGGCAAAAAAAATCACCTCAGGAAAGGAAGCTTCTAAAACATATTGTGGCTATATCTGGGCGAGAATATGTCGACAAATTGTAAGGAATTTAGCAAACAGCAAAAATTAGGAATAAAAGTGTAAACTATAAGATTGAGCAATAGCAAAGCACAGTGATTTAAAAACAAAAGGTCTCCTTAACTGGTAGGAATCTTTATCCCTTCGAAGGAGGAAAGGATAACTCCTGATGCTGCACCTAATTTAGAGTTCCAGCCAGCCCTTGAGGCTGGATGACTTAAGCTTTATTTGCTTAAGACACATTCTCCCTGGCTAGGGCTACATTTGGTCTTCATACCAGAACAATAAAATAATTTTTGTCTGGCAGGGGTGGTGGTGTTTGTCACTTTTGAAATAACTTGCTTGAATGAAGGTACTGTCTAGATCATTACTTTGCCTAGGTAAATGGTATAATGTTAGCTACACCAAAGTACTGCTGTGCTGGCAGAAGCACTGTCTAAAGGAAGGTTATTTCTCTGTGTGTTTAGCTTTATCCTTCACGTAAAGCAGCTTCACATCCCTTTTTCTGCAGGACAGTGATAAAGCCTGAATGAATCCAGTCTACAGTACTTACACCTGTGTATCCTGTCACAGAAAGAGTAGTTTATGGCACAGGAACAGATTGAAGCTGATTAAAAGTTGAGACATGGCAGCTTGTCATGAGTCTTGTTAGAAAGACCGAAGATGGCTAGAAATTGTGTGGACTGGTTCAGAATTATAGGTTATGGAGTGTTAGGATAAAACAAAGCCAACATGTTAAAAATAACATAGCAGTATAGTACTAGTAGTATGTAGGAGTGTTCTCTAAGGGGAAATTGTGAAAATATTTTTAGAAATAAAGGTGAATGTTTTACTGAGGCAAAGTGTTTGCTTTTAAACATTAGATAGTTCAGTACTTGATAAGGAAAGTTCTGGAGTTTATATATAACAACTCATTAAAATAATCCAAATTTCTCCATATTCAAAATGTAGTGTTCTCCTTCAAGGGTGAAATTAATGATATTCTGAAAACAGTGGAAAGTGTTTTCAAACTAAGAATGTTGCAGCACATCTGTTTGCAAAATCTAAAGTCTTTTTAGTTTCTCCTCAACCCAGTGAATGTAATGAAGTGGCTGTAATAAAGGAAGAAGAATTTAACAAACTGATTACTTGCAGCAGATAATGTGAGGTGGTTTTTTTTTTTGCTTTGGTTTGGTATTTTTGTATGTGTGTGTAGTTTTTTGCTGTGTGGGTTTTTTTGTTTGTTGTTGTTTGTTTATTTGTTTGTTTGTTTTTTCTTTTATTTCTCTGTGGTAGCTCTGAGATGGAAAAACCTTCTTATGGGCTAATTAGTTTTCTTGGTAGGCCTGTGCATATAAAAGTGAATAATGAACTTTCCTGGTTTTCCCCAAAGTTGGGTACAATGAGAGTGGTAAATAGCTGGAACCTTTGAGTTGTGTTTTCTATTGGGATGCTGAAGTAGCTTAGTGTAGAATCTGGAGAAGGAAGAAATATACTAACATATATGACTTGATATCAGGCTTGTGTAAATCTTGTGGGAGTGCAAAAGAGAAATAATGGTGAAGATTTTCTTACATGAAGTCTAGGTACTCTTTTTAAAATAATTATCAGGAGACACACGAACATCACGCAGGAAGTAAATGTGTACTCAATAAATTGAACCTATAGGAGATTCTTTCTTAGGAAGGCAGATGGAAGTTAGATAAATTGGAATTTGGATCCTACAAGAAGAAGAGGACTTTACTAAAACCCCCAGGCCTTGTAGCAGTGCAGTGCTGTCTCACTCCAGCCCTGAGGTGCAGACTGAACACTACATTGGCTCTGGTTCAGGCTCTACTGAAATTCATAGGAGAAAGAAATCCCCCACTTTTAATCTGTCCCTGAGAGGGAATAGTGTCAGCTTTGAACCATGAAACCACTTCCTGGTGCACCTGTGTTTCCCTTGGAGGACTCCCATGCAAACATGGTCTTTCTCAAAACCATGGGATCTGAGATCAAAGCCCAGGGCAGAATGGCTCTGGAGGCAGGAGCTGAAGAGAACCAGCCACAGTGCAGTGGCTGTGCAGTGGGGTTTCCTGAGGGAAACCTCATCAGTCCTCCGGAGACAATGGCTATGAGGAAAACCACAGCTGAGGAAAGAACTCAAGTGATGCTGGGCTGGATGCAGCTGTGCTGTTCTTGCGGGAGAGAATGTACATCTATATTCAGAACTCTTGGGTTGCAAAACCAGCAGCTTGCAGACTGGGCTGGGCTGGTAGTGGTACCAGAAAGTACAGCGTTCACACCTTCCTCACTTTCCCCTCTGCCATGTAAAGCAGTACCTCTGCTTGCAGTCTTATTTAGAAGATTATTATTACAATAATTACACTTAGCAGTTCAGACATGGCTAATTAAAATAATTCTGTAAATTCAATTTTATTGAATTGATGCTATGTTAGTTTAAATACTTTTTTGGTAACTTGAGAAACAGTTATTATTTATCAATTGTAATGATTTTAAGTTATCTCATGGTAGGCTTACTTGGGTGCCAGAACTCTGGAAGAGTCTCATTAGCTTTGCACTGCTATTTTTCTTCAAAGTTTGAGAACTTAAAAAAAGAAAAAGCAAGCAAAAAGTAAGACTTCAAAATAAGGAACTGCTGTGATAATCTGATCATCTGGCCTCAAACTTTTCAGAGTAGGAAATGGAGAATATTTTGGAAGAAGCACTACGATAAAAGCCTAGCTGGGCTGAAATTAGAAGTTCATTTTGCAATTGATTTCAGAGGGGACGTATATCATGCCAATGATTGCAGAAGTTCTGAAACACATGATGTAACGTGAAGATTCTTCCCTTGATGCTAGCAAAGTGATGACATACAGAAAAAGGATATTTGAACAAACAACTTTTCAGTGACTTCAGTCAGGTCATGTATTTGCATGTGTAGTATTTACATGTGTAAACAAAAATTTGGGTTTTTTTTCTTACTAGAAGCCTGCAGTGCGTATAGTGGAAAATACAAAATTGAGCTTTGACTTGGGGAGGGACTGAAGAGGAGAGAGAAAAAGGGAGTGAGAAGAATGAAGCAATATGGTTCTGCCTTTTAAACAGACAGACACCTGTGTCAGCATACTGTAGAAATTGTTTAGGCCTTTAGCTTCTAGACATAATAAAATTCACTAGCTGCTCTTGTCTCTAAGATTATCTCTTTTCTATTTGCATTGGTGAGTAGAAGCATTATGTTATTGGGGACAAAAAGTTGTATAATAAAACCTTCATGATTTCAGTATGTGGCATCACAAAGTGGCAGTTTTGTGTACATGCTGCAAAAATACCTGGTTTTCAGTGGTAGTTTTTATACATCAGGTCACTCATAGATGCTAATTTCTTATTAGTTGTACAAACTGCAACTGAGTGCAACCATCCAACCAATTCTTTATCTACCAAGTGCCTGGTTTAGAGACAAGTGTCTCTAAACACTTTAGAGACGTGGGATGGTGTCAGATGCTTTCCACAAAACCAAGTAGGTGACATCAGTCACTCTTCCCAAACCTACTACTGCTGTAACCCCATCATAGAAGGCCACTAAATTTGTCAGGCACAATTTGCCCATAGTGAAGCCGTGTTGGCTGTCACAAATCACCTGCTTATTTTCCATGTGCCTTGGAATAGTGTCCAGGAGAATCTGCTCCATAAGCCTGCTAGATAGGAAGAGAAGACTGGTGGGCTCATAGTTCCCTGGGTCTTCTTTTTTACCCTTTTTAAATATGGGGGTTATGTCTACCTGTTTCCAGTCAGTGGAAACTTCCTAGGACTACCATGACTTCTCAAATATGACGGATAGTGGCTTAGCCGTTCCCACTGCCAAATCCCTTGGGTCCTGCTGATGGACTTGATGACATCATCAAGTCCAATGGGCTTATGCACCTTTAGGTTCCCTAGATGGTCTTGAACCTGATCTTTTCCTACAGCATGTGGTTCTATGTTGTTGTCTCTCCAACAGATATTGGGGTGGTTGAAGCCCCCCATGAGAACCAGGGCTTGTAAATGTGAGGCCAATGTGATCTGTCTGTTGAGAGCCCCATCCACTCTGTCTCTGTGGATGGGTGTGCATAGCAGGATTACAATGCTACCTGCAATTGCCCTCCCTGTGCTCCCAGTCAGCTCTTCACCCATCCCCAATGAAACTTTACATGCTCCAGCTGGTCATTGACATAGATGGAAACACTGCCTCCTTGTCTCCTTTGCCTGTCTTTCCTAAAGAGCCTATATCCCTCCATGCCAACACTCTAGTCATAGGAGTCATCCCACCATGTCCCTGTCATGCCAATAAGATCCCAGCCCTGCGCAATTGTATTGTCTCTGCTTGTTTACCTGCTTTTAATTTTTTCTTTGTTTATTGTTTTGTTTGTTTGTCTTGTTTCATTTTGGGCTGTTTTCTTTTTCTTTAGGATGGTGAGCCAGTTAGACCAGGAGTAGCAATGACAGACCTTGCTACTGGGTTGTATACATATGGAGCAATTATGGCTGGCTTACTTCAGAGGTATAAGACGGGAAAAGGACTACACATTGACTGCAATCTCCTGTCAACTCAGGTAGGAGTTGTAAAAAAATTGCTTTTTGTTGTAGAGAAGTTTGAACCTAAGAATACTATTTGCATATAAATTAAAGTGCATTAGTTATTATAACTAATGATAGCAATAATAATGACATTATTAGTCATGATTAATGACTAATGATTAATGACTAATGATTAGTGATCATTCTCTTAGCCTGCCACTCTGGTAGCAACCATTTTATATGACATTGTTATTGTTACTACTGCACTAAGTCTGGTTTTCACTTTTTGCAAAGGACTGCCATGTTCTTTGAAATCACAGGTTAATCAAGATTTATAATAACACTGAGATTGTAACAGGTGTAGTGAGTAATTGGAGACAGACAAGCCTAAGTAGTGAAACCTGTGTTGAAAGGAAGGCTTTGGCACTGGGTAACGTTACTTCTAGAGAGACTGAATAACTTGTGTAAAATCACACAGAGTATTAAAGTATCACTCAAGTTTCAAAGTAATATAATCCAGGAGGTCTGCCTTTTGGCTCTGGGAGTTAAAAGAATGAAGTAAGCTTGAAGATGCAACATTTTTCCTAGGCATTAAAGGAGAAGTTGTTTTGATCATGAAAGATATAGCATATACTACAAATAATGAGAACTTTAACTCTTCTTTGAATATTTGAACACCACTGGTGCAATGGTTTATAATTTCTAAAAAGCAAGTGGCATTGGTATGAGCTGCATATGATCAGACAATATGTTGTCTTTCTGATGTAGGTACTTGCTGGTACCAACTGGGCACATGGTACAGAGGAATTTTTGTTTACGTTTTGAAATGTACATACAGTCCTAATTAAAGCACCTACAGTGCTCTATTATTTTCACCTTTATTCTTCACATTATTCCTGTCAGTAGAGTTGAGAAATGACAGTGCCCATTGTGCTAAAAGTTGGCCCAGGTGTGAGCAGAAGATTGGACACCTATATCGTTCCATGGTAACAATGATTGAGACTAATGATTGAGTTTGCTCTTGTTTTAGTGCCTACTGCTTTTATCTGAGTAACTATTGAAATCAGAAAGGAGGGGAAGTCCTTGCTTGAATCAATAAAGAACTTCTCGTTTATTTCAGAACAAATGTTTGTAAGAGCTGAAATTAATTATTCTTAAATATATTTGCAAATGTTGTCTCCGTATTGGAAAAATACTTAGGAAAAAAAACAGTTCAGAAATTTTTTAAAATGTGTATTAAATGCTTATTAAATATTTTGTATATATGTGGATGTAGGGGGTGTTTTATGTTTAAGGTATTTTAGTGTTATATATTATGGCAGCTGCTTCTAGAGCTTTTTAATTTCTAATTTTATAAAAATACTTCTGATAATTTTTATTGATTTCCAGAATAATTCTGGGAGGGGTGTGTGTGCTTAAGTCCTTGTTCCATTGGGTTTTGGCTTTTTTTTTTTTTTNTGATTATTATTCAATATTTTATCAAATGCTGAAAGCAAGAAGAGTTGAAGTTAGGTGTTTCTGTAGCTCTCTTATTTCAGCTTTTTTTGTTACCTTATTCGTCTTTATAATCTTTTTACTTGATTCGGATAGATTTTTCTATGGACAGTCTAAGTCTTTGTGGGGAGTGTCTCTACTAAGAAAGAGTAGTACAAATCTGAAATATAATGTAAATAAAAAAATACTCTCGCAATAATTTTGATGGTAATGAGTTTTTTTAAATGAAGTTAGGCAATTACTGTGATGTGATCAGGGTCTTGAAGGATACATGTTTCCAAAAAGATTTTGGTTTTATGTCCCAACTAGGTATCTAAAGCTAGCTTTTCCTCATGTGATGAATGTTTAAAAAGAAGGACTTTTTGAAGTTTCTCATGGATACTGCCAAAAAAAAAAGGAATCTAAAGTTTTAGACTTTCAGTTTATTAGGTTCTTGTTGGTGTTGATTAATGGTAGGATCTAGAGGTCAAACAGAGACATCTTGATAACTTCTCCTTCAGCAAGAGTTTTGCTTTGCTGAAGTGTGGTAATTTTTAATGAGAAAAAAAGGAATCTACTATGTGTACTAAACCATCCTATTTATAGTGTTTTGATAGCCGGATGTTGTATGAAACTTCTTGGTTTTGCCAGCATTTCATGCACTGAGCTAATATAGTAGTGTGGTTGGGTCTTTTGTTCATCCCTTCATCGGAACTGAAAATTGTGAACCTGGCCAATACATATGTCTTCATTGTTCAGTGTTGATGACTTTGATGATGTCAGAAAGAAATAAAAACCCCAGGGGTTAAGTCACTCAGGTAATTGGAAAATCTTGAAAACTCTTTGGTTTGTTTTAGATTAACATCTAAATGTCTGTGTCTGTGCTAGCACTTTTCTGCATGCCTTGCAGAAATAAGAAAGGATATAACTTTTTTTTTCTTTTTTTTTCTTTTTTTTTTTTT
>VZRH01002379.1:764402-882644 GCA_013397555.1 Urocynchramus pylzowi
TTTTTTTTTTTTTTTTTGTGGAGGGGAGGGCTGGAAAATGCTTTTGATACTAATTTCCTACAGAGACATGTAAATAACAATGAACATTGAACTGAATTCAGCTGCCAACAAAACTGATCTGAAACTTTTTAAAGAACTATCCCACTGGCTGGCAAGTTAGTTTCATATTTGTTATCTATGTAGAACCAAATTATAAGTGAGACCCTGTTCTCTGAAAAAATATTATTTTTAGAATATCTTAAAATACGTATCTTTCTTTCAAATTCTGTGTTTTAAACACATATTACTACCAAAGATTTCTTTCCCCAAAACAAAATAGGATTCTAGCCTTTTTTTTTAATAAGAGATTTGGTAACTCTTAGGATGTGGCTTTGTAGTGAGCAGAAACTTTCTATATCTCTCATCTATAAACTTTTAACCTGTGTCACACAATTCCTTTGAAATTTTTGACTTTTGGATGATTCACAGTTGTAAGCTCCAGACCTTTCAGCATCTAAATAGTGTTCTTTAGATGGTACTGGTAAATAAGAAGGAAGTGTGGTTTGGATTTGGTTCCAGTTATGCAATTGTGCATTTTCTTCTGTTGTGGCTTAAAAAAATCTCTTGGACGTTTTAATATCCTTCCTGTATTTAATTACGACCAGGCTCCAACAAATACTGTAATAAGTTGGTTTCATTTGGATGAAAAATCTGCAAGAAATATTTTACATATAACATTTCTGCAACTTTGAATATATTTTTCCCAGATTCCACAGAGAGGAAAATATTGTTTGGAAAATATGATTGTTCATCAGACACTTCTCTGCTTCTAATTACTATGTTTTAGTTTGTATTTGCTAAAGCAAATATCTTCTTAAAATGTTGAAATTACTCTAGAAAATTACTCTAGAAAAACCTAGAAAATTAATATAAATTATTTTCTTTATTTAATTTTTGTTCTTAATTAAACAGCTAGTTTACTGAGGGAATGATGAGGGTTAGAAGATTTTGTTTCTGCCTCACATTTTTCCATAATGATTCTGTTTAAGGCCTATCTATTTAAGGTGCTTTTAGTGCTATCTATTCAGGGCTTTCATGGCATGTCTTTTAGCAATAATTGAATATAGGTGAAACTGCTAGCAGTCGCATGCTGCCTTTAGGACATACAAGGGATCATAGAATCCCTGAGAAGTAAGTTGTGTGGAAATACCAGTCTTGGAACTTAAATACTGCTCAGGTGCCTTGACTGTACCTTGCTGCTTCTCCACTTGCTGAGAGTCATGAGTTGAATGAATACCAAAATACCAAAAGAAAAATCATCTTTTTTAGAGGTTATTGCTTTTGGTGATTTTGGAGGCCAGCTATGAGTTCTGTTACACAGTTGTCTTGGTTTTGTGTATGGTTTGAATCAGTCGGTTTTTTACAAGCTTATAAAGCGTCATCTTTGCAAAACATAGTATTCTTAATCTCCATCATAATAAAAAATTGAGCATGTGCTGTATGGAGATGTCATTTTTTTCACTGTATAGCTCTCATATGGAAAAATTAAAAAATCTGAATTAATGTGAACATTTCTTTAAACATATACTGCACTTTAAACACTTCTTGGCCTGTATTTTTGACAATTTCCCTTGAGGACAGCTGCGTAAGTAAGAACAGAACTTATCCCTCTGCGTTTTAAGCAGCCAGAATTTGATTGAATAGACCAGAAGACCATACACACATGACAGTAACTCAATTTAATATTGGCCTCTGTGGAATTTGTGTTATGATTTCTAATGATTAGTTATGCAGTCATTGGTAGAACATCCTCCAACTGGATCTTGGTTTTATGTAGAGGCTTTCTTTACTGTGTAAACAGAATACATATTGAAATTGCTAGAGAATTTCTTCTAAAAAAAATTAAAATTCTCTGTCTTTTTGTCTTTGCTACCATTGTTCTTGTGCTAAAGAAACCAAGCCTGAATGAGTTGCAGGTTCATTTTCTTATGTTGATCTGCCTCTGTCATTAGAGAAATACTAGAAAGGAGATAGAAAAAATATGCCCCTTTTTTACTTAAAAAAAAAAAAAAAAAAAGGATTCCTGGAGTGGTGGAGTGGGTAGGGGAGAGAGTTTGAAGACAAAAGAAGACATTTCTTTTAATGAGTTTTTAATTTAGGTGACCTTTAAATAAGGGTGTAATCTTGGAAATGGAATCAAGATGTTTATTACCAGCAGATGAGATTTCGGAATCATGCTGAGTATTAGAAGAAGTATAACCTGGGTAAATGAAAAGAAAGGGGAATGATTTAAGCAACTAGTATCAGAATAAACATATTTAGTGTACCCCAAAATCTCACCAGCCCCTCTAAACTCATAGAAGTTTCAGAAGTAATTCAGTAAGTTCATCAAACTAGGATAGAGCCTTTCAACGCATTGTGCTCCATTTTTTAATGTAAATAACAAGTAAAAGGTTTGTAATTTGATGGAAGAGGTTTTAGTTTTATGTCATGGAAAATTTTAAGTTAACAAGACAGCTGATTTTTTATGTGCTGCTGAGCCTCTGGAAATCTAATAAACCTTAACAAGTGTGGCGTTTTTGGGTTTTGTGATAGAACTCTAGCTAAGGTTTCAACACTGCTTAGTTTGATTACTTCAGGAAACTCTCATTAAAATTTCTCTTTAGATTATAATTTATTTTTTTTAAAAAGGCAAAGGATGATGCTGAAACACATTTGAAATAATGACTTCCTTTGGTCTGATGAAGTCCTGCTGCCAGAATTTCTCTTTGTATTCAGCACAGTATTGTTTCTCTATTCAGCATTGGTTTTGGCTAATCAGTTAGATTGCAAACTCTTTAAGAGAAGTGACATGTGGTTAGGCCAAAAGTCGCAACTTATTGCTTTCTATGTTATAGTGAAAGCTATAAAAAATGTGTTCAGACTCTAGTTTAGGACTTCTAAAACAGGTACCCATTAAACTGTATAAAAATCATAGAATCATCAAGGTTGAAAGAGACCCTTGAGATCATAAAGTCCAGTTGTCAACCCAGAACTACCACTATAACCCCTAAACCACTAAGTCACATAATCCAGATCCAGCCACCTCTTAGACATCTCCAGGGATGGTAACTCTACCCTGGGCAACCAATTCCAATGCCTAACCACCCTAACACTGAATTTTTTTTTCCCAGTATCTGAATCTCCCCTATCTCAGCTTAAGGCCATTTCATCTGGTCCTCTCTCTGCAGGCACAGGAGAAGAGACCAGTCCCCACCTCACTACAACCTCCTTTCAGGTTGAAAGAGAGAGCAATGAGGTCCCTTGTGAGGCCCCTCTTCTCGATAATAAACACCCCCATCTCCCTCAGCCATTCCCCATAAGACACGTTTTCCAGACCTGTCACAAGCTTTGTTGCCCTTCTTTGGCCACGCTCCAGCACCTCAATGTCCTTTCTAAAGTGAGAGGCCCAGAACTGAACACAGTACTCGAGGTGTGGCCTCACCAGTGCTGAGTACAGGAGAGTGATCTCTGTCCTGGTGCTGCTGGCCACACTGTTCTTCATAGAGGCCAGGATGCCACTGATCTTCTTGGCCACCTAGGCTCACTGCTGGCTCATACTGAGCACCCCCAGGCCCCTTTCTGCTGACCAGCTCTTGAACCACTCCTCCCCAAGCTTGTAGGGCTGCATGGTCTTGCTGGGACTTGAGTGCAGGTCCTAGCACTTCCTTTTGTCCTCATCATGTTGTCCTCAGCCCACTGATTGAGCTTGTCCAGGTTTCCCCGGACAGAGCCTTCCTACTCTTGAGCAGATAAACACTCTCACCCAACCAGTGTTTTCTGCACATTTACTGAGGATGCCCTGAATCCCCTGGTCCAGATCATCAAAAAAGATGTTAAACAGGGACCAGTCCCAAAACTGAGCCCTGGGGAACGCCACTAGTGACCCATCACCAGGTGAATTTAGTTCCATTCACCATAACACTCCAAACCTGGCCATCCAGCCAGGTTTTTATTAACTGAGGTGTTCACCCATCTAGGAGGATGCTGTGGGAGACTGTCAAATGCTTTACTGAAGTCTAGATAGAGTACATCCACAGCCTTTCCCTTATCTACTCAGTGGATCACTTGGTCATAGAATAAGATCAGATTGGTCAAGCAGGACCTGCCTTTTGTAAGTCCATGTTGGCTGGGCTTGATCCCCTGATTGTCCTGCATGTGCCATGTAATGGCACTCAGGATGATCTGTTCTATAATCTTGGTCGGAACTGAGGTCAGGCTGACAGGGCTGTATTTCCCTGAATCATCCTTCAGCTACATCCTTTACATTTGCTAATTTCCAGTCAGCTGGAACTTCTCCAGTTAGCAAGGATTGCTGGTAGAGGATTGAGAGTGGTTTAACAAGTTCTTTTCCTTCCCTCACTACCCTGGGGTGGATCAATGTGGCTATCAGTGTGAGTGTCTTGTCAGAGTTCAGTTATTTGTAAAAATCCCTTACCTTGCTTTGAATGAATTTGGTAGTACTAGATTTCTCTAATAAATATATTTGAAGTTATTTTTATTCTAGTTTCCTCTGCGATAAAACATTTTGGGTTTTTTGTGATACTACTTAAATATTTTTGTAGATTGATTAAAGAATAAATTCCTTCTTCAGAGTATAATTTACAATGTGCCACTACTTAAAAAGCATTATGTAGAAGTGCCATATTTTGACTTCAGACTCATTGGTAATACTCAAGTCAAATAGAACTTTGGACCACATTTCTCTAACTTGCATGCTGTGTAACAGCTTAGTAAATGAACTACATCTGCAATGTGAACAGCATTAAAATACTCAAAAGAGCATTATGGGTATTGCTTCATAATGCTCTTCACAATGCTGCAGAAGTACAGAAATTATAATCTTGTAAAACATCCTATTTTAAAACATTTCATTCAATTGCATGGATTTGTTTCTTCTGACATCCATGTAGTGCATTAGCACAATTAAGTACTTAATGCACAGTAAATGGAGATTTCAGTGTTAGAACTAAAGCCATTGTTGTTCTGCCAAGGTAATACTGTACTGAATTGGAGATTTCGCTGTGATAATAGGCAGACAACATTTGCACATTTCTCACTTAAGCAAATAGGCATGACTTGTTTCTTTGCATGCCTCCCTGTGTATCAAATGAAAAGTCTAAAAATCTACCTGTTTGCACTGCTGCAGCACAAGCTGTTGAAATTACTTTTGTATTATATTTTTGTATTTGTTCACTACAGATAAGATGAAAATGACGTCAGTAGACAAAAACACCTAAGATTCTTTTGTCCATGCAAGTATTAATGCTAATAAATGTGGAGAACAAAAAGATGAGTGATGTAAATGGTTAGATGTATGCATATTTTCATTGTCAATGGCACTGTTCCTATCATAAGATCAAAAGTGAAAAGTGCCTTAATACAGCTTGTTTTGGATATTGACAGCTTTCCATGGATAAGCATCCTTATTACTGATTAAATAAAAAAATAGTATCCTTCACAAAGTGTATATAAAATCCAGTTTGGAGCCTCTGGATACTACACAATTGCAAACAAGAATAAAAATTGCTATAGGTTTTCTGATGCCTGTCTTCACAGGTAGTTAAATTTTATATGAGCAAGATCTGTTTGTCTTTATCATATTTTTATGCTTTCTTGTTTCCATTCTCAGTCGTCAAATATAGCTATCATTTTTAGTATGGAAAAGAATCATTTAGGTTGGAAAAGAACTTTAAGATCATCAAGTAATTCAGCACAGCCAAGTCCACCATTAAGCACGTCCCTAAGTGCCACATCTTTTAAGTACCCCCAGATACAGTGACTCCAGCACTTCCGTGAGCAGCTTGTTCCAATGGCTGACAACCTTTTCTGTGAAAATTTTTTTCCTATTATCTAATGTAAACCTCCTGGGTTTAGAGGCCTTTTCCTCTTGTCCTATCACTTGTTGCCTGGGAGAAGAGACTGGCTCCTCCACTTCACTACAGCTTTCTTTCAAGAAGTTGTAGAGAGCAATAAGGGTCATCTCTGAGCCTCCTTTTCTCCAGTCTGAGCAATTCAAGCTCCCACAGCTGCTTCTTGTAAGACTTGTGCTCCAGATCCTTCACCAGCTTCACTGCCCTTCTCTGTACATGCTTCAGCACCTCAATATCTTTCTGGTAGTGAGGGGCTCAAAACTGAACACAGGCTTTGAGGATGCACCAGTTCTGATTATAGAACACTGCCCTGGTCCTGTTTGCCACACTGTTCCTGATACAGGACAGGATGCCGTTGTCCTTCTTGGCCACCTGGGCACACACTGGCTCATGTTCAGCTGCTGTCAACCAGCACCCCCAGGTCCTTTTCTGCTGGCCAGCTTTCCAGCCAGTCTGCCCGCAGCCTGTAGCACTGCCTGGGGTTGTTGTGGCCTGTTGTGCAGGATCCAGCACTTCTTGTTGAACCTCATACCAGTGACTCTGGCCCATTGATCCAACCTGTCCAGGTCCCACTGCAGAGCCTTCCTAGCCCCCAGCAGATTAACACTGCCGTTCTTCCACACACTCCAGACTCCTAGACTATTGCCTCTTTGTTGTGTTGTATTTTCAAGACATCTAGTACATTGAAGTCCCTCATGAGAACAAGGGATAGCAATTGTGAGACTTCTGCCAGCTGCTCTTAGAGTATTCCATCTTCCCTTTATCCTGGTTGGGCGGTCTGTAAGACTGCTACGAGGATGTCTGCCCTGTTAGCCTTCTTGAGTCTTACCCATGGATACTCAACCCTATCCTCACCATCATTTAGCACTAGAAAATCAAGACACAACATTTTTTACAGTGTTAGAGAAACCTGTATACAATGCAGCAGAATAAACTTTTTGTCAGTTGAATTTGCCTGGACTTGGTAAAGCTGTGTGAAATACAGAACACAATGCATTTCTATTTCAATACATACATAGTCTTTCTTCAGAGAGAATAAAGTCTCAAGAAAATAATTGTAGAAATTTACAGATATCAACATCTGATTTCATTTGTTAGAACACTGCCAAAGTTTTAACTGTTTTGGCTGATTTTTCCATGTTATGGAAAAAAAAAGGGATTTGTTTTCAAAGTTACTTTAAAAATGATTCATCTGTTTCCAGGATCATATTATGGGAAAATCCACTGATAGGCTTTTTTGGTTTTTTTTCCATTTTTTTCTTCATGAGAAACCCAGTGCCTTCAGTTTTTCGATTTTGCACAGAGTATACAGACTAACTTTGGAGTTCTTTGTATTTTTAGCCTTAATACTCTTTTTAATAGTTTTTTTTTTTCTTTTAGTAACAGGTTCCTTAGTGATGTTCCTTTGTAATTACGAAGCTGAAGTAGTATCTTTCTTTATGCTTTCAGAAATAAAAGGCTAGTGTTTTATCATAATCAAGAAAATGAAATCTCTTTTTCCTTTTAGAATGTGTCTTTCTTCAACTGGAGCTCATTTAAAAGAAATATTTTTTTTGTTTCCTTTTTCTCTTTAATGCCAGTGCAGTCTAATAGCTTCTATGGTCAGGATTTTTATTTTTGATCCTCCACCTAAAATTAATCTGAGTGTGAAGAAGTTTATTTTTTTTTTTTGCTTGTTTGTTTGATTGCCTATTTAATTGGAGACTGAAGAGAGATGGGAGTCCATTTAACATGTACTTACTCTTGAAACATACTTTTGAAATTACAAGTCCTACATCTGTTAGTTGCATCAATCTTTGCTATTGTTAATGCTAATTGAATCAGGAGCTAATCTCCGTGCTATAGGAAGCATCCATTCTGGTCTTTTATGAGCTCTAAATAGCTCATTACAAATAATTTGTAGATCGGTTCTTTTTTTGTTGTTTCATTTCACTGAACATAGCAGTTCTCTGCGATGCAAATGCATTGTGTTTTTGAAGATGTCTCAGTTTATCTATATAGTCTAAAATTTTTTTTGATAAAGCAAAAGATGTTATCAGACATAATTTTCAGGGAAAAAAAGTATTCATACAATTGTGTACCTTAAAGTCTGTTTGCTTTTTTTTTTCCTATCTTAACCTTTGAGAATTCATATTTTTGATAACGTATTCAAACACATTACCTCTTATTTTCTTTTTGCATGGTTTGGGGGTTTTTATTATTTCTAATTTAATTAACACCTTCTAGCACATCTTTTGTGTGATTGTGATTTGCTGTGTGCTATTGGTCAGGTGGCTAACTTGAATCGGCAAATCCCCCATGCTGCATGTGATTGCTGGCACTGATTTGTAAACCTGCTTAAGTGTCTGGTTGGAAGGTACAAGAACAGGACACTATAGGAGACCTGTTTTAAAATTCTAGTTATTTGTCATTAAAGATCTGATTTTATCTTAACAAGATTATAGTTGTGGCCAGGATTATGCCATTTATGGATACTTCAGTGCCAGTTTTCCTTTGTGAAGGGTGAATTCATGATCATTTCCTGGAGTTTTTCATTAAGAGAAATCTGTGTCACTGAGTAGAAAACACTTTTTACTGGAGCACAGTGATCATAACATGACCACAGATATTTTTCAAAAATTCTCTTTAATAGTATTAAGCCTTGGCCTACATGTTTTACTTTTTTTAGTTAACTTTTGCAGGCCAGACCTGCTGTTTCAATGCAGGGACACCATGGATGATGCAGTAGAATCTTGCTCCTTTGTGGGCAGTGGCTTTGCTGTGTATTTGCAGGTGGAAATGTCTGCCCTGTCTATAGGTGTATGCTGCTTCTGAACTGATTTTTAGCTTCTGCAGATCTCTCAAATTAGGGCTAGATGGGTGGCCCTTATAAGCCTGAGTGTAAGGTGATGCTTGTTGATAGCACCTGGGAATGCTGTGGTTTCCTGCTGGACCCCTGCATGATGGGCTGCCTTGAATTGTGGCATCTTTCTTGTCTTGGCAGAAGGCTGTGGTTTCTGCTGCCCAGTTAATTCTTGCAGGAGTTTGAAACACAATTCCCTGTGTAAAAACTGATAGAACAGCACTGTTCATTGTGGTATAGTGCCACATCCTGAAACAGCTGGGTTGATGCTTAGGAATTGCATAGTTAGCTGGAAGAGTGGGGGTTGTCTGGTAGAGATAGAGGTTTTGGGTTTTGATGTGGGGTTTTTGGATAATACAAAAATGACTCAAGGAGCAAGAGCTGAGAGTCACTTGATGCACATGTACATGGAAGCATCTTCCATAATGGCAATAGGGAATAACTGCAGAAGCAAAATTAGTCAAACTTAAATGTTACCAGTGTCAAAATACTTACTAGGGAAAACATAAACCAGTAAAATCAGTCATTAGGTAAATACTAGCATAGGATCAGTGATTTTAAGAAACCTTTTATAGTGTGCACCAAATGTGGACTGTGATCTTGAGTTCACATTTTTCTCATGTAAAGATTTTTTTAAAATGTCACGAGAAGTATGGAAAAGGTGTAATTGGAAGATTATTGGCCTCTGTGCAACAGAAGGCCGTGGAATTTTCCAGAATTATTTTTTCCTACAAAGCTGTAAATTAATAATTGTCTTACTACTTCTGTAGCATAGCATAAAATAAGTTACCTATGCCAGTGTAAAATGCCTGAGTCTCAAAGTTAATAAGTCTACATGCTTGCTTTAAGAAAGAGCAAACAAGGAATGAGACAGAAATAAATTAACCTGGCTTAGAGTCAAAGCATTATTAAGATATGTGTCAAGACAGCAGACACAAAATTGGAGAGAGAAGAAAGTAAAGAATATAATTAAAATGTTATTTTCTCTTTCCAGTTGCCTGTCTTCTTTTGTTATTCATATACACTTGTTGAAATTGCATGTAAATGATTGATTGACTCAGCGAACTCATTGTAATAAATTATGTTTGATGTGCTATCTTAAAAAAAAAATCTTTTGAAATTTTGTCTCTTTTCTTTGTCTGCTGACCTTGTGGCTTTTAATATCTTGTTTCCCATCTGTCTGATTTCATCATAATCTGAGCATAACTTTTCAGACCTTAATGCAGCTCTCTTTTTGTTCTAAGTAAGTCTATTATACAAATATGGGATTTGGCCATCAACAGCAACATTAGAAAGGAATGTTGAAATATGTGTTCCCTTTACTAATGTGAAATAAAGAAACACTTATCTGTAGATATTTGATAATGCATATTTACGGTGCATAGATCTGTCTCTACAAGCAAATGAATACAGAGATGTCTGTATCATTGCATTACATCTTCTTTAATGTTGTAAGTTCAAAGGTTACTTTTGAGGATTATTTCTTAATCAAAGGAGAAAAGAAATGGGTCTATAAGGTTTCAGGAAAACAGTTTTAAGTATAGATTTAAAAAATATTTAGCTGAATATGTCATACAGATGTACCCAAACTCCAGTATGAGAGATTGATTGCATTATAGATGTTTCTACTGCAAGAAGTGTCTCTATCAGTGAGGTCCTGAGTCTTGAATTACAGGGGAGTTTGGAGAAATAGACTTACATTGTTACAAACATTTTTTTCTAAAGGATATAATATCTACAAAAATGTTCATTTGTGATATCTTTTTTATGCTTGTAGTTCAGCAGTTTGCTTAACAGCTGTAAGATATAGGTAGATCAATTCATTATGTTCTTTATTAATTACATAAATTGTATATGCCGAAAGGTTTTTTTGACAATGTCTTTTTAGTAGGACTAAATCTTTGGAAAGACCAAAGATAATGAACTGAGCCAGGAAGAGAGGAAAGGGAAAGGCATGGTAGGGGAAAGTTTCATGGGACAGTAGAAATAGAATCGTCTTTAAGTTTGCTGAACTTGTCATAAATTTATTATGAATGTGGCAAAAGGCCACAGAGTTCACTCAGCAGTGTATTTTCACATAAAACACAAAATACTGATATAATTAATTTATTTTGGTCTGTATAAGCTTATTTGTTTGGTGATGATACTATGGCTAATAATTAATTTTCTCTGGCTAATTTGACTGTGAATAAGATACTCAAATCAGAGAAGGAAGTCAGAGGAAGCCAAAAGCTTTTTTCCTTCATGATTTATTGAAAAAGCAAAAATAAGCAAACCAGTTTTATAGGCTACATAGGCATATGCATTCAAGCAAGTGGTCAGTACATTGACTGTAATGGAATTATTCTTCATACTAAGTACCAAGTTGAACTGAGACCTTGATATAGTCTGAGCAACTGTTAGTTTCCAACATCGCTATGTTTACTAAGCTCTGACTTGGCATTTTTGGTGTCGTGCTACTGAAACAAGTGTGAAGCAGATGCTTTAGGGGTCAAATGTCAATATCTAGTGAGCATTATGTTTTAATCCCTTTTTTCTTAGTGTACTGTTGTGAACAAATGCTTTGGAGAAATCTAGGTGTGTGGTTTTTTCCATTACTGAAAATATTACATTCTTCTCATCAAGGAAACTGAAGCAATTTGCAACACTGTGTTAAGAAGGTATATTTTTAGGGATAAAAGTCTTTTTGTGAAGAATTCTGTTTATGAAACTCCAATCCCTAATTCTATAGCATAGAATATAGAAACAAATGGATAACATGAAATCTTGGCTAGGTTACATTCAATATCAATATTTTGGGATTTCTCTTTCACTAGGTTTTAATTCACTATGTCCTTCCCAGAGTTAAGTTTGATATAGCATTTCCTGTATGGAAAATGTGGAAAGTTAAATGCATATTCCTGGTCTTTAGAAGCAAAAGCCGATTGTAATGGATGCATCTCCCTGTCAGTGAAATTTGTGTGTAATGTGTCAACTGTGTAGTGTTGCGTACAAATACAGAAGAATATCTAATGAAAAATATTTCATCATCACAGCAGAGCCATTTGCTGTGGTACAGAAAGTATCACTATGGAGTATGACCCCTGAGTGAAAAATGGCAGGTACGATGGGTCAAGGCTATGTGTTACTAATAAATGACACGCTGTTGTAACTCATTAACTCTCTCTATAATCATGGTGTTTCATTCATATTGTTGAGAAAAGTTGCAGACTAGGAAGAAATTCTTTCTAGGTACTTCCAGTTCCATTTCCTTAACTACTGAGATTTTCCTGGGGACCAAAGAACAGACATGGTTCAACATTTTAGCCAAATGAAGTGACACTGGACTATAAACAGCTGGACCTGAAATCCAGCTACAAAATGTTTTCCAACAGTACAACAGGAATAAATAATTTTATTTCTAGTTAGTAAATACAAACATAATTTTTTGTCAGTAGTTAGACATTTATTTGTTATGTATTTTCTTAATTTTTCTGCTGTACTAAATAGCTGCATGCATGATTTACAGTCAAATATTTTCTTTAAATGTGACAGTTACACATTCACATTTTCTTTTCAGAATATATGGAGATAGAATAAGAAAATTAAATGGCTTTTGATTCCTGGGAATTCTGATATAGTTCACATATTTGAATATGAATGGTGGAATCTGAATTAATTGCATGTTTTGTTGGAGACTAGACTGATTAGTAGGTACAAAATAGTATAAACAGTTTGATTATCGCAACAAATTTCTTTCATCTAATGGGAGAAATATGGAGAAAATAGTATTTTTAGAAAAAATTGTTCACATGGTCTGCTGTTGAGGCAAGTACTTGCACTTAATGGTGCAGCTAGTTAACAGAATAAAAAAAATGCATTGTGTCTGATGAATGAGTGATAACCTTCCATGGTAACTGTAATGCTTTATTGTGTTACTTGGCTTTAGATATCATCACACACTGTATTGCCTCCAAGAATAAAGAAAAAGGAATCTGCTGTGGATTATAACAGAACCACTGATTTTCATGCATTGCTGCATCACAAATTTTCATTTATTTTTCTTAAGATATAGTCGTATTTACAATATATATATATTTATACTGTCACATTCTGGTTCCTAAGTTAGTATGCTATATTTTCTTCAAAGCTAATATTTTTCCAGCTATGTCTGACTAATAACTTGCTAAATCTCTCCTTATCTTCTAATGACAGATGATTTATCAAGGCCCATGACTTAATTAATATTACAGAACATGTGGGGAAGAATTCAGAAATATTTTCCATAGTTTGGACATGTAAAATGAGAAGTATAGGAGAAAGTGAAAAGATAATCTTGTAACTGAGGAAAAAGTCTTTGTGATTTAAGCATGGGATTGAGGTTCAGGAAATGTTGAGTTCTAGCCCACCAATCCATCATGCTTCCCACTAGACTTCGGACAAGACACTGCTGCAGCTGACTATTCTGCAAAGTATTTAGGGTAGTTTAATGCTACATATGCCCAGCATTAATGGTGTTATAGGGTACATATTAGTTATAGGGAACATAATAATTTTTGAGTTTATGGAGTTGTTCTTAAACAAGAACTTCTGTGATATAGCTGTCACCTGAGTTTTTCTGTGGTAAAAAAGTATACAAAATATATAATGTCTAAAGGATACTTTTGTGACATAAATATGTTAACTTATGTATCTAAAGCACATAGAAAGAAATCTCAGAGGAATTGTCAATGAAGTTTCAGCTTTCCTGAATACTATACTTTTTTCCATTTTCAGGTTGCGTGTCTCACTCATGTAGCAGCTAATTACCTTAATTGCAAAATTGAAGCAAAACGCTGGGGTACTGCTCATGGGAGTATTGTTCCATATCAGGTAAGCAGAAATCATTAGGGTTTTTCCCTTGGAATTCATTATTTTGTGTATTATGAGATTGAGAATCGACTTTTCCCATGACCTGTAGTCTGTAATGTGCCTGTGTAGAGGTATGACAAGGTTCTGTTGTTCATTGTCATTTCTGCATTTCACATATTTCTTCATCAGCAGTAGATTAGTAACAGAACACTGAAATAGATCAAAGATGTTTGCTGAAACTGGATGACTTTAAAGCTAGCATGATGACTTGATTGGTTTTCACCTAACAGAGAAAGCTTTTTCTTAAGGGTTACCTGACTTCCATTCCATACCAGTTATAAACTGAGATCTTTCAATTTTTTTTCCCTCTGAATGTTGGTGATTTTATCTTGTGAATCTACAAGAGCAGTCTAAATGACAAAATTTAATCTGGCAGTGCTACATATTTGTAATTTTCTATTGATTTTGCTACAAATCACTGCCTCAGTGAGACAACAGGTTGATAAAAGGAATTAAACAGAACTCAGATTTCCTCAGCAGAATTCATACTCTGCTACATCTAATGAAGGGTTGACATTCCTTAAAATAACATGACCTTCATCATATAAACAAACACAGGAAAAAAAATCTCACTGCAAGTTTTATCTTACTTTTGACCAGTATGGTAAACTCTTCTAGTAAACAAAAAATGTTCTTTTCTAGCTCTTCATTTTGTGTTCTTTGATGGAGGTCATGTCTTACAGAAGCATATATTTAATTAAGAAAAATCTATTCTTTATTTCCTATTTTTTGGCATTTCTTATCAGTGTTCACATTTGTATCTAGCTAGGCAAAGCCTGTATTTCTTAATTTATGTCCAGAGTCCTTTAAGTCTTGAGAGGGGCAGTTTCCAGCATTTGCTTGGGAGAACTGCACCTAAACACTGCTGAGTATCTTTACCCTCTCCTTTCTTTTTAGAGTAAGTGAGGGAAATTTAGTGTATAGTCTTCCCAGTGGTGAAGACCACGGTGATTGTAATTGAAAGATTAGCTCCTTGTGACCATAAAATCTGAAGCAAAAATTTTCCACTATTATGCAGAACTCTTTCACTAGCTAGTAACAGCCAGTCTAAAACCTCAGGTCTAAAACCAAAATGAGCTGGTTTTGTAAGGACTAAGTCTACTTCATGTAGGAGACTTTTTCCAATGCTTGTACTACTGCACAATCAACTATCTTGTTATGGATTAGCTACAACAAATGGCAAATTGTCTCAGACCAATGGGGAGGTGTTATGGCTCTTTCTGTAAGAATTAGTTTAGTCCTGCAGTATTCTTGTCTCCAGTGCTACTGGTGTAGCAGTATGGGTGTGTTTTCTAGAACCAGCTCTCGTGACCCAGTGTAACCAAGTATTTACACTCTGCTGTGTTTCTGTGATCTGACCTTTTGGTGCAAGCCTTTTGAACTTTAGTATGTTGAAAGTATAAAACAGATCTGAAGTATCTGAAGTTTGTATAAGCAAACCCAAAAACCTGACTAAACAAAGCATTTTATCTTCATCATGTGGCATTTGGCTGAATAACTGAAACTTGTGGTTTTTTATGTCCTTTTGGCCTTTGTTATTCCACAGTCAAAATGAAAAGCATTCATTGAGTATCCTTTGTTTCTTTTTTCATAGACAGTTCTTTAGGTCTAGGAGATTATTTTAGCTGTTTTTTGATTTAATCTTGGTTATTCATTGTGAAAGTAAAAACTTTTTGGAAAAATAACCTGATAAAATTATGGTTCCTGTGTTTCTGTGTGCTGTTTTGTAGTAGGTATTAGAAATATTTCCTCAATATTATAAACAAACTTGATCTGAATTTTCTTGTTCATAAACCAATAATTAGGGTGGATTTTTTATGGATGAAGTTGTGTGTGTATGTGTTTATGGCCTAACATTGCATCAGCTACCATTGTTGCAATTCTGATTGTAACCATAAGAATATTTTGGGTTTTAGAGCTTTTTTTTTCCTTTACTAACCTAAGCTATACTTAGATTGCAAAGTTCTTCATAAACTTGACTTAACCCTCACTGTTGCTATTGTATTGGTTTTGCAGTTTCTCATACAGCTCATTTGTAATATAGTAATTTGTAATATAGAACAGATCTCTCAAACCTGACTTTTATTCCGAATTCTACTTACTGAATATGCTTACTAAGCTAATGACACTAATCTTTAAATTTTTTTTTGTTTCAAGATATTTTATGCAAGTGAACTAAAATTTGTTCAAATAATGAAAAACACATTTCAGAAAATTGTATTTCTATATGTATCAGAACAACTAGATGGTAGCAAACTGTTGATTGTTTTTTCAGATGTCCTTTATTTTGTTTTCTTTTGCTGTATTTTGAATGTTTATACAGGTAATAAATTATGAAGTGATACAGAGCATGCAGTCCTGTAAAAAGTGTCAGGTTATGTTAAATCATGGAGGATTGGGCAAACATTAGATCCTCTTATATATATTATAGAGGCAAAATCAAAATAACTTACGTCATTTTTCAGTGTGAGGGATGATCAGAGTCACACTAGAGCACTGACCAAAATAATAAAAAACCCTGTTAAAAGCATCCTAAAAATGTACATAAAAAGTACTTTTTTTGCTTACAATTTTTACAATAAGTGTTCTATATTGAACACTATGGTAGCTTTTATTTTACTGAGCTTCACCCAAATAAATTTGTTCAAAATATCTTTGCAAATGGCTCTATTTTTTTCCTATTTACAAGGTCAAATTTACCTTTGACTGTATCTCTGTTATTTCACTGAATTTCACTATTGCTTCTTGACTGAAACACTAGCAGCATAATTTGTCCCTGAATGTGTTCTCTAGATTGACCTTTATTACTTTTCTTTGTATTTAAAAACATAAAAATTAATCATTAATGGGAAGATGGGTTTTCTCCTTCCTGAAACTATTAGCATCTTTGAAAATCTGTTTCTGGTCTGGTCTGAGATGTTAAGTTTGGTGTGCAAGGGCTTTCATATTTTTAAAAATTTTCTCATTTGTTGACAATGTGCTGACTTTGTGACATGATCATCTGAAATGTCTGAGTTTTCAGTTCTTTGTGTTCATTACCAGAAGCCAAAGAAAAGAATTTGAACATCTTTTGAGAATGTAATGTCTCCCAAGGTTCCTGTAAAACTAGCTGTAAAGGTTTACCACAGATTTTCAATGGAGGTGAAATTTGCAATGTCCCACAAAGATGGAGTACTCTAGATTCTTATCAGCCAAAATCAGAAATAGTTTTTGAGTCCTGCAACCGTAATGAGAAATTACCTACTTTGAGGATATCTGCTGTTTAATCAGAGCAATGTAGCTTAAATTGGTCACTCCTGTGATAGTTAATGTAATCAGATCCAAATTTGCTTGGTTTCAAGTGTTAAAACACCAACCTTGAGTACTGGGCTGTATCTTAAATATAATTAGTGCAACTTTTTAAAAACCAGTTTCTATAATGAGACACCTTGTTTAGCAACAGCTGCTCCATGATTATCTGGAGGAAATCAAGGCTTAAAAGCATCCAGTTTACATAATTGTGCTGAAAAGTAAAGTTTTTTACTGTCTTTCATTTGGGATAATAAGGTCTTCCCTCATTCTAGTGATTTCAGTAATGAAGCTCTCTTGCCTGTACCATGCATGAGATCTGGACATTCACATTTTCATCTTTCAATTGGCCGTCTTGGAATTCATTCTCCTGAGAAAATCTATATAACTGGAATGTTTACAAGATGTTTCATGTGGCAGCTTGTCACCCTGCCATCAGACACCCTGGGATTTGTCAGAGGCAAACTTTCAGCAAAAGGTATAGAGCTGTTTCCTCTCAGGCCATAATGATGAAAGTCTATTTAGAAAACTGAGAAACCAAGTTCTTGCAGATATCTAATAAATTTGATATTATTTTTGCTCTGGATTTGGTCCTAAGAGTCACAGGGTTTTCTCAAACCCTTTCGCACAGGGTTTTTATAGTTCACTTTATTTTCAGAATGTGCAAAGGGCACAGACATTCTAAATGGAAGTTAAAAACATGAGACAGTAAAGAAATTATTGTAACCAATTACCTTTTCTGTTGACTGATCTATGCATTGTAATAACTCATCAGACCTAACACTAATGGTTTGTTGTTACAACCGCACTTAGATTCTTTAAGTATCAACTTCTGCTTGTGCAAGGCATAAAATTTCCTTCATGTGAGGAAATTATCTCAGTGTCAAAGTCAGTTAAATATGTTATGAAAATCAAAGTATAAGCTCACAAGGAAGTGAAAGGTATGAGGTATTAGGAAGATGAGCACAGTCTTAGATAAAATATCTTTGCATTATTTTTATCATCTGCATCTCATACTTTTTGGTCATAGAGTTTCATACTGTCCAGGAGTCTTACAAAGAAAATCCCACACGTCACTTGTGTCTCATCACAGGAACAGAGAAATTCGATTATTGACCTGATTCATCTGGCAGAGATGCTTTTCACACAAAGGCACAATGTACACCAATTGTTCTAACTCAGCTCTAGAGAATCTCTCAGAACATCAGTCTCCTTCATTTTTTCTTTCAGTGTAGAGGACAGCACAATAATGTCAATCATTTAGAAATTTCAAACTGCTTATTCCATGCAAGAATGGTGATATGTACTCATTTTCTTGTCTGTCTTTATGTGGTTTTGTTGGATACTTCTGCAGTTAATGACTCTTGGAATCAAAAGCAACAAAGAATAGAACTTTGATTATTTGCAAAGTTTTGTTTTGTACATGAGACTCTCCTTAAATAAGTCCAAAATGGAAGAAAACCTTTCTTCTCTATATTAGCCCAGTCTAGGAGAAGATGGAACTTATGCACAGAAAATACAGTAAAATACAGATCTTTTTTCTGGAGGGGAAAGTTTTAAATTCAGACAATGCAAGATGACCCTTCTTACTCTGTGAACATTATCTACATAATACTCATCTGGACTATTTAGACTGCCTTGGGGCTCCATTTTCCTATATTTTTCTTCCAAGCAATGAAGCTTATATACCACTAAATGTGAAAATCAAATGTATTCACAGATCAACTGACTAGGAACTTTGTGTTTTCAAGCAGCAAAGCGTGTTCTATGACACTACATGGATAATATTTCCAAAGAACAGTTGGCCATCCTCACGATCAATGTCTTTACTCATATGAGGAATACCTAATACTTTAGTAGCCTGGATCTACTTACCTATAGGTTTGTTTTTTAACTATTGCCTTCTTTTATGTCTTTATCTTACAAGGCACAAGAAAGAGTGAAATCAGAAAAGCTTGTGTCATAATGAATTCTGTAAAACAAGAAACAAGAATATAATTTACAGGACTTTGCCCATTTCTTTCTTTCTTTTTGAACAATTTTCTATTTGTAGATTTTCTTACTAGATTTTATTTCAGATGTTTCCTACTATGGTATGATGAGATTAACCACTGTGCCCTTTTCACAGACGATTTGGTCTTGTTGTGAATATAGAGGACTAGAGTTGGCACTCTGCTTGGTAAGAAGTGCTGGAGTATGGATTTTTTTCCTTGCCATTTTAGTAATTGAAAAAGCATAGTAATCATGTGGCAATCTCTGTAGAAAGCTCATAAATTATGAGTAATTAATTCTAGTTATTCAAACCTGACAACATTATAATGATAATTTTGTGGGGATTGTCCTTCAGTGTGTTGTCAAGCCTCTCTCCTGGCAGAGCAGCTGTCTGGAAACCAGTCCAGTAGATTTGCCTTGGGCAGTTTTAGATATGCTCTCAGTGTATGATATGAGATGTAGTTATAAATTCATTCATATATGTCCTCTCTTGTCAGAGACAGCACTTTAAAGAAGCTGACCTTGTATGCACACAGACAGCTTCTACCTGTACAAATGGAATTTTCAGATGGAAATAAAATGCATTTTTAATTGAAAACATGACACTGTTTTCTTTTTCTGAAGGAAATCCTCCTGCACCTCTTCATTTTAAGCAATGCCTGCAAGGTATTTTTTAATGTCACTTATACTTTGAATTTTCAAAATTGGCACGGATAATCACAACTATTCTTAAGGAATGATAGTTGACAACTGAGACAGTCTAATTTTTGATCTCCTTCTGGGAAACGTCACATGCTATTCTTGTATATGTACTTGAATATGTGTTTGTACTGACATATTTATTTACACTTATTTAAATGGAATGTACATTAAGATTATTCACCTGTCACTTGTCCGTGGATACATGAGAAAAACTAATTAAACTAGGTTAGGAATACAGGTATGCTCATGTTCAATGTCATTTGGTGGACATTTGTCTTTTATGTATACTGTTAATTGTTTCCTTCACATTTGCCCATTGCTGGGATGAGGGATCTAGTTGGTATTATTTACAGCAAACATGTTACAAGGCTACTGAATATTACAGATTTGTATATTCATGTCAAATTTAGTTCTTAGGAAGAGCAGTTTAACAGAGCCCTGATCAGTAGAGGGCTCGTCACATTGTAGCTGGTTGGAAAGTGATGGAAGCAGGATCTGTGGGATTGTAGAGGAGATATTGAGTGCAGCTGGATCACTGCTTTCTTCTAATCTGTTTATTTGGATCTGAAGCAGAAGAATGAACTTTGCTTTTTGTTTTCTTAACATATGTTTCATAGTCATTGTATTACTATACAGTGCAGTCACTCATGAGCTGAAACATATTTAAACAGTCTGAAAGAGAACTTGGAAATCTGTATATCAATATTGCTCAATGACTTCTGACAGAATCGTCCTGCATAAATATATACATATATATACACCTATATATATACACATATACATATACAGGTGCTTGTTTTTACCGTGTGAAGCTTGTGTCAGTTTTGGTTGGGAAAAGTTGATTGTTATGGAAAGGTATGTCCACTAGATGTCATTCATGTAATCTAGTTTTTGTTGCAGCATTTATTTCTGAAGAGCCATGAAGGATGGTGGGTGCAAATTACCAGCATTATTAGCTGTTTTTTTTATATGCAGTGCTTTTGATTTTATATATGTGTGGTATGTTACAAAATAATATTACGATTCTTTGATGGGTTTGACGCACTACTTAGTCTAGAACTCCTGTCTTTGCCTATTTTTGCTTACAATAGCATTCATTGTTGTATGAGTAGGTGTGTTATATAAGAGCACCCAGGTGAGCTGCATGTAGTTGGTAACTGTGCAAGAAGAGACATGAGTATAGATGTCAGGGCATTATGCCCCAAAGGAAAACAAAAATATCATGTGATTAATATAATTCCACCCCAAATGTGATATTTTCTAAGCTCTATATAACTAAAAGAACAGTTCTTTGAAAAACTGCATATCTGGTTAGGTAAGGGAACTCAAATTTCAGAAACTTACACAAGTGGATTTATATACTTGCATATCTTTGCCACATAACGATACTTAAATATCTGAGGAATTTAAATTGGAATCACTTTAATCTACCTTAAATAAAATACCCTGTATGTGGACAGGTCAGAAGTGCGTCTGAGTATTCAGCTGGGTGGGCTGATAGGATCTGTACTGAGTGATATTAGCAAAGAGTTCTTTCACCCCCTGCCACTCCCCACCCATCTTTGTAGTTTGGCACATGCTAGTAACTGCTAGACAGCTTCTGGGAAGCCATATCCATACTCTCATTGGAGAGCAACTGCTGCAACATTGGCCTGTGCTCTTTCAACTTGGAGCAGCTACAGTGAAACTGGAAGCTGGAGATCACAGCTTCCTCCAACCTCCCTTTCCCCTTCCATATGGAATAAAGAATTTCTCTGCCCCGTGTAGTCAGCCAGAGGGCAAGATGGGGAAGTGATAATCCTCTTGGAATGAGCACTTGCATGAACAATGATAAATGCTACTTTGCATGGGGATTAACACTTGCTTATGAACTTGCTTTTAATAGAGTGATGCTTCTCTTTCAGCGATGTGAATGTTCATTGTACTCATAGACCTGATTGAGAACCTTTACCACTGTTCAACTAAAAGGGAACCATCTGCCACCAGAAACATAAAGCTGTTCAAAGCTGTTTAACTTTTTTGCATATTGTCCTCAAGAATGTAAACCACTTACTTTCACAAAGCATTTACTTCCCTAAAGAAAGGTTTGTTCCCCACATCTCATCACAACATTCTTCTTTCTGCCAGCATGAGAATTGCATTTCTGCTCACATTTAATGCATATGTTTGCAGTCTGTGCTTTATCTCCATGAAAATGTGAAACAGGACTCTCCAGAGGTAGTTTAATGAATGGAGTTGCCATATAAACTACATCTATTTTTATTTCTTTGATGGGAGACTTTGCATTATGAGGTGAGGATGTTCACAGAGCGGGTCAGTCTGTCAGTGGAGTTTGTGAAGCTTGTTTGGTATCTCTAGATATATTTGATATTAAGCACTGCTTCATAAAGTTTTGGTGCACAACCTCATTGCTACTTTGCAAGATGACCCCTTTTCACAGTGAGATGACATTTCATCAAACCTGGTCATTAAATTAATTTCCAAGAACTGATGCCTGCCGATAAATATTGTATGGGTTATACTGTGTTCTTGAAAATTATTGCCTTACTGCTACAATAAGGTTAGCTCCACTGGAATCACAACTGTGGTACTCCAGTACGCTGTCACTCCTGAGAATTTAATGGAAAGGGTAGCAAGAGGGCTTCTGCTCTATTTTCAAAAATGACTTATGAACTTCAGAAGTATCAATCCTGTTGTCTTTCCAAAGTATTGAAGATTTAAATGCTAAATCTGGTTATGAACATAAGCTTTAACTGTGCAATGTTTTTAAATGTTGTTTCTCATGCCCTTTGTTACATTCAATATACATATAATGTTGCATGATGCTAACACAAGTATTTAAATTATTAATTATTAATTATTTAATGTTTTCACTAATAAAATTTGATGGAAAAAAAACCTTAAAAATTGTAATCTAAGGCTTTTTCTATTATTAAACCACTATTATTATCAAAGTTGTTTTGATTTCCTTTCTTTTTAATAAGTAGTAATTCTGTTGTACTGAGAGGGATTAGGGTGAAGGTGAGAGAAAAAAAAAATTTAAAGTAGTTCTCTGTTTTGTCAAAATCATACTTCCTGACCATCACCTAAAACATGCAGTACTCTCTGTCTGGAATTTACTCTTCTAATACAAATTAAGCTAGAGAAATTGATCTTACCAAGGGAACCTCAGCTAGTTTTGTCCAGTCTACACCTTCACCTTTGTTCACTTATATCTAGGATAGTTCTGACTATCCCCAAGGATATCTCCAAGGGAACCTCAGCTAGTTTTGTCCAGTCTACACCTTCACCTTTGTTCGCTTATATCTAGGATAGTTCTGACAGACGTTTTTTCCAATTTCTATTCACCAGAAGTTTTGCAATATGTGCTAAGGTCTTGTTTATGTAGTTTTTCATGCCCACTGAGAGAAGTAAAAGAAATAACTCTATTTTCAATAAGGAAGATAGAACCTGAATTTAGGGATAGGTTTTTGGTTACATAGTTAGTGATGTGTTATGGCAGTTGATCACCCTGTTGTGTCTAGCAAGTCTTTACATATGTAAATATATGTACATTTATAGTGTTCTTATTCCTGGATTATGTGAAGTCAGTTCATTCATGTTTCCCACAAGGCTACGTTTTTTAAACCTCTTGTATCTTTTTGATTTTGTCTCTGATACGATTTCCACTTTGATCACCTCTTCAAGTGGTATGTTGAGATCCACCAAATGTCTTAAGTGGATTCTACATGTTTTTGAGTAACACAAAGAACTTTCACGTGTGTTTAAGGCACCCAAGAATAACTTGCTTTAGGTTTTTAACAGCAACACATTGCAATGTCTCCTTCATCTAAGGTGTTCTGTTGCCAGAGCGGGAGAACAGTATATAGTTCTATGCCTAAAATTTGCAGATTGCTTACCAGCTGCAGCTTCCTTTTGATTTACTGTTAAAAGGTGCTTGGGCTTCCTTTGTCTATATTCTATGTTTTTTGTTTTGTTTCACTATGGATCATTTTGCACAATAGTTGTTAGTTATCTGGTACACTGATGACTCCAAATCCAGTGAAGCCTGCAGAAGTGAGGTTACTCTGCTGGAGTGACCTCTAAGTCTGAGGTAACAGAAGCCAAACAAATTGCTTGACTGTGATCTTGGTTTATGTCAGCTACAGCAAGTTGAGGGTACTCAAATTTTGAATGAGAATGTCCCTGTGTGGTTTGGTGAACTTTTTAATTTTTGGCATGTTAGTTTTGCATCATTAGTCATCTGTCTCTTCCTGGGTGTTTCTAGATAGATGAAGCTAGAGATTTCAGAAAGTTATAACAATATGGAAGACCCAACTTGTGTTTCATATTTTGTATTTTATATTTTCTGTATTTTTTGTTTTAGAAAGCTACGAGGGTAAAGAGTGGAAGTTAAATTATTTTAGTGGAAAGGCCATACTTTTCTAGAAAAAAAATAAAAAGCAGACAAAAGGGTATCTTTTAATTTGCTGTCAGTTAATATTAGTTGTTCTTCATGGGGAATGGCCATAATAATAAACAAATAGGAAGTTGATGTGACTTCCTTCAAGTAGAGAAACATTAGCTGAATCTATGTAACAGTTAAATCCTTACATAAAGACAAGGAATATAGAATACTAGAAATACCGTGTATGATCATGTCTCTTCTCATCAGAGACATATTTTAATCTTGTCAAATTTATTTTTGGCATATGTGGTTATGGTAGTGTCTAGAGAGTTTTGACCATGAATAATAGTTGTAAAAAACCAACAAAGCCTTTTGTAGTATACATAAGTTATTAACTTAGCTCATTGGGGCAGAGACTGCATTTTAATTTGGCTTGAGGCTTAGAACAATGGACCCTGAGTCTTATTTTAGTGCTTCCACAAAAGCAAGAATAGTTTTTTCCTCTTTTGTGTACAAGTGTAAAGTATTTTATTTGAGGATGTAATATAGGACTGAATGTCTTGAAGTAATTTTATGGTTTCATTTTTTTTCCTCATGTTACCCATTTTTACATGCTCAGTTGACATTCACCATTTTGTCGAAATTGGGAGATAAATAGGAAGTATAAATGGCTATTACATGACTGCTGAAATTAGGAAATAATCTAAGATTAATTTAAAACCTACAGTGTTTACTGATGTATTTAATCCATGAATAATGAGGAAGGCCATGGACAACAATAGTATGTATATTAAGAGTCTGATCAGGTAGCTCATTTAATAGAATGTTATTAGTGAAATCTCTTAGCACTCCTGTATAATTATGCTGTCTTTTCTCTGTTACCTTTTCAAGCCCCTTGGAGATTCTTAAGTAATTTATTTCCTGCCATTTAACAGTTTTGAGTAATAATGATGATGAGAAAACAGTTAAATAGTTTCTTTTTTCAAGTACCAGGTGTTGAAAGCAACTGAGAATGTCAGTGGTTTTTATAGTGGTTTCCTGTACATCTTGTGCAAGCTTCCTTGAGCTTGAGTCATATAAAACTTTGTCAGATTAAAAAAAGATAAAATATATGATTTGTAGTCAAGATATTGGAATGAAACAAAGAAATTTAGTTCTGTTTCCTTGCAAAATAGCTGTGTTATTTCTGTTTTGGGTGTTGCAGCTTTGTTTAATGTGACACTGATTTTTGGGAGAGTGCTCCAAATCCATTTTTAATACAAGATAGAGCAGTTTCTTGAAATCACCTGTTCCATATTACAACAAGTAACAGAGTGGTAGTTATTTCCAGAATTTGTGCTGCTTTGTTTTTTATCACATTTCTGTCTATGTTTTGAGATTTGATTGCTGTTTTTGGGATTTGAGTAGGGCACTTTTGCATGCCCCTGCTTCATCTTATAAAGAGCTGACCTGTTCCTTCTACTTTTCTCCTGTTTGGTCTCTATTTCAATAGTAGGCTGTTCGTAAGATGTTGAAAAGAGATGATTTGTGTCTTGCGGGCTGTGACTTTGTGGCATGGAACAGTGCAATGTACAGGAGCTAGTTTTAATGCTGCAAGCATGAACAACCATAAACAGTCTATCCCTTCTCTATGTAAGATCATCTTTAACAATATTGCTTTACAAAGATATTTGCCTGACTTATTCTGGGACTCCACAACCCTCAGGCAGTTAATTCTAGTCCTTCACTATTTATTATCTCAGTGGCACACAAGGCAATATGCTAGGAATATTCAAATCAGACATTAAGAAAAGATTTCTAATAGAGAGGACACATTCTTTCCTCTTTTCAGTAGTCTTCTATGATCTTATAGGTTGGTATGTCTCAGACTTCTCTGGCTAAATGTTCCCAGCTTGCTCAGTCTTTCCCTTTGGATCACATGTTCTAGAATTCACTGTTAATCTCTTTACTTTCCTTTTGGAACACAACAGCTTTGTGGCATCCAGAGCCAAATGTAGTACGTTACTCCAGTTCCACTTTCATCATCGTGAAGTACAACAGAAAGAATATTTTGTGAATCTTCTGGGTTCTGCTGACGATCTAAAATGCTACTTTAATATTACCTAGCTGTTGCAAAGTAGCCTTTGTTTAACTCATATTCGGTTTGTGAAACACATAGATTCTGGATCCTTTTCTCTTGCAAACGAATTATTCGTGTCAGTGAATTACTCATGCCTAATTGTAGAACCTCCCAGCTGATTTTCATTCTTGAATTTTACTTTTTGCTTTAAGATTTCATCTCCCAGTTAGCTACAAACATTTTCAGTTCTATCTAGTCAGCCCAGTACTTGCAGTTCCTTCTAGTTTTGTGTATCTTCAAGGTTGATGTACGTCCTTTCCTCTCTCCATATCTGGGTTTTTAATGAGAATATTGAAATGATCCATGAATAGTTGATAGTATATTTTCACATTGACAGAGAGTTCATAACCCCTTTGAGTGATAGCCAACCAGTTGGTAATTTGTTTTCTAGTGTGGTCTCATTTAAATTGTACTGCCCTTCCCTGTAGTCTGGTGCGCAGAGACAGACACCTTAGTCAATGTATTTGAACTTTGGAAGACGATATTGGCTGTTACCCTTCCTCTGGTTGTTTGGTGGTGAATGTACGTGTGTCCTTCTGAGAAGGAAGTGCTGACATATAATTTGCTTGATTTTATTATTTTTTTTAGATTCAATCACTCTGTTTGCACATTTCTAATCTCTAGTATCTCTCTTCTGTCCCCAGTATGACAGTGTGTAGCTTCCTCAGACTCTACTGCAAGAATTCTGGGAAAAAAAATCTTAGCAAGGGATTTAGCAGAGCACTTGAAAACACTGTGATTTCAGAAGTATGTTCTCAAATCAGCATTTTCATAATCTAGCTCAAATTTCATTGTATGTAGCTACGTTTGTGGATATATGTGTGTCTGCTACTGCACCCTTGCTAATGAATTCACTGAGTATATGTTTGTGTAGTGCAGAATAGAGTCATAGGTATTCTTTTAATGCAAATACCAAGCAACTAAAATAGTAACACATTGCAGACTGTAAATAGTAGGCAGATGGGTTGCTCCTGGAGATTGTCAATCTTCATAGGAATCAAGAGGGTCATGAGTTAGTTTCAGATTGCATTGATTACTGTGCTGAGCATCTTAGACACCCTAACTTAGTCACTGAAATAGATTACTGTGCCCAGCATTATAGACATGCAGACTTAGTCACACAAATCCAATTCAATCCTTTAAAAGTGCAAGTTTAGTAAGGCTTCAAGGATGCGTAAAAACTGTTGATTAATTTCTGTGTTATGGTTTAAGAATTTTACCTGGAAACAGAAGTTTAACAATATCCTCTTGATGAATGAGCCAATTCTCCCTATATTATGAGTTCCAAAAATTGCTTTGGTGGAAAAAGAAGGAAGGCAGCTGACTCCTTCGCATAATTACCAAAGCTGACTTGGCAGCATGCTAGGCTTGGGCTATCCTCCATTTTAATAAAAGCTTAGTCAGTTATTTGGTTTTTGCATCTTTGATTTCAGTTCTTTGAGGGAATCAAGACCCTGTTATTGATTTAGCAAGACTTTACTGTCTGGATGTAAATGGAATTTTTTTGGTAATGTATATCAGACTCACCAGACTCATCAGTAATGTATCAACTCATCAGGACTTGGAAGGAAAGGCAGCTTCTCCCTGAAGTTCCAAAAATACTGAAAGCGAAAACTGCTCATAGGTTTTGTTTTAGAGCATCTCATGGCTTTTAAGCCAGCTTTATGATTTTTGGGAGATCTGAGTGATTCTCAGTTTGTGGCTTGGCATAATGTAATCATTCACTGTACCATCTACTGTAATTCCATCAAGACATGCTCCCCTTGACATCCTTACCCCAAAACTATTTCTGATAACATTGCTTCAAGCTCTGCACCCATGTCTTCTAGGGAATAAGCAGACCTTTAACATCTGAAAGGCTGCTAAGAGACAAACCTAATATCCACTAGATTTAAAATGCTGTTTCAATCCATTGTAGTTGTTCTGATGTCACACTCCAAGAATGTCTTAATACATGTAAGTAAAAGGGTTGTAATGAGCATTAGAAAAGCTGCAGACTGAATGTCTCTGGAACCATTGTGGAAGTGGCTGCAGTGGAACTGGCTGCAGTTGGTGGCTGAATAATGGCATGATGGCAGTTTCAGATCAGGCAGGGAAGATGCTGTGTTTGCCACATGTGAATTAATATAGTGCTGCTTTTTTCCTGTTGAGGGATTAGCATAGCATTTTTAAAAAATATTTGAAGTATAGCAGAATAGGGGAATAGCTGAACCCATATTGCAGACAGCTGCTTTTATGAGCTGATGAGCTAAGCTATAACTCATAAGCTATAGTTGGGAAACATCAAATAAGAAATTAAAACACTGCCAATGCATATGATAGGACTTTTAAAATACCAAGTAAGAGCTATCCCTTCAAGCAAGTAACCAGAAAAAGGATGAGAGACAATAATATCTCCCTGCCATTTGAACTAAACTTTCCTGCTTAACAGTAATTTGTATCATAATCATTATTTTCAGTGCATTTCTGAGTCTATACTTCATGAATAGCAGCCGGTGGTAGAAAATAAAATTGTGAAAATGTATTAGAGACAAAGGGATGCTGGAAGTGATAGAGTTCTAAAAGCTCAGAATTTACTTTTTATCATTCTAGTTCTCTGTTTTCTTCTAATATGAGTACCAAAAACTATGAATAAACTCAGACAAGCTAGACATTTTTTCTTTAATTTTGTAACATCTACAAGCCCAGTATTTGATATTCATTTACAGAACATATCTTGCTGCAAATGCAGGTTAAGTATTAAAAACTAGTGGAATGATTGTAAAAGCCTCTTCTCACTATGTAGAAAATTTACTTTAGAAGAACTCAAATTCTTAGTTGTTGTTCATGCAGCTACATATGACTGGGATTTAATCAATTGATATCATACTGCATTGAGCTGTATCACATTAAATCACGTGATAAGGGAATTATTAGCGATAAGGGAAACATTCTGAAGCCAGTATTGCCTTTCAGATTAATCTGTCAATAAAATTAAGAATACCAAGTTCACCAAGTTCCTAGAATAAGGACTGCATATATGGACTGCAACATCATGCTCAGTTCTCTTAGAAATCAAGAGTGGAGAAGCAACCATAAAAATTTGCCAAGCTAAGGTGTAACTCAAGCACATGGAGGCTACAGTGACTAGAAAAGGAAATTGGAATTTTGTGTGGCTATAATCTATTGTTTGACATCCAGTGCCTGCTCCTGTGTAATTTACTTGCCTCTTTTGGTCACCTGACTGGAGACATTAAGTGGGCCACAGAGTAAGCCAGGAAATTCAGCTCTTGGCTTTCCAAGCCTGCAGCTCAGTTGTTTTCCCTTTCCCCTTCCCCCTCTCTCTTTCTTCACAGCTGGTCAGCACATGCACAGTAATTGCTTAGGGCAGGTAAGGCAGATTTGGAAAGATACATATGGAGCGCATGCAAATCTGCACTAAATTTTTGGAATGCAGCAACAGCGTGAAGTTAATGTAAAGCAAGATTTCTTTCATGTTTAAAGTTTCTAAAACTTATAAAAAGGAGAGACAACAAATTCACTTAATAACTTTTCCTTTGCTTTACTGCTACTAACTGAGAGGGTCTGGGATTTTGCCAAAATATTACACATTGCTCAAGAAGATTACAAAAAAATCCCAGACATGCACTGGATAGTTGTTAAATTTAACATTTCTAAAAGATATTTTCAACAGCTAAATACTTGTTAGAGAATTGTTTTCCTCAGCTTTCAAAAGTTGCCACAACTCAGTCACAGATAAGAACTTCCAGCTTTTTAATTGAGATATAAATTGAGTTAAAAACCAAATCCATTACATTTCCTGTGGTAAAGGAAACACATACTCTTCAGTTTGGTTTGTCTCTAATTTGAAAATCATGTTCTCAGGAAATCCAGCATAATTTTTTAATGTAAACAGGAAAAGTATTTATTTCCTTGGGGCTCTGTTTGTATGGACATGGGGGTGAGCAGAAATAGCGTAGATTCTGGAACTCATGTCTTAATGAATATATCTCAGAATAAAGAAAAATAAATTCCAAATAAGGTGATTTTCTCTCTGATCGTGGATTGGCTAGTAGGAAGGGGTTTAAAATGCTTTATTCTCCTTTGTATGTTCTTACTGTTTCTCTGAATTTCAGTAATGAGGGCAATTAAAAATGAAAAGATGACAAATTTGTAGGGAAGGTGTCTTTTTTATTCCTTTTCAGGTGTTCTTGCCTTGTCTGCAAAGTTGTTTTTCATCATCTGGAAATGAATGATTTGTAAAAAACAATTGTAAAATTGCTGCAGGATTTCAGCCTCACATTTTTCTCTGCTCTCACCCCCACAAGGCCCTAAATTTACTTTTGCCATTTGTAACAGTTCAGTTGAGGGTTGAACTTCCCCTCCTGCTTCTTGTGAGCTTTCCTGATTTCACTTACTGTTTGAACAAGATATATTGGATTTTATTTTCTCTGAGTTAGTATAAACTCTACACTTCACACAATTGATTTTGTTTTCAGTTAGAAAACAGTGTTACACATTTTATGTATAAATTGTGCAGTAAGTAGGCTGCTTTTTTTTTGTGTGGGTAGAAACAATCTGTAGAGTTATTGCAGGAGCTGAACCCTGTTTAGTTATAAAACTTTTGAAAGAAGAGGACAGAGATTTGTAAGGAACTATTTGTGGATATTTTTTTTTTTTAAACCAGGATGTGATTCAAGCTATTATTTAACAAGAGGACTCGACAACCTCACCAAATACAGAGAAAGGAGCAGGTGCATGCTTCTTTATTTGGATTTGTTTGTGGCATTTTCTTAAAAGTTTAAAGTTCAGTATATCACTCTAACAAACTGTGGTCATGAGCAGTCATAGCTTCAGGGGAAAATTGGAAGCAGTGATAGTCTTAGCAGAAATGTTGACACTGAAGTTGCTCAGAGAACATATTTTAAAGTGGAAAATCAGGTTAGTTTCCTCTATTGTTTTCTCAAGGGTAAACTGTGAGTTAATGTAGTAACAACAAAATGATAGGTGTTTATTTATAGGTTTTTTGATTCAGTGAAACAAACAGATTTTTCCAGTAATCATTCTAAGAGGTATTTTAAGTATGTTAACCCAAAATTTATTATTAAGTGACCATATGTTGCCGTGAGAAATACTTTGTGTGTTACATTGCTGCACATAGCAGGACTTGCTGTGGAAGGGTATTTTTAGGAGCACTGAACACAGTTTGAAATGTCTTGGTGAAGTCATACTTGTGGTAGATTAATAACAACGCATTTGCCTTTTCTAGATAATTTTGGAGGGGTAAGCAGGTTAAGCTCCTACAGGTTAGTTTTCCACCACACCTTTTTATTGTTCCTACTGTATTCATTCTGTAAATACATATATCTGAAAACTTTGATTGAAATGTTCCCATTTCTCCTATATGATGCAGGAACAGGGCTTGAATTCCGATTGTGAGTTTTCGAGACACCAGTTTGTAGGAAGTAGTAGTCAGTTCTTTATATATATGTGGGCATTGCCAGTTTACCTTTTTTTCTCTTTGAAACAAATTTTTAAATGCCCCACAGTGTGATTTTTGTAGCTATTTCTATGATTTTTGAAGTTGATGAGTGTTTTGGTGGATAATCTTGGTGGAAGCAGGATGTGTGGTTTATATACAACTGTGAATTTTATTCAGAACCCTTGGATATAGTTCAAAAAGTAGAACTAGTATGTAGGTTCTTCTGCATGTATTTTACTTGTTTTTAAACCTTGTGGGCAAATGTGGGCTATACCTATGTTGTCTTTATTTAAGGAAATGTTAGGACTTCCAGGGAGAAAAGTAAAAAGCATATATCCAAATAATTCATTATGAAGAATTGAAAAGCATTTAGAATTCCTTTAATCAAAAATGTCAGATGAGGAAAGAAATTTGTAGGCTTCTGCTGCTATATGTGTTTGTAGTTTACAGGTGTGAGTCTAGTGTAGGTGTTTTTAAAGGATGTAGTGCCAGAAAATAAGGGATAGGAATCCCTCAAACTCTTCTCAGTTTAACCTTTTTTTATTTCTACTTTGTGGGCATTTTTAACAACTTATCTATGCTGCTCTTCATCACCAACAGTATTGCTCTGCCAGCAAAATTGCTGCTATTGGCAAATTTTTGAATACTGACTTTTTAGATGGGATAACAAACTATGATTGCTTCTCACCTTTTGTCCACTGATAATTATGTCTTTCTTGTGCAAATTAGTTAAGCTGTAGCCACCGAATAACAGCTGTTTTCTGACTTAGCCTTAGATCAGGCAGGAAGGCTGTGAATTGTGGTGTTATAAATTGTTTAGAGTTGCCGTGTTTTAATAGTATGTTTATAGAGGTCTTAATAGATCTAAAGAACATAGTTTACAAGGATTTCATTCTGCTTATTCATAAAGATATATATTTTTAATATTCCTTCCCCTTCACTTTTATTTCTAATTGTATCTTTTAGGAATCATTGAAAAATAACAACTTTAAGCAGGCATTGCCCAGTATGTGGGGTTTTTTTTGAAACAAGGGGAAGATGAGAGTTTGTGAGAAGTAAAAGTTTAATCCACCTCTCAAAATCTGATGTAAATCTTTCCTTAGACTTCATGGGGTGCTGCAGTAAGACCAGGACCCTGATTCTTTCAAGAACTGAAGGGCTTCCTATCTTGGAAAACTTCTGAAGGGAAACTCCTCTTTGTACTCATTCCATTAATCATCATGCTCTTCAGTTTATGACTCTGGCCAATGAATTCAGCATCAACTACTTGAAATAGCAAGTCTCCTATGTCTTTTCCAAGATTTATATGTCATACTAAAGAAGATTTTTTTCTAGAAATTAATGGAAGAGAAACCAAATCTTCATATTTATTTTATATTTAAAATGCAATTTTCTTTGTTTCATCTAATTTGATGACCACTTTACCTAGAACCATGGGTGGAAAAATAGACTTAAAAGAAAAAATATTAAATAAAATTAATTTCTTCAGTGATAAAAGCATTATAGTATCACATTTTCTTTGGCAAAACTCTGGGATTTTATTTGCAGAAAATTGGCAGAAACAACTGCAGGCAATTATGGGCTTCAATTCTTCAAGGTACCTAAGCATATGTCTAACTTTAATTGAGTGAATAATCATTAGACTTCAGGGGATTATTCATGTTCATAAAATTAGACATATCCTTAACTAACTTGGTGAATCAAAGCAATAATGACTTAATAGAATAGTGAAGACAGAACAAGCAACTATAACCTGCCCTGTAGATGTTCTTTGATTGCTCTGGTTGTTCAGTAATAGTTCTTAGTGGGTTTATTTTCTGTTCCTTAATAAAATATCCAGGCTTAGTAACTGTATAGTTTTGTGTTCATCTGCTATGGACAGTACCTTATACCCAAAGAGCAAACGGTCTCTTACACAAAAGTTAATTGAACCTGTGGAGGGCTGTTATGACTGCTCTCATGTATGTTGAATGTATTTAATAAATCACTGTTTTATTTTACAGGACAGCAGCCCAGGTGCAAGAGTACTGTGCATTTCATGCCAACTGTTGTTTGTTAAATTTGCTAATTTGATTTACAGTCATGGTACATACCATGACCAGTTTCCATCAAGAGACATACCAATTTTTTATCTGAAGACTTTTCTTTGCTATGTGTTCTTGTAAGTGGTTTTGTGTTTTAAGGATGCATTCTGTTAGATAATTCTGCCTGAGACTCTCTTTCAAGGGTTTTGTGAGAAGGCTAAGCAGATTTGTTTCAGAGGGGCAACATGGTGATATTCTGAAGAGTGAGTGTTGACCAGAAAGAAACGTGGGGATATGCAGTGGAGAGCAACTGGGAATTGCAAACTTAGATTACTTGTGGTTTAAAAGAGGAACATCATTTTAGGCAATGGTTTGCAGTATGGACATTTATGTAGATTGAAAACCTAGGCTTTCATCTTGATGTGCAAAGAAGGATGTAATTTTGCTCAGTCAACATTGTTGATACCAAAATAAAAGAGCTGATAAAGAAAAAACATAAATTTAACTAACTGATGTAATCATAGATGCTGCACTGTTCAAGCAGAAGCACTTTTTGTCCTACAAAGAGAGATGTGTATTCCTATATGTAGTCAAAACACAGGTATTTTCATAGCTTTGATCAAGTTAGCCATTTTTTCATTCAAATGTAAATTATTCTCTTGTTTTTTTGTTTAGTACATTCTTACTTTTTCCTCAATAAAATTGCAACCAAGTATCTGGTATTACTGCAGTTTATCAGTATAACAAAAAAGAATACCTAAAACACTTCAACTTATATCTATTTTGTTACTTAAGAATTGCAGGCTATGGCTAGGAAATTTATTCTTTGTTAGGGGATTCTAGCATCTGGATTTACAAGTCAGTTCCTTTTTCTCCTCTCATCAGACCTAAATACCTTCTCAGGCATTTGACTAAGAGTATGATTCCTTTTATCATTATGGATAAGTTTTAACGAAGGAAAACATATTACTGTGATTTGCTAGGTTTCTATGGCATTCTGCAAAAATCTGCGTATTTATAAAAGCCATGAAAACAGAGGAATTATGATTAATGATTTTGAGAACTTGCTGTAGTATTAATTAAAGCTAAAAAACAGGCTTACAAAACAATGAAAATTGGCTATGGGGAAGGGACTTTTTGTTATTCTAAAAAATGCAAGTAGAAGGCAAGAAATATCTGTAATTGGAAGAAAGCATATCCAGTTTGTCAGATGACTTTCGATGAGCTCATCAAACTGAAGAATTTTGCACTTTCATTTCTGCTTATTGGATAATAGGAATATATAACAAGGATAATGAAGGTAATGTGATCCAGGTGTACAGGAAGGAGCAAATGAGTAGAAAAGGGATAAGATTTATGTATCTGATTTAGATAAAGTATATATGATACCTCTTATTTCCTTGGTTCCTTTCATTTATAACATCTTGCTGTCATTCCAAAAAAACAACTGGACAGAGTGCTATGGAGGAACATAATGAACATAAAATGAAGCAGCTGCAGATTTTCTTCTGAGAAATAAAATCAAACACAAGACATAATTTTATTGGTTAGAGTAGGCTTAAAATATTTATACTCTTCTAGATATTGCCAAAATATTTTCTCCAAAGCCTCTGCATAGTTAGGACAAATAGAAGTTAGCTCTTGATTGGGAATTATTTTCTTATCCCATTGCTGTACCAGGACATGAATAAGAAGTGGTTAGTGAACAGTTGGCATGTAGCCTATTGGAACCTTGAAGCAGGTATGTGATTCTAAAATACATTTAAAACTGCTGCTTGCATGTATGGATGAGACTTTGAAAATTTCTTTTTCCTCTGCCGTACCTTATCCAATATCTTGTTCCATTTCAGATGAAGTGTTGCTGTCTCTCTGCTTTTGAAGTTCTTTTGCTTTAGCAGAGTGATGGTTGTGTAATATATCCTGTTATACTATGAATTTAAGATATTGAGGGATACCCTGCAAGGCTGACACTGCCTTGTTAAAAGAAAGAACTGGGAAATGAGGCTCACAAGTTGCACTTTGAAGGATACTTGTGAAACCATATTGTTGACTATTTATAGTCATGTCTAAACCAGAATTGCATGTAGAGAAAAATTTGCTGGAAAGTTCCTTTGCTTTGTAGGCTCTTTGAGATACAAGGCTAAGTCAGGCTTATTTCTCCTCAAGTAGTATATGTAACATTTGATGGAGATCTGTTCTTTCTTATATTCATAAATCTAGACCTGAACGGGGGCAAACCTAGTTGGAATGAAATACTGAAATACAAGCAAAATTATAGAAAGTGTAAGTGACAAACAGCTCTTACGCACTGGAGAAAGACTTAAAACTCTTCCAGAAGACATGAACAAATAAATAACTTTTTTCTGTTTTAAAATGTGTTTTGTATCACAGTTATTTTTTGGATAAACAGAGAATGAAGGAAAAAAAGAAAAAACCACCAGCAAAAAGAAAGAAAGAATAGGCAAGTCTGATTTACAAGAATGCAGTTTTTAATAGTATTATCAGAAAAGCATACCCTCTGTACATAGAAAAACAATTCCTTCAATACATGAAGGGTCTCTTGAATAATTTGTGGTTTTGCTATGTCTTTCATTATTTGACTTTCAATTGTTCTTGCAAGTAGTAATTTAAATGGTTCTGAATTATATAATGCATAACCCAGTGGAAAGAAAGATGGGCCTATGAAAGTGCCACAAATACTCAAGTTTTTTCTTTAATGGTCAAGAATCAAAAACTAGTATATTAGACAGATCTCATTGGAAACAGGTGCTTCCTCAATTTTATTAACTATAGATGTAAAAATAAAAAGAGCGGTTGAAGTTACAAGTTGTACTCATAGATTCCTAACCATGAGATATTTCTGAAGGAAAAGATTTTTTCTGTATGATATATAGTACTATGTAGCAGTTGTAGTACATATGTTAATATGTAACAGTATATATTAATTTTTTTAACTGGCAAAAGAAGGAAGCTTATTGGTTAATGCTTTAAAGCATGATAGCATCTGCCAGTTGGAGCATTCCACACAGTAAACTTCTTAGTCAGAACTGTGTGTCAGGTACAGAATAATGACTTTCCTGACTTCAGGAATGATTCTTGTATTACATATGAGTTAGAAGAAAATTCTCTATCTTGGTGGAGTGGGACTGCAAGTTTTAAAGGGTTCATTTGATCCCTTAACAGAAAGTATGTAATGTGTGGCTTTAATTTTTTTCTTAGGGCTTCACAACTCCTTTTTCATTATATCTCAGAGTAACATAATGGTTTTAGACACTATGAATTTCTATAGTGGACTTGTTGATTGATCACATACAATATGGCAGAGGGATATGTGGATGTGATGTCAGGACAGAAACAACTACTGTCTATTTAAATTGGAGTAGAAAATGGAGGAGACTGCTGAGGTAAAGAGAAATACATAGCTGGAGAAAATCAGAAATGTTGTTGGAATAATGCATCTACACCCATTGAACAATGTTGGACATCGTTGTAGAAAAGTAGTAGTTATGTATTATGTATTTTCAACAATATTAGTTTCTTAATCAACAAATATGCATTGACTGAATTTGTCATTGACTTCTATAGAATGGTTTCAGCTCACAGATAGAACTTGAGGGGTAAATTAACCCGAAACTTCACATTAAATTTTGTTCTATTCATTCACAAGTCAAATAGAATAGGGAAATTCAAAGCTATTTTTGAGAAACAAGACTATTTTTCTAACACATAAAACCATAAAGCTTCTTTTGTCAATTTTTCAACAGGAAAATATTAATTTAAACCAAATTAAACTGAAAGAAGGCTTGTGGACTGAAACTTCTGAATGTGGGGTTTCAGCCTGGAGTGTATTTTTTCATGGCTGGATTACCGACTTCAGAAAAATGAGTCTTGAAGCAAGGTTATTGAAGTCCTTAAAGGCAGTGATAGTACAGTTTTTATATGACATGGTATCTGTTTGTGTGCATGGCTAATAAATTATAAGTATTTTATGGAACTGGTGTTTATCAAAAATTATTTGAAAACCATAAAATTCCTAGATTTTGGATAAATGATTTATATATTTTTTTCATTTAAAATCAATTTTCATATCTAATTTATTTGTCTAATAGATAATTTAGATACTGCTTGGTTCTTACATCAGTCTGACTTTGTTCAAAGTAGTGCAAATTTTCTGGAAGTCCTTTACCCACGTCCTGCATGCCTGGTTGGTGTTGTCAGCCCTGGTAGGGTGCACACATCAGTGTTCATGTTCTTATGCTTGCACTTGTGGTGTATTGCCCTTATATTGGGAACTTTTAACATGTGGATAAGATTACCCATGTGTATGTTTGATTGATTTACCAAAAGTTGAGTGTAATAGTGACAGAGATGTGCTTTTTCTTCCCCCGGAGAAGTTTGTGCACCTGTATGAGCACTTTTAAGAGTGCTACTCGGTGAAGTATGTTTGCCAGAACTACAGATTCTGGCCATGTGATCCTGAAAATGAGTAACTGGAAAAAATTGTTTAGTTTATGAACAGAAAAAAATTCTAGCCTATTTTCCTAAGTCACTCAACATGTTAAGAACATAAGGACTGTGTAATCTGCACTCAGTGCTTAGAAACTTTACAAAAACTGGGGGTGTAAAGATATAAAGGAAGATGTTTTTGCAATAACTTGGTGGTTGAAAAGGTACAATCAACAATGATTTAAACAAGCATCCTTATGCATCAAAACTTATGGACATAAATTGATTCACATGATTTCTTACTGAAGACAACAAGACTTAAGAGTATTTTCAGTTGGAAGAGACCTACTTTGGTTTAAGTATTGCACAGAACAGAAATAGATCTAAGAATTTATTTAAGTTCTTTTTTACTCTAGATGATGGGGTGGGATTCACACTCATCTTGTTAAGACAGATAAAGTGCATGAGAATTCAGTAAAGATCTAAATAATTGATTTTGAAGGAATTCTTAAAGGAAAGCGAAGCAATCACTGTTTGTTCCAAACACAATGTGAATACTCAAAATATAAGTCAGTTAGAGAGTTTCCAACTAAATTAATCACAAGTTTGGAAAGCTCTAGAAACTGTTCACATGGATTAATCTGAAAATATTCCAATGTCAGTAAACAGACATGAAATAAAAATCTATGTGAAGTTAAATAGTACTTATCAACATAGAAACAACCCTTGTTTCTACGGACAAAGACATTTTCCTTTCCATAGCATCATTGTACTCATCATTTTTGGATTTTAAGACAGGTTGCTCTAATTTTTGATGTTGCTGTATCACTAGGGAGTGTTTCTATAGTAAGTGGCAGCTTGACTGCAGTGCTGAAAGCTAGCTCAGGGTCTCTGTATTTAATCTCCAGTTTGTTCCATAAGTGCAGTATCTTTCATTTCTCCTGCTCATAGTTCTTTAGATACAGGAAAAAGAGCAAAATGAATTTATACCTAAATAAGTGGAGGTTCATATTTTGCTGTGGTAACCATAATACACCTGCTTTTTCCAAAGAAACACTTGTCACAAGCTGTTCTGGTTTTGCTTCTGTATAATTTTTCTTAGCTGATGTATATTCATCTCTTGTAGAAAGTTGCTCTGATCATATGATACATTGTTGAGATTCTTATCTCAAATAGAATATAATTTATGCTGGAGTTTTTGGAGAAGTTAGAGTTACAAAGTGGTGTTTGGAGAGTTCTCTGGGAGGATGAATTAACTTTATTTACAACCTGGTCAGCATCTCTTTCTTTTACTGTGTTATTTGCTTAGATATATTAAAAGTGTCCCATCTTATTTAGATGTGATATCTATGGTTTAACAGTTTGGCATAGACCCAAAATGGCAACCTGAGTAATGAGTGATAAAAAGGTACTGTGATTTTTGCTTAAATTTGGCATTTCCAAGCTTAAAAAAAAAAAAAAAATAGGACAGATGAGACTATTTTAGACTACACTTTCAATTTGTTTTTTTGTACAGATGGCATTAATTGCTTCACAATGTCTCTGAATTTGAAAGCAAATGCATTTCTGTAGTTCATTTTGTGCTGGAGAGACATAAATGGTCATTAGTACCCTGTATTTATCTTTATTACCTAATATTATATTGGAATCTGCTGTTGAATATCTCATACTCAATCTCAAAAAGTGGTACTTAGGCAGCAGAACAAGAATAACCTGTGCACTTGGACACTAGGAAAAAAAAAGTATATTTGGCATACTATAATATTTTGAGTACACTGGCAGGATACTTCAGTCAAGAGAGCTTCAAGTCAACAACTATAACTCATTTTTTTAGCCTCTTTTGGTAACATCTGTGTTTGAAAACTGGAATCCTTCTTATGAAGCCATTTTTGCGGAGTTCCCTGGAAGAGTGACTTGGCATCATTCACGTCCTGGTCAGCATCTTTTTCCCTGCAATGACATTTGCCTGAGTGTGTGAAAAATTTCCCACTTTATTTGGTTGCATAAGATGAGTCCTAATTTAGTGCTGACTTGAACTTTCTATGCATATGCCCTTTTGAGCTTGTTTTTCTTCCTGGAAAGCTAAAGCCCGGGGCCAGGTATACCAGTCTTACAGTCTTTTGCAGCAGCTCTTACTCTAGAGATAATGTGATGGTGCCAGTATAATTAAGTGTGGGTAACTCTTCTCTAGGCAATGAAAGCATTTCCTTTGACATATGAGCATCTTCCTCATTCTGCACCCTTAAAATGACCCACTACATCTTGCCAGGGAAGAGCTGCCTGCTTTTAAGGTCTTTTTAGCATTTCATGTCTTCCGTTGAATGGTCTTATGATGCAAAAAGGACACAATGAATGAGTTAAGTTCAAAGACCATATTCATATATGTATATTTTTCATCTTGCTGTAGTTTTAAGGAATATGTCTCTACAAATGGTGATTAGCCCAGAAAATCTTTAGCATTGTTTTTTGGCATGGGGTGTCAGTTTGGGTTGAGGATTTTCATAGGGAGTAGACAGATAAGGAGAAATTAAGTGGGACTTACAGTTTTGCTATTTTGAATAACTGCTGTTGCATGTAAATGAAATATTTATTGGGAACACTGAGCAGCCTACAGATGCTGTTCAAAATTACTCTCATGAAATGAGGTATATACCTGGTATTGACCCACTCAGTCCATATGGGACATGTAAATTTGAGTAGGACTTGGTTCTTTTGCTTATTTTGTCACATTAAGGATGAGATTGGTTTTTAATTATCATTTGACATGTGATTTGTATTTGTTATCCTTTAAAGACAAAGAATTTTCTCATGATGTTTTTTATTATTTAGAGTAAGCAAACACAGTAATTTTGGCCTTGAAGCAGCTATTGCATGCTTTTGATGCTAAGAGTTTTTGGCTGCTTTTATTATATATATAATTATATATAACTAAAATGTGTTTTTACAGTTTTTAAATTTATGAGTTCTATGGTCACTTGCCGGCAAATAAGAAAATTATTACAATGAGAAAATTTCATTCTTTTAATTTGTTTTGTAATCTCAGAAACACCCATAAGATGTATGAAAAGATATGATTTTTAATCATTTTTAAATCTAGTGTTCACTGTGGAAAAATTACAACTGTGAAATCCAGACAAATAGTGACACACAATGCAAGTGACACTTAAGGGTGACACTTAAAGCAGATTGTGGTTCCTGTAAACCTATTTTTTCCATTCTCCCCCCACCTTTTTTGTACAACCTGTCAGCTTTATTTGTACTAAGAAATCAAGGATATTTTTATCTCCCTAATAAAAAGTGTGTTATTACTACATCATTGAAATAAAATTCTTAGTGCAGAATGGTTCATTATATTCTACACCAATACAACATAGAGCGTGCAAGGGACACACTGCAAAGAATGTTCAGTTTTTAATGCGCTCAATTGCTTGATTTTTTCAGGGCATAGTATTGTAAATGTCAAAAGCCTTTGAAACATTTGAAGCAGATGTTCTACTGCCAAAGTGTAACATTTGAACTCTAAATGAAACAGTTCCCTTAAACCTTGACATTAAGTCTTAACAGTTTCACTTCCCAATTGAATGTGGTAGGAAGAAGATAAATAATAGAACTGTAGCAGGATAAAATATTTATTCTCCCCTGAGATAGAGAAGAAAAGCATGTTTAGCATTTACTTTGCGATTTTATTTGTTCTGGCTCATTTCCCTCTTATACTCACATATATACATTTCCAGGCACATGTTAAAAGCAGTAACTAGGGCTTGGCTCAGGCCCTGTGTCCTTCCTTTCCCCTTCCCTTTCAGTCTGAGTTTCTCTCACAGCTTCCCTTAAACTGCCTCTTTGTCCCCATGTTTCTTCTGGGAAGCATTCATCAAAATGTTTTCACTTGTCCGAAATCTGTTATGCTTAATCAAATGGATCAATTTCTATGGAACGCAGTGTCAGCCTTTTCAAATAGGAGTGCCATATTTAAACACCCTAGTAAAAGAGGCTTTACTTTCCCAGATTCTCAGTACCTGCTGCTCCCACTGTCATTGGGAACAGTGTGGGTAGGAAGAGGTCTCTGCAATGAAAATATTTTAATTAGGTGTCCACCATCATTTTGGAAATGTCCATCTTCATTTGTTGTCTTGTGAACATGATGAAAGTTTCTGTCTGACATGTTAGTTATTCTACTGATCCACATATCTCATCCTATTTACATTAGTGTTGTGTGCTTTACTGCTTGACTGACAGCATTATGTTATAAATACTTAGAAGCATATAACAAACTTTTTAGGTCCTGTCACTCATCCTCTTATTGTGAAACCAATGGCACTAATTTTGTGCCCTTCACACACTATACTCCTGCTGTATTCTGTGCCTTCTGATCAGAGATACTTTTCTCCCATGCCTCCCTCAAAGTGAGTCTATCCAGAAATCATCTCTGCTTGAGCAATGTTGGAGGAAGATCTGGAACTGGGTTTCAATGCTTTTTCTTTAAGCTAACAGAAGTCATCCCTCCTGTGGCCACTTTTTTTTTTTTTTTTTCTGTGAATCCATCCAATGAGGAAGCATACAGTCTTTCAAGAGTAGAAGGGAAATTTAGTGGATAGTGGGTTTTTTGTTTTCTTTCAGTACTCAGAAAAAGTGGCATGGACAATGAGGATATTATTATTCTTGTAGTGATGAAGAAATAACCTCTAAGAAAAAAGTGGAATTTTGGTCAATCAGCACATTCTTAAACACACACACACACACGCACACACACACACATACATGTATATATATATATATATATATATATATATAATTGTAAATGTACACTGATAGATAAATCGATAAATTACCTGTACTTACTAAGTTTTCCCAGTCATTCCAATTAGACAGCAGAAAATACTCCTTGATGGTCTTGAGGAAGAGGTTGATAAAAGATATAAATTAAAGCATCCAATTTAATGTGTTAAGTAATGGTTAAAAGGGATCACTCTTTAAGCTTTATACAGATACGTGTGCTTGAAAGCAACGTGTACTCTTCTAAAGAAAGTTCAGTACGAACATCATTAGAGTGGTACAGCATGTCTAGTATTTGTTGATTATGGGTGCGATATTTTTGTTCTATAATAAAGTCTGTGTAGCAAAGTTGGCAAGAATCTGGACCATGCACTTCACTAGATCTTGGAGCCAGAATGTACAAGTGCACTTTCAATGGTAACCTTATAAAGCAATGCTTTTAAGTGATGAGCAGTACTTAACATGGCCTCTATTAACAACTTCTACTGTGATTCTGTATTGTTTGTTGAATTAGGGCTTTGTCTGCACTGTTCTGTCTTTTAATTATCTGTCTGCTTTGTTTGTCTTCCTTACTGTAACCTTGTTTAGGAAGAAGATGATTTCTGTAGAAGCTGCAAAGTAACAAATATTTTCTTCAGATCATCCTCTGTTTAGCCCCTTATAGAATAAAAAGTATCTGTCACCATTTTGAAGACTTGGTTTGCTAAGCCTTTGTGCTATTTTACAGTCTGTCTAGGAAGGTCTTCCAAGGGGGTAAGAGCAAAAGATTATTCAACATACATTGTCGTAAGGGTGGAGTGGTGCTGTGGAATTCTGATCAAACTGCTCAGTTCCTGTATTTTCAGTGGCCTTGGAAACAAAATAATAACAAGAATTATAGATTTTTTTTCCCCTCTGAGAGTGTAGAATGTAAAGAAATTTTATTTGTCTTATGGAAGGGCAACTTTGTTCTTAGGACCATCACAGTTTCAAGTTAAGTGAGGAGATGCATATGCATACACAAAGCAGAATAATTTTTATGTAGTTTTTTTATATATATGTATATGTATTCATACATGTGTGTATATATATATATATAGTAAAAAAAAACCTTGTACGTTTGTAGGATTTAGATATTACCTATCTGAATGAGGTTAATTGAGAAGCAGTAACTGATAGGATGGTTATAGCTATGCTAGGAACTACATGTGTATGTATATAAACATACGTACACACACACACATATAAAATAGTTTAATATTTTGACAATAGTAGTTACTTATATCATATTGTAACCATCATTATCAAAGTTACCCTTTTTCCTATCAATTTCTATCTACATCAAAAGGTTCTACAGAGTAAATAGATCTCATTATATATTCTGTTTAAATGAGGAAGCTGAGACAGAAGTTAAGTTGTCAGCCACCAGGCAGAAAAATCTGATTAGACGTAGCCAAAAGTCACCAGTTTACTTTGTTTTTCTCCGTTAAGCAGCACTGCATCTCATTCATTTGATAAGGTCAATATTTAAAGAATAAGTTTATGTTTATTATGAAGATTGCTTAGCCTAAGAGTTAGTTCCAGGAGGATATTCAAATACAATCATATTTTCACCACGAGCATGGCCAGTGAAACAAGTTGTTTGGACAATTGTTGCAGCCTCCATCCTTGAAGTCTTTTAAAAACTGGTTCAGTAAATCCCCAAGCCATGAATTCTGATCTTGTTGTTGTCCCAGCAGAGGATAGGCTGAAGTTTCTTCCAACCTGACTTATCCAATGATCCTACGATCCAAGGTTCATATAAATATAATGTTCCCCTCTCCTCAGTTCCATTGTCAGTTGAAATAGCAGGAGAAGGAAAAATCACTGAAGAGCATCCCTGTCATTATTCTGGTCATACTATTTCATAGCGGGGGCAATGCCAGCAGCAGTGGCTGACTAAAGTAATGTTTTCCAAATTGGTGCTGAGTGGCAAAGGCAGCAAAATTATGTATGCTAGCAAAAGAGTTAGGAGTGAGGAGCAGGCAGGAATACTGAACAAATGGGGAAAAAAAAGAAGAAAGACCACAGTCTTCCTAGCCTTCTGTAGTATAAAGAGGGTCACCATTCATATTATTCTCTTGAAACAGGGATGTCTGCTATGGTTCTGCCTGAAAACATATAGGAACTGTGGTCTGAGAAAAACTGCCCAAAACTGTTCAAGATCGTTTTTAAAGTAAAGTTTTAGCCTTTACTGTTTCCATGACAATGCTTCAGTCACATGCTTTTGAATGGAGAATTTGTAGGGTGTAAATGGGAAATAAGAATGTGACTCCAGCCCTTTGGAAAAAAGGGGACAATAAAGATCAGGATTTAATTGAGGTGTGAGCCAAACCCTTGTACTAGCATAGTTGTGATTTAGTTGTGCATTTTGGCTCAGTTTGCAATGGTGTGAAAGCCATTAGTGTAGCAGAGGTGAATGCTGCAGGCCTTCTGTGCCTCAGCTCTGCAGTGAGAAAAGGCTGCATGAGGTAATGCTGTAGGTTGTGTGGGACAGAGCCCTACAGCTTTAAACTGCAGGTAGAGGAGCATGGTGGAGCAGAAAGAGAATTGCAACCCTATTTTTCACAAGCTGAAACTACTGAAGTAATATTTCTCTTTGATTCTACTTTTTCCATTACTTAGCATATTTTGCCATATGAATAAAATTGAAATGGTAATTTGTTTCAAAAGGAAAACATTTAACTCTGAAAAAGTGAAAATCACAAATGTTTTAAATTACTGCAACTTTTGATTTCAGTTTTGCCTAAAATGTATCTTATCCTTTGAGACTGTGTTATAGTGAGTGTTGCTGTTAACAAATAAACATATTTTGCACTGAAAAAAATTCAGTCCTAGAAGTATCCTGATGGATCTGACTTTGAATATATGTATCAGGTGGCATCTAAGCATGTGTGTCTACTGTACCACTAAGCATAGGTGCAGAAATAGAGAATAAACTAGGATTAGAAGGGAAAATCTCTACCCAACATGATCAACACAGCCCCTGATAATGATGTTTAAAAAAGAAACAAAACAATGGTCAGTTACTTTTCAGCCATTGCAGCATTTTTCTCTCAGTTTGATAGCTCATGTGTTTGAATGTATTTTTTTCTTTTGAGTTAAATTGCTATTTTACAAGTGCAACCAGCTTATCTAGTATAGCTTAGTGTATTTCAAACAGAATAAGTAAAAATCTGTAGTGGTATGGATCCAGTTTCTGAATATTTATGGTAAACAGTTACGAAAAAGAAAGAAGGTAGACTTTGAAAGCATAAGTACATTTAAAAAATCCCAAAGTGACAGCCTCTAGAACTTGTCTAGAAGTTGTTGATTCACTGGGGCTCTAGAGGATGCACCCATATTGGGCTGACAGGAAGTTTAGTTTCCAAACAAGTTTAACTTGGAAATGTCCAATTTTCTGAACTGTATATGTTTCTAATGTAGAGGACTACTATCTTCTAGGGTCTGAGGCGAGAACACCACAGGCTTTCCTCTCGAGACATCAGATTGGACATCAACTTTCAATCAGTTAGGAGTGACTGTGTCAAGTTGCAACCTAAGCAATTACTGTTCTCAAAACAGTTATATTTTCTCTCTGTGTAGCTTGTTCAATTTTTTCCCTATAATCTTTATTATTTCCAGTAGACTTCCTGTTCCTGTTTCTCATAGCCTGCCCCTTTTCTTACATGCATTTTCCTATTTTCTTTTTTCCCATTTGGACTCCATCATATCTTGAAATATATTTAAGATGCATTAATTTTCTCTTTGCTGTCATTTTCCATAATTTTATTAGATTTTGTACAAAAGTGCAAGGCCTTCACCTGCTGACCTGGTGGGAAATGCAAAGATGTAGAAGATCAAAACATCATTAAAGTCTTTCTGTTTCAAATTAAAGAGTCCCATGCAAGTTTTGTACTCTCAAAAATAAAGTAAGACCTAAGACCTGTCAATTAGAAAAAAAAAATGCATATAGACTTCATCCAGGCTGTGCAGCCTGGTGCAATTTATTTATGATACTATATTGCAAGAGGAAATAAAATCTGAACCTGAATTCTGAATTAATCTGGCAGAGTTGTATGACCCAGATGTTTTAGGAACAGCTGAATTTGTTAACAGTCAAGCCAGCAATGTTGTCTAGTGACATCTGTGTAGTTACAGCAGACAACAGAATTTCAAAAGCATAGAAATGTTGGAAGCTTGGGTTTGAAAATGTTAAATTTAAACCAGAATATTTATTGAAGAGTATAGAAACTATTCTGTTTAAACAGGAAGAAAAGAGGGCCCAAGATAAACATTTATCAGGCTCTTCAGAGAGCAATATTTTGTGGGAGAACATTATATTGCTGTGCTGTAAAATCCCAAGGACTGCAGTGGGGGTTGTCCAGGTCCTTGGATCTGGTTCCACATAATACCACAGCATAATTCTGCACACTGAAAATGCTGCTAATTTCTTTCTCTACAATGCTAGTAGAAAAGAGTAAAGCTCACAGTTTTGGTAGTGGATAGGAGTGACTATTCCATTAGAATTTCAATTGCTTTTACAAGAGAGTGTGCTTTTCCTGAAATACATCTTGTTACATATTTGTATTCTCAATAGCCAGGTAAACCTCTAAATAGAACTCACAAACAAACAATTTTATCTGAAGTAGGAATGCCATTGTCACAGTCCTGATTGATTTGATTTAGACAGGCAATCAATTCTGACTTTTTAATCTCAGAGCCAGCTATATGTTCTACCAGGAGGGAAGTATACAGTGGTGAAAGCATTCATGATAACTCTTTTCAGCCTCATGGGAAGAATATGCATATAGGTTTTCCAGTCCATGCTGAAATTACAGTCATAAATAATGTTTCATGATACAAAAAGGAGTTAATAAAATGATGTTGATACTTTTGTGATGAAATGTGTCTATCAAAGCTAGTTCATTATTAAATGTGATAGGTAAACTTTTGTTAAGATGGTGAGCATATAAATGTCATGATTTGATCCACTAGCCTAATTATATTTCAAAAAGCATTTGACTCTTTACAAAAGTTTTGATAGCTGTACAAAAATCACTATCATGGATATGTTTATCATCAAAATTTGCTGATAATCTATGAACCTGAAGATAACATGGGACATGAGATGTCTTGGCTTCTGTGGCAGTTCTGAGTCTTATTTATGAGTTATATTATGTGCTGATTTTGTGAGTTACTGGGCATCTGACCCTTAGTGATTGAACCAACTTGTTTTTCAGAGCAAATAATGAGAAAAGAATGTGTAAAGGGTGTTTCGAACTCCAATTTGTATGTCTAGGCTTTTGTTTATTTAAGAACTGTAATATTTTAGCCTGACACGTTTCATTTGATTCAATGTACCACTAGATTTTCTCCAGTGATACAAGAACTAGCCTAAAAGAAGGCCTGCCTTTCTCTTGAAATACAGTCATGAGACTATTTTGTAACAATGTTTCTGGGAACCATGGAAGCAGCATGTCTGTGAAGCCAATGGAATTACACAGAGGAAAGACTCATGCACATAGGTAAATTTTGCTACTCACTTTAGCTCATCTGTGACTTTCTATATTCAGAATCACAGAATCAATTAGGTTGGAAAAGACTCTGATTGAGTCCAAGCTTTGACCAAACACCACCTTGTCAACAAAACCATCACACTAAGTGCCACATTCAGGTTTTTTCTTAAACGCCTCCAGGGATGGTGACTCCACCATCTCCCTGAGGGGCCCATTCCAATGCCCAATCACTCCTTCTGTGAAGAAATTCCTCCTCGTGTCCCCTGGCACAGGCTGAGACTATGACCTCTCATCATGTTCATTGCAGACTGCAGCTGCATAGAACTGTTTTATTCTGTGTCAAGCAACTGACACTTCTTCCATATCCTCCATATCATTTTCCTAGTAGAAAAAAACATTCAGGAAAAAAACATTTTTCCATCAAGGTTGGTGCACATGTAAAATTTAGTGGCCTCAAAGCTGAGGCCTCTAATGTAATCCCTATGTAATGGTTACTTCCATCATGAATAAAGAGAATCAGAAAATCCATCTCTGAGTCACATCCCCTATTTTTAAAATTTGACTGTAGATCAAATTGCTAAGCGTTTTGAATTCTGAAGGATAGTTATTATATGAGGACAAAGTGGAACAGAAAACAATCAAATGTAGCACACTGAAGCTCTTAATTTACTAAGATTAAAACTGTCTCAATATGAAACACACATACACAAATGTGTTGTAAATTCAGGATAATTTGAATAATAAAATTAAGCCAGGAACAGTTGACTCAAATGTTTCTTGTAATTAATGCAAGCAAGACACTGGTAATTAAAAAAAGAAAAAAAAATTATGCTCACCCTCTAATCCTCCCTCATATGATGAAAATGCAGCAACATTTTCCTTTGACTATTGTTCTGTGTATCTTTTGTGGTGTTTTCCTCCAGCTGACGAACAGGGCATTTGGGTTGACAGATTTTTAGTAAATCTCACACAGAATCATATCACATGGACATGTGGAAAAAGATGATCTTTGCAATTTCTCCACAACCTAAGCTTGGCTATATTGTAGAGCATCAACGGCGGAGTCCTAGATGTGGGGGAAAGTTGCAGTGCAACTGACACAACCACACTGGCAGAAGCTGCACTGGAAACAGGAAAGTGGGGTTACTTTCGTGGCATATAGCTATATCAGGAACTCAAATAAACCATACCAGCAAAATAACTTTTCTTACACCGTAGACTCTTACTCTACCAGAAAAATTAGTTGCATAGTTCTGCTGCCTGGAATGTCTTGGACTTATTTCTTAAGTTGTTGACAGAAATAAAGTGTTAGGATATAGATAGCTTCTTTAGTTTCTGAGGAAAAACAAAACAAGGAAAAACAAAGGAAAATGAGAGAGTGATCAAGTGTGTTTTCAGTGGTATTGCTGGTTTATAATGTGGCAGTGCCAGAGGCTCCTTCTGTATATGGATAACGGTACCTACCTCAAAGAAAAGAGTCAAAGTTTAAACAAGAAAATCTTTTCAAGAAAGAAACATTCAGTCTAATGAGAACTTTAATTAATTAATACCATTCTAGGTATATGGCTAATTTCTTTAAATAATTATGGAAATCTCCTTTTAACTAAGATGTATGTTTTTGTACAAAATCTAAAAGCATTAGCAGAATCAGATTTAAGAAGAATTTTGAAATGAGCTTTCCTCTAGATTTTTCTTGTCATCTTGACCACCAAGGATTTGTAGCTCTATTTATCTTAATAAAAAGAAATAATTCTAGATTTTCTGCCACTTTGGATTGCCACTTAATCTGTTGGTTGTGCTTGTTTAAGAAAAAAAAGGCTGTCCAAAGTTTATCCTGAAGCAGATGAGAGAAGTTATGTTAGATTAGAATTCTTTTGCATATCTGTTCATCAGCCATTTTTTAAAACATATTTTGTTTAATGTAGCTTGAAAGGGTGATTAAAAATGTCTTTGTTTGTTTTTCCAGGAAGGTTCCTAAATAGTGAGATTACATGAAACTCTATGACTACTGATATCCTCCATCCTGGAAATATAGTGTCTCTAGAGTTGGTCAACAAGTCTGTCTTATCTTTCTGAAGACCTTATGTTACACTTCTGTAGAGAGAAAGCACACTTTATTTTAACACTAGATTTAGCTTCCTACTAAATAGTTACTGAAAGAAATAGAAAGATTGCATTTCACATTGCATTATAATGCTATTATGCATTAAGAAAAGCAAATCTGTATTACTGTGTTCTTCTGTGTATTGGAAAGCAAGGATATAGTATGACTTACTTATGTGGATTATTTTATACCTTAACCTATTCCTCCAGCACTATTATATATTTAATGACAGCATATATGATCTGTGCAGCAGTAATCTATTCTTTCTTTAATGTTTCCTCAGTTGGATGTTTGGCCTTTTATTTTAAACATTTATGATCAAGAATAATATATTCAGAGCAATAAATAAAAATGAGTGGAAGGTGAAAAAAATATAAAAAAGCAAAAAAAATCTTCAAGGTCCTATTTTTTTTTTGTTCAAATTATTTAAAATTTAGATATCTTCAGTAGCCATAATTTTATTTTTTAATGTTTTAAAAAACCTTATGTCTGATTATTCAAGTAGTAGGATTATGCAAGAATATGGCATCTGTTTGGTGCTTACACATGGTTAGACGACATTAATGGAACCAAGCAAAAGCCAAGCATGGCAAAAACAAGAGATGAGGTAGTCCTCCATAGTGACAATGAATTTGATTTTAAGAGTCACGCTGAAAATTGAACATGGGTTTATGGATTGTCAGATCTGAATGCCAGTCCAGTGTTACTCTTACACATAGAGAGCACAGGGGAGCCTTCTCCTCCTGAAAGGAGAGAACAGAAAGCACACACTGCAACTCACCTCCTTTTTGTGAAGACTAACACTATGGGCACCTCTGGCATATGACAGGTTTTATATTCCATGGGTTACAATACTTTTGTATTTCTCTGTGCATGACATAGAAACAAGTTTAAGAAGTGGGCACCTCTGTCTTCTGTTTAAAAATGTTGTAGGAGTGAAAACAACACAGTCCAGAGACTTAGCTGTCTGGAAAACAAAGGAATGGCAATCTAAGCAAAGAGACTGGTTGTGCTATTCTTAGTTATATTATAGAATATATAGTCTTAAATGAAATTTTGAAGGTTAAGGTACTACTCTCTTTATACTGTGGTTTCAGAACTGATTGAAAGCTATTTAAATCTGTTCTTTTTTGCAGTGGGTGCCTTTTTAGCTGTTAGTAAAATTTTAGCTGGAAAGTAAAATACAGGAAGAGCATGCTTTGAACAGCACCAGCATCATAGTTTTGAATCTGTAAGATTGAGTGGCATTGACAAAATTGAGGAAGATTAAATCCCTATGTAATGTACTAATATTTAGTGTAGAATGAGGATCAGATACAATAGGAAGGTGAAACATAAGGTAAATATGATTTTGAAAGTATGTTAACATTTATAACATAATGTTATGTTTTTAGAAGCCTATCCGTTTGATTGTCTAAGATGAAAGGAGGTATAATTGAAGAAGGGAGTAATGTTGGTTTTCCTGCCCAATCAACAAAAGAAGTCCTCCTTATATGTTGCTTAATAAAGGCCAGTGGTTTTGTTCAAGTTCCTCTGGAAAATGTGAAGTTTTAAACTTGACATTTTAGCCTAAGGACATTGTTTCAAGGATTCCAAAGGCAAAGATTAGCAATTTCCTGTCAAGACAGGGAAAGGCCTTCAGCACTTCAAAAACCAGAAGTGACCTGCCAAACAGTTAAAGAATCTGTGTCTGACAAGGAGAGGCTGACTTGAGAGAGGAATGGTTGTGGTTTTCTCAGAGTCATTTTAATTCTGTCCCTGTAGCAAGAAGTCACAATAGTATTTAAGTGAATTGCACCCTTTTTGATGTGTTTCAGGTTTGGAAGGATTCACTGGAGTAGACCTGGGAGTTGAAGAGACAAAGCCTAAAATACTGTAGCTTTCTTGCAACAGGTGGAGCTGTAGTCAGTTTTGAATGGTAGTTTACATCTTCTCTTGAGCAGAAATTACTAAAGGTATGGGAAATTCACATTGCAGATAAACTAGTCTCTTGGGTGTTTCAGTGAAATGGAACCTGACCCACAGTCTGAAAAATTGCAGCCCATGAGATGAGAGATCTGAAGTGTTCTGTGATAAATCTTTTGCTCATCAGTATAACTCTGGATATGACTAAAAAGATGTACACATGAAAAAGAAAAGTATGGAGACAGAGGGACAAAGAAAACTGCTTTGTGAATATGAATGATACTACTACACTGAGCAGCATGGATAATTGCTGTGTAGAATGATAGTACCATGCTAGACCCACAGTGCAGTTCAGCCATCAAAATGTTGCCTCAGAGAATTGCTGAATGTTGGATTTTCATGTCTGGGATTTAGTAGTCTCTTTTGTCTTCTAGTTCCGTAATCTCTTTAATGATACATTGATTGAGATTGTCTCTTATTGAAGGGAAATCAATCAATCTTATTGATTGTCTGTTATTGCTCCCTTTTTCATATCAATGCCCATCCTTGGATTCTTCAGATATTCTCTGACATATATGTATGATGCTCTGTGTATGAAAATGTTTCTGAGTTCCGGGGCTGGGGGTTTCCTTCTGATTTTCTGATGCAATCTTTCTGATGCAATCTCTCTCATTTATGTTAGAGTATTATTTTTTCTGTTGTTGTGACAGACCTGTGTGTTATGGAATCTCTTTCTCAGCTGCTCTCTCTGTTGATTTTGTTTTGTTTCTTTTTTTNTCCCTGGGTTGTTGTGCCTTACTTCTTTGTTTGCTGTGTCTCGCCTGTGTTTTCGATTTGCTCTTCTTTGTTGATTTTTTTTTTTTTTTTTTTTTTTTTTTTTTTTTTGGGGGGGGGGTGGTGGTTTGATGGTTTGGTTTTGTATTTTTTTGGCATAGTTGCTGTGAGGTGCTTTTACCATGAAGCTCCTACTTATAAATCCACATGCATGTCAGACCAGAGTCCTGTGTCTACGCTGGCACTGGGCTAAGCACATAAAGCTCTACAGGTGCTTCCCTAAGAGATGTCACTGTATGAGTTTTTCTGCAGTGTAATGTGGGAAAACTTTTCATCCACAGGCCACTATATAAAATGTTTTTAACTCAACTAATTAAACCATGTTCATGGATTTTGTAAAAGCCAGTGTCAAGGGATGGATACAAGTGTAGATGATGATGTTTTCCATCTGTTAGCATGAATGCAACACTCAGTTTAGGAAGAGCAGATAATTCAGGGCATGACATGCAGTGAAAAAGCATTTCAAGAGCAGCTCATTATCTTTAGAAGGCAGCAGCGTGTTTTTCCAGGTCTCTTGTGTAGAATGGAGACAGTTGATTCCTCATATGATGAGTAGCTGCACAATCCTTATGCATCTTCTTGTGGATCTGGCATGGCTTCTTCTCCAGCATGGAAGACATGCTCTTAGACCTTTGTAAAGAGCTTTGTATGCCTGTGCATTAGAAGGACATAAAGATGAAGGGGGTACCTTCAATACCTATACTTGCTGTGAGGCTTTACTGCTGCTTTACTGTTACTTGTTTTTGGCCAATTATTTGCTGATGCCCACAGTGTGTAATTATATATTTCAGTGACTTCTTCAAAGCCCGAGGGCTGAAAATTGTTGATTGCTCTGAAATTACATCTGTTTTTAAGAGGAAGTGTGAGAGTTCTGTTGGAGCCACAATTTTGCCCAACCTTCATCTAGAAAGGGTAATACTTGCCTGTTAGTCAAGTTGAGGTTATCCAGATAAAAGGCCCCTGAATGGGGGTATGGGGGAAGAATGTGTGACAGAGAGATAATCTGTAGATCCCATATTTTCTATTCTTTTTAAAATTACTAGCAGCTTATTTTATTTCTGCCTCATATCTGGAGTCACTAAGTTTAGTTATTTAATGGACCAGCAATTCTCAGCCACCCTGCCTCAAAAAAAAAAAAGCAAAATGCAAGAATACCTGTCAGCAGAAATTTTTTTGTGTTCTTAGCAGTATATAATTACATACTTTTGGTATGATTTGGCCAACTGAGGCAAAATGGCATGGTCAACCAATTTAATTGACAACAAAGTTTCTATATGTCTGCTCACTTTAGAACCATACTAGCTTTCTGACATATCTGAGGGGGAGCAGGGATGGATTTTATTAGGAGTAGGTTTGTGCCTGTAATCTGGCTACAGGCTGTTTATGACTGTCCATACTAAGAAATAAGCAGTTCTAGCGCTTGTATTTTATTTCCATCTAAATGCCAGCTGGGCCAGAAAAACAAACTGATCTCCTAAACATTATAATAACTTTTTTATCAGTTTTTATGAGTTTGTGTTTAGAGCCACAGTTATCTCTGAAATTATGACACTCTTTCCTGTGCTTTTGTTGGGTTCTTGACAACCCTATGCAACAAAGGCACATGTAGTCAAATTCTCCCCCAAAAGGTCAATATCCAGATCTAACTCTTAAATTAGCTGTCAGTTTTACAATAAGTACATAATTTTTGAATCAGATGTTTGCTCATTTCTGTGTACCTAACAAAGTTTAGAAACTCCTGTGTCTGTCATTATTCAAATTGATGCTGGTCTGTATTCAAAAGTACTTCCCTGCCAAACCTCTGTCTTGGACATCCGTCTGTGGACAATTGTGTGGAAAGCACAATCTGCAGAGCAGTTAGTAGAATGACTGACAACTTGTTAGATTTTGCAGAATTCCCATTGCAGAATTCCCATGTCTTTCCTTCCCTTTCTTATGTGAAGAGGTGTTTTGGTTGGAATGTTGTCCAGAAAAATGTTCCAGCCCTCTCACTTTTACTATTCAGTGCTTCTTTTGTAGTCTGAATGGGAGCAAATATGATCCCAAATACATGATGATAATACTTTTGCTCTCCTTCTCCTGATACACCTGTGCTTTCTATGTGATCCTTGTTTTAAAACACATTTGTGACATAACTTCTTTTTGATGTGTAAGTTTATGTTCTGCTAACTGACATGAGAAGAGAAAGGGAAAACCTAACGGTGCCCTCTGAAGCTGTCTCTCTTTCTGCAAACCATTTTTTGTAGGTGGCATTTTAACAGTGTAAATATACTAATGATCCATGGAAATCTTCATTCCCTTCTCATTGCTAAGTTCATGATTCTTGATGTCAACAGCAGGCTGGCAGCAGGAGGTTTTCAGAAACATCCAAGTAGGACATGAGCACTGCTGTTCAGAGGGATGTATGCTCCTGTGCATAGGTATTACTGAAATACGTGAAGGTCCCAGCCTGGGTGCTATTAGCAGTGTATTCATTCTGGATCCCATTTAACAAGTACTTGTAGCAGCTTAGGAAGATTCTTAGGATTCACATTCAGTTCACATTCTGCAATCTGGTAAAAACCAGGACAAATGTGAGGTCAGTTATCACAGAATCATAGAATGGCTTGGGTTGGAAGGAACCTTAAGGATCTTTAAGTTCCAACCTCCCTGCCATGGACAGGAACACCTTCCACTAGAAGTGGAAGTTATCTTTATTCTGAGTTGGCCTTGATACTTCTGCAGAGTTTCTTATAAATGAACAGAAATTGTCTAGCCTAAACCTTGAACAAACTCCCAGGGTAGGCAATCATATGCCACCATAGACTTCCTATTATTTATTCTGTTTCCTCAGGTTTTAAGTCCAAAAAGACTTTTAGTGGTTTTTAAACTTCTGTGAGGAAACGCTGCCCTCCTGTTTTATACATTTGAAACCCAAATTGTTCTTTGTATGTGAAAGGAATACAAATCTTACTCTGTAGGATCATCATTTTCATATGGAAGCTGAAGTCCAGTGCACAACCATATGCCTCACTCATTTTAGTTTATTTTGCATTCTTTATGGCAGCTTAAGGTTGCTTTGTTTGCTTACTCAGTGTATTTTAACTTATGCAGATTTTGAAAAGAAAAAGACAGCTCAAGTAGCTGGAGAAATACATTCTTTGTGTCCAAAATCTTATGCTTCAGTACATAACTTGATGTGAAAATTGTTATCCCTCCCTGCATAATTTTCTCTAGCAGCCATCCTTCCCACTTATAAGTATAAGCTTTGTCAATGTCTAATAAGATGCCCAAGCTTTGTAACTGTGAAAGGAAATTTATATTGGAAGAAAACTAAATATACCAGAATCCCACTATTACTGAAACTGTCTCTGTACTAATTAGTACAACAATTTAAATGTATTTTGTTACTCTATGTATTATTTTTTGATACTGTTAAAAGGAGAGTCTAAAACATCCGTATGCTTTCTTCAGCCCGCTGTGGGGAGGAAGAGTGAGTGCCCTTATTAATCTGTGCATCTCTTCTCCTATTTGCTCCTTCTTCCCCCCATCCAGGTGAGGCAATCAGATATCAGCTTCATATAATCTAGGGACAAGAACCTTTCTTCTGTGAAAGGTCATTTCATAGCCAACTCCAGGGAACAGTGGGCAGGCAGCACTTCAGGCTGTCATCAGGGGTACAAGAGCAGACCAAGCTTCTGCCAGCAGCCCATTTTAATCCTTTCCAGTACAATGGCAGGTCTGTGTGCCAGGCTTGTTGCTGCCCATTTGATGCCAAGCCCAGTGTCACCAGAAGGCCATCTGGATCATTAGGAGACCAACCCTTTGACTCCGCCGACGCAACAGAGAGAGGAGAAAGCATGATGAAGGTCAGGTGCCAGGCTGCTCCTCAGACGTGCTGGCACCATCCCTTCGCTATTGCCAGACTGGGGCCCTCGGCCGCTGGGAACATTTTTGTGGAAAGACTCATTCAGTCTTTAAGAGATGTTCTATCTTACAGGAGATCTTTGCTGTTTGCACATAGACTGTAACATCACTGTGCTGTGGTGTTTGGATTGCAGTGGCTGGATGGCGTTAAACTTATTTGGCTAGATCTGACTAATTAATTAAACTGATTTAACTTTATGCTATGTATATTTGCTTTGGGTTACTTTATCTAAACTATCTGCTATGAAAATGGGTGAAACAATGGTGGTTTTTTGCTAGAGACTCCAGCAGAAGCAGTGTGTGCTCACGTTCACTTGTCAGTTGATTGAAGTACAGTGATCCTGTTACAGTGTTCTGTCCTGCTATAAAGAAGGCTCTTCAAAAGCCTGAGTGTGTTAAGAATTTGTGAATTTCCTGACAGCCAGTCAATAGAGAAGAGCAAGGAATCAAATTAGGACTGATGCTGATGAAAATCAGCAGAAACATCAATGAGGATATAATAAGTAACAGGGGTGCAAATTTGGCTGTATAAAATTTAACACTTTCAAAACTTAAACAGTTTATGGTAATTATCTGTTGCAAAAAATGCAGCAATTTTGTGCTTTTCCTGTCCTGATGTAACAGTGTTTGGCAGAGTTACATATAGTCCTTAACCTTTGAATTCACCCCTTTGGTTTACAATTGGGCTTTTCTTTAGGAAAGTGACAAGTAAGGGTTTAGATTGACAGTAAAAGTAAATTTGCTGGTCATGCCAAGAAATTGAAACTCTATGGTTCTGGGTGGTCTTCAGAGTCAGAATCCTGTCCTAAGTAAGCTCAGACTCCTGTGAACCTCTCATTATTAAATCAGGATTGTCCTTTGGGTGTTCATACTGTCATGTATGAGAAACAGGCTGCCCCTCAGCCATCTAGAACAAAAAAAAAAAATATGGCAGCATAAGGCAAGATGAAACTTCAAAATAAATGTAACAATTCATAAGAATGAAGAGTTGTTTAAGAAAAACATGAGTACTTGTGAGTGAAAAGTTAAAGGTTTTTTCCTTTCAAATCTGAAGGGGAAAAACATGGGATCAGTTTTGAAAATTAGAATTTTTGACTTCTCCTTTTGTCACTTCTTATTGTCTTTTCACACAATTTTACTGGCACACTATGTCCATCAGATTTTGGGGCTACAGGAGTTGCAAGGAGATTTTGTATAAAGGTGGATGTAGATTTTAGGGTGTGATAATAGAAGCATACTTATACTGTATTGATTCTCAAGAACATGTTCTTTAGTAAAGGATAATTATGCTTGTTATGCACTTTATTTCAAAGAGTAGAGAGGGAAAAGGGACAGAAATAGGGACACAAATCCTGCTCTGATGAGTTCTGCTAAAAACAGAAATAAGACCTCATTTAGAATTACATTCAAAATAACATTTTGAAAACCTCATATTTGAGTACTCAGATCTTCCAGACAGCTATAGTTTATGATTATTGGAAGATGTAAGAAATATTTGTCATTTCTGCATCACTAAGCCTGAGGGCCTGTTTCAGGATCAAACTGTGGTCATGTATGTTGTTTTTCAAAAGAAATGTTTTCATTGCATTCTTTTACTTTGAAAGTGAAACAAAAATACAATGCTTATAATCCCAAAGTTGGAAGAAATTGTGTGAACTATTGTGTGAGAAAGAAAAAAGAATAAGGAAACATAGCTTGGATTCAGGCTTTTGAGACATTATAAATGTTGAGAAAAATATTGTTTAAAAACTGGCTCTGCAGTGCCCTTTAAAATCAGTAAGCATCTATTTTAATTCCCATATAAGTAGTAACTGGCTGCTGTCTGTATATACACTTAAATGTTCCTTGCTGTATAAGACCTTGTTTGCTTAATTTCAACCTAACTGAATTTTTATGGCTGTGCTATAAACCTCTTGAAAATAGTGGCTCAAATGGAAATGCTGACACAACATTAATTACACTGGCTCCAGTGTGATACTGTGATTAAAGTTTATTTATTCTGTGTGTGCGTCTGTGTGTGTGTAATTTCATTGTTGAAAAACTAATGGAAAACTAATGCGGCAATGGAGAATGTGATTCTGTGCCTGTGATATTTTTCAACGGCAAGAAACAGTTTAAATGCCAGTTTACACTACCAGATAATTTATTTTTAATTGAGGTATAGTTTAGGTATTTAAAATTTTAGAAGTTTGGGAAAGTGACAAGTTTCCCACTTTAAAGCTGTTCACTGTTCTTCCAGGAGTTTTTAAATGTCTTTTTGGGTGGTGAGGCTAAATGTATACTGCATTAGAAAATGAAGAAAATGGTTTCATTTCCTTGGTAGCATATGTTCTTTGAGATATTCTGGAGAAAAGTGTTGTCTGAAAGTATGAGGGTATGAAATCCAACATTAACATTCTGTTACTATTGAATATGAAGTAACAACTGTAAAAGTTTATTTGATAAACAGTTTGTCCAACTGGTACTTTTAGATTACAGACCTATGTGTTGCATCTAGTCAATTGGGAAATGAACAGTGCAAATATCATATGGCCAGATGAAAAGTAAATGAGGGAGAGAGGGATCCTGTCTCCTACCTGTTTCTTAGGACAGTGAGCTGGGATTGGAGAAGCCTTGGATTCAGTCTGTTTCCAGCAGTTTATAATTCTCATATTAGGCAAGAACTGGATAAAAACATGACGTGGTCTGGAAAGCAGTTCTAAGCTCTTCTGTTTCCTGAAGGAGTGTTGAGAGTAATACACTATATTGCCAAATACAGATATGTTTGATGCTGTGATTTTGTGTAAACTTTGCTGCCCCTTTCAGGAAAGTGCTATCAGAGCAATTTAAGCGGTTAATCAGCTTTTCTTGTGGATCAGTTAGACATCATCACTTTTTTCTGGATTCATGCATATATGGAACTTGAAGGCTGATTAGGAAAATTGTCTAATGAGTTGTAGGTTCTGTAGAAGTGAATCGTATGCCTGGCTGGTAGTCTGTGGTGTGCCTTCCTTGACATCAGTGCCGGTGTTCTGCCTCATCTCAGGGACCAAAGTAATCATTCCCACTCTTGCCATAAACACCTTTCCTAGGAGCTCATGGCATCTTGTCAAACTTTTTTTTTTGCAAGAGAATTTTTGCAGATATTCCTAATGCTAATCTGTCTGGTGGACTGACAGCTGCAAAGCTGCAAGGTAGCATGTCCTGCAACATGGTAGGGAAGCGAGAGACAAGTAGTATAGGTTGAAAAGATCAGAGAGAAAAAGTGAAATCTTTGTGTGGAATGCTCTTCTTCAGTTTGCTTGTTAAGAACATTCAGCATTCATTAATCCCGTCCATGAAATTTACATTTTTTTATTTTTACTGTTTGCTTTCACTGGAAGAGAGTGCAAAGTAGGCAAATAGTTTCAAAATGTGTGGTCTTTATGGTTTATATGTACTACCACTGACCAAACTTCTTGGTCTTGTTCTCATTTGTTACAGGAATTAAATGTTAAGTTGTTATGAAAGGATCGTGCCGTTCCCTTGAAAGAAAAAAGAATGTGATTCCTCCATGGTTCTGTGGCATAGCTGATGTTTTATTCAAACTAAAGTGTAAAGGTAGAGAAATTATGTACAAAGTTTATTCCATCTGGAAGGAATGTAATGATTCTGGATCTGAAGCAAAACTGAGAATCTCCTACACTGTAGTTCATCAAGTTGGTTTGGAGAGAGAAAAATCAACATATACTGTAGATACATTTGGTTGGAAGGACAAGGGAGCCTGTACAGGTCAGTCAAATCCTGAATATATCACCTTCTTAATTGTAGCCTTTAATCTGCATTAAGATTAGATAATGCTTGTCCTTAAATGACCTTTACATTGAATTGACCTTTACTGGAAAACTTCAAGGTCTAATTGAAGACAAATTATGTAATAAAACTTCGTGGTTCCAAGCCTGCAAGAGACCAGCTTTTCTGTTTGACCACACCCATGAATACCAGGGAAGTACTTCAAGTTTGTAAACAAAGACCTGTGTTTGGTCACCTAGTGTCTCAATGATTCTGTAAATGAGAAAATGGAAGGGAGAAGAAGGAGTGACTCTTGAAAGGCAATCTCTTAAAAAAATGTTAATGGTATGTTTCAAAGCTTTGTTTGAAAATACTGGCTTGACTTTTCCTGATGCTATGTTTCAGACTTCACAAGAAAGTGTCTTTGTTCTGCACTGATCTCAGCTGGTCCCAAAGTTTCATTCAGCCTCCACATGAAGCTGCTTCCTCCTATGTCAGCCTTGGGAGGCTGAGGAAGCTCAGCCTGAGGGAGCTCAGAGGAGTGTTCTGCTGTAATGCCATCAGAGAGAGCTGCTGTCAGCTGTTGTGCTGACAAAGATTTACAGAAATACTGTATCTAGCCTTTATACAAGGTTACCATTATTCCAAAATCTTAAGCAAGCTGTTTGATGATGCCAGTTGAAGCAAGCATCCTCTTGCTCTGTAAGACCCAGAGCAGTTGGAATGCATGCAAAATCTAAGTCCCTTTAAGTCCTGTTCCAGAAGTTGTCACTATATACTGACTATCCCATAACCTTCAACTGCTCCCCTCATGATTCATAGTTGGATGCTTTTAGGGATGTGTTGCGGTTCGTCCCCGGAGACCCCCAAACGAACCGCAACAGGGATGCTACTATTCAAGTTTATTATTCAAAAGGCAGCACTGTCTTGAAAGATACTTCAAATCCAAGGGTATCTACCATCAGGTATTCCCAATGAAAAGGGATTTTAAGTATCTGTACAGATCCTAATTGTTATTCCCACTGGAACATGAGATAAGAAAACTCATAAATATGAGTAATACATAATTTTTACCATATCTGATGTAGTACAAATGTTCTGCCAAGGAGAGGTCTGAAAATTTTCAAATATTTCAACCATTGACAGCCATTATCAGTAAACAGGCCAATATGGTAACTGGTAATGAAAATAATCACTTTTTCAGATAATTAACATCTCCTTTTAACTTCTACTAAATATGGAATAATTCTACAATTTGAAAAACCCAGTGCTTTGTTCTGTTAGTCCCTCCAAGTATTGTTTGGCCTCCAAAATCTGTGGAATGTGCAAAATGGAGAAGAGTGGTTGATACATGATCCACCAAGATACGTACCACCAAGAAGGTGGCTGTGCTGCCATTCAGAGGGACTGTGACAGGCTGGAGAGTCAGGCCTCAGGAACCTAATGGAATACAACAAAGGGAAATATGAAGTCCTACACATGATAGGAAATAATCCCATGCATCAGTACAGACTGAGACTGACCTGCCGGAAAGCAGCTTTGTGCAAAAAGACCTGGAGATCTTGGTGAACAAAAAATGGAACATGAGCCAGCAATGTGTCCCTGTGACAAAGAGATCATTCTCTTTGTAGAGATATTAGTAGGAAAATTGTCAACAGGTCAAAAGATGTGATCCTTCCCTCTGCTCAGCACCACTGAAGATGAATAACCACTCAATCCAGTTATGGGTCCACAACAGGGTCTAATTTTGGGGTTTTTGGGATGAGGACGTGCTCATACTGAATCAGGTCCAGTGAAGGGCCAAGAAAATAATTAAGGGTTTGAAGCATCTTTCATATGAGGAGAGATCTGGGACTGTGTAGCCTAAAGGGTCAGAGAGGAGGCTCAAGGAGATCTTATGAAAGTGTATAAATATCTGATGAAGAAGACCATACACAACTGCAAATGTTCTAGTTGTTTTGATCACCATGTTTTGGACTCAAAAATTGATTTGGACTTTGACAATTTTTTTGGAATTGCCATATTTTTTGACTGGTCCCTTATATTTTAAAGTGTTTTTTTTTTTTTTTTTTTTTTTTTTTTTTTTTTTTTTTTGTGGCATCAACATGCAAATTAAAATATGCAATGATGTTTGTGTATGAATGATGATTGCCATAGAACATATAGACTTAAAATTCATAAAGGAGGAAATAAATACAAAGATTAATGCCTTCAAAGCTGGCAAATTTTGAAAGGCTATTGACTTAGAGCAGTGGAAAAAAGGCTCTTTTAGCCTCATTATCTCAGCGAGTCTCTGCTTGCTCTGGAAATAACTTAGGTTAAGTTTGGCCTGCAACTTTATTGTGTAGTCTATGTAACATATTTGGATTTGGAGAATACTTGTAAGCCACATAAGATATTTCTGAAGGTGGGTAGAGTTTATATACCACGTGTTCAGGGAAATTAAAGCATTTTAGTACGCATAGTATCTCAGGTATATACTGTGTTCTAGGATCAAAGTTGGAAAAGTGCTGAGTCTTAATAAGGTTCTGGAACATCCATATGAAAGTGTAAGGTGATGATGCATACACACTGGACCTTGAGATCTGCCTTTGAACATGCATGTGTTGATATAATGTACTTGATATCATTCAATGGGAATTTACAGATTATTTTTTTGGAAACCCTCAAGTTTTTGTACCACATTGAAAAAGCTGCACCTTTGAATACTCACAATCTTTTTCTGCCTTTTCTATGAATAAGATGGCTATTATTTTTTTCTTGGTATTTGTTTCTTGTCTTTGGCAAATGATATGCTATTGCTCAGGATACCTCATGGGAGTAGTGGGTTAACTCATGATTGTACTCTGAAGAATCTTACCAGAAGGTCTCATTCTTCATAAAAAAAAGGGAAGGGAAGAAGGACTTTTGCCTTGTATGTGTAATGCCTTTTATTGCACTAATGTGAAATGATTCAATGTGATAGACAGCAGTTTATCAAAACAAAATCTCATTAAAATCTGTCTGCACTTTGCCCTTACTCTCCTTTGTATAATAAGATTGTGAAGCTTTCTGTGACCAGATGGTAACCTGTGGTAACCTGTAGTGTGTGTACATTTATGGGTGATGAATAAAACCATTGTCACCCTTAAATGTTGCCATCAATATTGTGCTAGTAACATTTGGAAGTTTCTGCTTTATCAGCAGCAATGACTGGCAAATAATCAGCTGTTTTGTAATGGGAAGCTTAAAATAGCTGCTGAAGACATTTGAGTTAAGCTTCATGGAAAAGGACACTGCTGCATTTATTACAATACCATTTTTGTTGTGTAAGGATGACTTGATTGTTATTTTAGCTTTTTTTATATACAGTGCAATTAAGAATAATCAGTTTTCCCACACATTCCACAAAGCAACTGAAGCACACATGCTAATAACCAGGCCCTTAAATTTAGAGTGACTTCCGCTGCTGCATGGGCAGCCAGTGGGTACAGATGCATGCTTCACAGTGGTATGCAGCTATTGTGTGATTACAGCCTTCTTACAGAGACATGTGTCTCAACAGAAGTTGCTGATAAATAATAAACTCTCTAAGATTTGCCCATACTACTAATATAAATACAATTTGGAGTGCTGAGGAGGGGGATCTGTACATATGACATATACTTTGTAAGCTGTAGCAGGCATCTAGACTAGAAGTTTTAAAGAATGTACAAAAGAATTCTGATTTGTGTTTACAGGAAGTAGTAGGTGGTTGCACTAATAAAAATTATTCTGTGTTATTTATGCACACTGATACATACAGTGTTTGACCCATAATTTGTGTGACTTGCATGACACTGGTTTTAGAACTCTGAAGATCAGCAAAGACAAATCAAGATTTGAGCAGGGTGTTCAGAAAACAGATTTTGCCTGTAACTAAAGGTAGTAAGTTTATACAGACAGTTTTAATTCATAATTATTCCCACTAAAGGCCATTTACTGGGAGGGAGAGTCTTACATATTCTTTTACTAGGGTCTGCCATTATTGTTTTAGACTGAGGTCTTTATGAAGACATTTAGCTAAGAAATCTTTATGTGTTCACATACAAATCTTTTTTTGTATTCTTTTCTACAATCTTTTTTCTGTGCTTACTACTCTTCTTAGCTTGAGTATGGAGTAACTTTATATTATGTATGTTACTAAACTTTTACTTAAAGTATTGGGGCCAAGTCAGTGGTACCATGCTTGGGACTAATTGCTGAATTTTATCTTTGCTTGCTATCTTAGACTAAACTACTTAATTAAATGTGTGAAAAATTAATTGCTAAACCTTATGATTGGATAATACTATTTACCATGAAATGAAACATAGAAAGAACAAACAGGTGATGTTTTAACTATGATGTGCAGTTACCTGCATTTCAGAGGACATGATTGTCCACATACAATTTTAAAACTTTGACTATACCAGATGTCAGACTATACCAAGAGTCTTAGTGAACATATTTGTATCTATAGGAAAGATTGCAAGTTGAGATAGCATAATGCTTTCTTGAAAGAAGAAGAAGCCACAATAGCATGAGAAGAATTTTAAAGTGTTTCCATTCCAGGACTTACATTTGTGTGTTATTTCACCAAAATTTATTGTGAAAATTCATACCTTTAAATGAGGACATGATAGCTCATTTAAAAAAAAAAAAAAAAAAAAAAAGAAAGAAAGGTTTCTAGGAATGGAAAATGAGTTTTGCTCTCTGCAAGAAAGGATTGCAAGATCTTGCCACCATTAGTGCACCAGCCTATGCTGGCCTCTTATGCTGGAGTCAAATTAATAATGAAAGAATTTTTCCTAAATATTTCCAAAAATTGGGGTGGTACTATGTATGACTGAAACTGCAGTTATACACCTTTGTATAAGAGAGAGGTGTGGAGGAAAGAGGAATTGTATTATCCAGTTCTAGAAGATGCCCTAACACAATGGAAAAAAATGAGGATGTTGCAAATTAAAGATTTTCTTTTTTCCAGTGAAAATCTAAGTGAGATGGTTTAGACTGAAATGAAAGCTGTTGTATCCTACCCAGTTCAATGTTGTGTTCACCATGAAATGTGCCACTAAGGCCACTGTAATGAATTCAAAAGTAAAAATTACATCTTTAAAGTTTGAAAAGAAGTCCCATTTCCTCCATGAGATCTATCTCGAGACTACTGACTAAGGAGATGGCTTTATCTCCAGCTGAAGAGCTGTAAAGATGCAGTCTATCGCTTTCATTCCCATGAGAGTTCCTAATTTGTAGTTACTATTTGGCAATTATTTTCTGGTGTATTTGGTCAGGATGTGTGACATTTCAGTGCAGCTGTCTGCTCTGAGTCAGGCTAAGAGTAAAGCTGAATAAATAACTCCTGGCAAGTAAACATTATCATGGTAATCCTCAGTCCTGTGAATGTGGGACACATTAAGTTTAAGGGTGGCTCATGACACATTTTTAGCAAATAAACTATTAACCAAGATAACTTTTCAACTCTAGGAAAAAAATTCAAAAAGGGCCTCATCCATCTTTGTGAATGGATGATATTGAGCCACTTTTATAGAGCAAGAGATTGGGTCTGAATGGAAATGTTTAAGGAAGTCATTTGAACATTATTTACAAAGATTCTCTTCAAAGGTGTGCTAGTATTTTCTAGTTTACTAACAGCTTATCACCTGTCTTTGTTCTTCCAGGCATTTAAGACCAAGGATGGCTACATCGTGGTGGGAGCTGGAAATAATCATCAGTTTGTCACTGTGTGCAAGGTGTGTTAGGCAAGAGTACAGAAATGTGTAAGAGTTTCCATTCTCACTAGGAAAATTAAGATGCTGAATTAAGATGCCGAATTAAGATGCTGATTCTTCTTCCTTTTTTTTTTTCCTTTCCTTGTATGGAAATACAGGAAGTGGTGAGTATAAATTCTAATCCTGCAGCTGTTCTGGCCCTGAATTCAGAACACACCAGTTCTAAAACTTGTAGGTACTGTGCTCCTTTTGAAGTCTGTGCACATCTGATTGAATCTACTTAAATCATTACCCAAACACATTGTCCTTTAGAGCACCTAGCATGTGCTGATCTGTGCTCACTGAGAAACTTGTGGACTTCTTAGAAGATAAATGTTACAGGACTCTGGGCTGATTTTGGAGTGGTGCAGAGGTTGAAGAATAATCTTAAAAAAAAAAAAATCATTCTAAATGAAATGTATCAACATTCCAAATAAAAGACCCCAGTAACATGTAAGATGGGACAAGAGAATTTTTGCATATAGCATTAAACAACATTTTAAAAAATTACAGTTCTAGTTATTTTGGCCATTGTGTTTTTTCTCTAGGAACTTGGATATTTATATATTAATGACAATCACGAAACTGAGCATTATTTTCCTCCATTTGTTCATGTCAGATATTTCACATTCCTGTGGAAGTTCACCACTAATAACTGGAATATGTAGTAAGAAAACAGTGCTGTTTTGTTTCTCTTTTAGTACAGTTTGGAGTATGTATCCCCACCTCACAATGTGGAGGGGTTCTGCTTTCACTTTGAATTGGCTCTTAACCTCTTTAAAATTTGCTCAGTGGGTTTTCTTCTTAAAGGTCTCTGAGCACTACAGTCATCATTATCTTAATATGAATGAAGACTAATAGCTGAATAAGTGTCTACCTGGCACAACTCAGTTTTACCAAAGAGTCATTATCTCATAAAGGAAATCTTTCCAGAGTGTTCCAGGACATAGCTGTGAATGTCTTCTTGGTGCTTTATTATCTGTGATGAAGTGAGGAATTATGTTGCAAATGCTTGTCATCCTGCCATCCTTGAGTAAGACAGAGCTGAAGATCCATCTCAGTAGAATCTGACATTTTGATGTCAAAAATGATCAAGCAGGCTCTAGATCTTTAGACCATGCACTTTACCTGACTTATGGGTACACCTGAGAGCGCACCTATGGTGTGCCTTGTTGCTACATATTCTCTCTGTAATAATTAAAGAGTGACTGGAACCCCAGAAGATGAAGCAAGATTTTAATGGTTTGTGTTACCCCAGAATGTATAGGATAAATATTGAGACTAATATTAGCCCCGAACTGCAGGCTGGTTTTTCTTTTTTAATTCTGATAAATGTGTTCTGGTGTTCCTACAATTGAAAATAAGAGGTACAGAGCATGGAAAAATGATGATTACTTACATTTCAAAGGGATTTAAAAAGCAAAAAAAATAGTTCAAGTTTTGAGTAATTGTTAGATTTTTCTATACACCAGTTTTGTTTCTATACACCATATTTGTTTCTATAAAGAATGCTTTTTACCCTTATCAGGATATTATAGATATGGATTTGGGCTGTTACATTGCCCAGGAAATAGAATGATGAAGAAGTCAGTGGAATGCTGGAATGAATACCCATTAGAGATATGCTCTGTGCTAAGTCAAAGGTGATTTAGAACTTAAAACACTGTGAAGAGGGAAATCCAATAAAGGAAAAGAACTTTATTACAGGAATGCATGCAACATCCTAACGAACTTTAGTAAATACAGAGACAACTAATTCAAACACTGGAATTGCTATTAGAGAATCTTTCTGAGCTGAATTGGTGCTGAAACTACAGGCTGCATGGAAGCTGTTGCCCAGAAGACACACTCTAGAGATGTAACAGCTGGCTCAAGCTGTAAAATCACGAACATTCTGTTTTGACTGTATCTTTTCAGGCAAGCAGAAAAAAAATCTGGAATAATTCACTGTGATATATTCAAAATCAATGAAAACTAACTGTAGGTTGTTTGAGGACTTGGATAATTGCAGAAAAACTTTGTAACGCTGCTGGCTAAAATGTATTTCATTATGGTCAAGTGTTACAACGGCACATCCTGACCTGTGGCAGATTTGGTCTGATTAAAAATACTGAGCGAGGCTTTTCAGAAGACTGAAATTTTGTGTACAGCAAGGGAGATTTCAAACAAATTTGCTAGTGTTGCAGGACACAAAACACAGAGAGTGTAAGCTCTGAGTGTGCATGTAGAGCTTGAACAAGGCCTCAAATAGAGAACACCATTTTCATTCTAAATGTTCACAGTGAAATAAAGAAAATAACATTGGCAACATGATGCAGAAAGATGAATGGTACATTAATGAATAACTTCTCAAGTGTGCATTTGTTAGTCACAAAAAAATGGAGAAGGACATATATAGACATGCAGCTTTACACCAGATGCACATTGAGTTAAAGCTGAAATCAGTAACATTAATTAAAGCAGCAGAGTGAGCAGCTCCATATGATCATTTTTCATATAACTCATCAAATGGAACCATAGCTTTCTGATTAATTTCTTGGTTTTTTAAGCTCACATAAGCATTCACTATCATTTAATTTGAACAACCTTACAGGTTTTTTTTTTCTAAAGCAGTGATTTGTAACTCCAAACAAGCAGTATTAAAAAAAGGAAATAATTTTAAGGGGTACCAATAGTATTGATAAACTTCCAGATAGAAAAAATCTAGCTATTTCTAATGTTAAATTATGATATGTTGTGATTTCCATAAACTAGATTATATAAATGCAGAAGGAAAAGAAAATATGCTGTGAATTAAGTATGGATGGAAGATTCTAGATTGATGTTTTATGTTACCTTGCAGATAAAAATCTGCAGAAAAGTTTTGTAACATCACCATTGTTCTAGCATAACTTACAGATACCTTGCTTCCATGCTTAGTTTTGTTAATCTAAGTGAAAATTATGTCAAAGATGACTATCTGTTTTTAATATCACTAAATATCTATTGAAAGAATATCTGTTTTGCTAATGGCTTTATATCATCAACAGTTATTCACTTGTACAGGAAGCTGTATCCTTATTCACTCCAGCAAAGTCAGGAGTCATTAAATAATTGTGCTCTTGGTCTAAAGCAGTACCAGAGGAATTAGTAGAATGTTATGTTTGAAGCAAATGTCAGAGAGATTGACACCAACTTACATATCATTTACATGGGGTAGTACCCAGGCATATGGATTCAAGGAGCGACTGAACATGTTAATAAATTAACATAAATCCATTGATGATTGCTAAATAGATAGAAAACATCTTCAACTCAGAAATGTCCTAATCAAAAGAGGACTGGAGTTTGGATGATTATTATGGAAGTATTGCATGTACTGTTCTTAAACTCTTCCTAAGCATCAGACAACAGGCAGAGATAGAAAGGTGGGCTATAGGAACTTCAGGTTTGAGATACTGTATTTTTTTAAGCCATCTTAAAAATGGCCCTATAAAAATGTAGCATGTTTAGAATTATTATAAGAATCATAATAAGAAAAACTGAGCTTTAGTGTGTGTTAGTGAGTAAAAATACATAAAGAATATGTGACAGTCTCTTTCTTTATAAGATTCTATGCTGCCTTTCTCTGTAGCTGATGTAATTGATTTCTAAATTTTTTGTATTTCTAGAACTCACATTTAATTGTGTTTATTTATGTTCTGTAGAAAGTTATTGTGGCACAAAGAGGTAAATTATACTGATTTTCCACACAGCTGCTTTTTCTAATGAATGTCTGTACAAAATTCTATGACTCATTCTGCATATTTAATTTGCTTTATAGTAAAATACATTGTCTTCACATGTTGTTTAAAGTTCTAATGTGGCAGGTGGAAGTTACACATTGAAGATGTATTTCTCCTTTCTCAGAGGCTATACCACCCCTTTTTTTTATTAATTCTTCCAGAAAAAAAAAATAAAGAAGACTAATGATATTTCAATAGAAAAAGACATTTTTTTTCCATTTTCTTTTATTTTTTTCCTTTTTACAGAGATTACTGAAGTAATCAGTAATAGGAAAGAAATAATCTTAGACATGTCTTTTCTCCATCTAGCATATGAAGTACAGACATATTTCTTATTCTGTGACATATAAGTTAGTGCAGGATAATTCCACAGATCTATCCACCCCCATGTTAATAACTTACTTTTTTAATGTTCTATGGTAAGAATTTCTCCTGGCTAATCCTGAAAGCTGTTAACGAAGATTTGGATCTTCAGTCTGATTTCTCTCTTTTTCCTTTACTTGTTATGTAACATCAACCAGGAGGTTTTTTTACAAAAAGGAGTAATAATTAATTTTTAATTTCTTTGTAGTAAATGATTGATGATAAGTAGTGATTATTGGAAATCAGTGATTTTTTAAAAATCTATAATTATTTTGTTATGTGTGTGTGTATATATATATATATCTCCTGTCAAGCCCATTTCTTACTTACCTTTATTTTTACTTAGATCCTGAATTTGCCTGAAGTTAGTAAAGATTCCAGATACAAAACTAACACACTCAGAGTCCAGAACCGGAAAGAACTTATTGACATTTTATCAACCCGGTAAGTTAATTAAAATGGAAGAATCTACATTTAATCTGTTAATGCAAATACTGATGTATGACAAACCCTCATCATGTGAAAATTTTGGTTTACTCTTTTGAGATACTCTAGTTTTTATAATAGGTATTGCAAAAGATTACTGATATTAAATAGTCTGCCTTTTAGACACAGACTGTAGTGTGAACTAAAGAAGCCAGACCACAGATTTAAGTTTTCAGAAACCTTTTTAACTTCTTTTTTAACGTTAACTTGATTTTTAGTGAAACCAGTGCTTTCTGCTTTCCTGAATGAATGTAGCACCTAGAAAAAAAAATGCTTGGAGTACCATTTGCTTTTGCTGTGAGATTTTAAAGTTTCCAGTGACTGTTTTTGCATTCAGGAGAGTTCCCCTGCTTTTCTCCCTTACTGCTGATTCTGTATTGTAGTACTCTGTGCCACACATTCTTCCTGGGCCATTCCTTTTGAAATCAAAAGGATATGTGTTTAGTTTTCTGTTTGGGAATCATCCTATTAAATACTTGATTTTTTTAAAGAGAGAACTCAAAAAACCTTTTATTTGAGAGATTAAAATAGCTTAGTTATCTTCCTCAATCTGTTTGAGAATGCCTTATTTCTGTGGGCTGCTCTTCTGTTTAATGGAGAGGATGATAAATTTATGTAATGAAAGAAAAATCTAATCTGTGTAAACCTTCCCAAAGGTGGCTTTGGCAGTACCTCATACTTCTGGGGATGAGCACAGGAGGTGGTTAATTATTCAAGAAAAGTCATACTATCATATTGACACTTGGCCAGTCTTTGTCAACAAATGCATAATGGTTATCACTGAGGCAATTTTACTGGAGGGGGTTTAGAAGCATTAAGTCAGATGACTCCCCTTTCATTACCATCCAAGAAAAAGAGTTCCAGTAGCACATCCACACCCCCCACTCTCAATCCCGCATTTTTTGGATTCTGAGAACCAGAATCATGAGTCATTAAAGAGTGTAGAGAGTTATTTTATCTCTTCCCGATGCACTTGTACTTTTGTCTCTGTCATTTTCAGATGTCCTGCCCCTGATGAAAAACAAAGTACCAGTGAATGCATTTTTGAATAATTATGGTGCAACTGTCCCTGATTAACTTTTGGAACTCTTCTTTTACCTTTCTATAACAAATGGATTGTGATAGCGCAGAGGAGGCCACTCTTGCTATAAGTTTTGAGCCCCTGAAAAGACATAATTTGTCTTTTGACCTGACCTTTTGACCAGCACTTACATTATTGATGCATAGTTTTAGTTTCGAAGTTGGTTCATGTTGACTTATTACTTGGACTTCATTTAGTATGGAATTCGTTATGGTTTGGTTAATTATGGATGTTGTCTTTTTTTTCCCTATGGGTAACATCTGGACAAGAAGATAAAGTTCAAGGAACAGTTGTTCTTTGAACTGCCAGAATTACAATTTGTTTTTGTATCTGTAGCTATTAGTTAATCAAATTACATTATTGCTCTTCTAATTACTGCTTTATATCTTTTTTTTCCTCAGAGTTTGTGTTGTGTTTTACTATTATAATTTAGACTGAATTTCTGCATATTATATGCAAGTATGTAATATAGAAACTTTTGGAGTAGACATTTCTAAAGTATTCTGCTATGTCATATTATTGTGAGTTCATCTGGAAATCAGTTATAAAACACAGATATAACAAACACCTTTTGTATTCTAATGGAACTTGAATGTGTTTCCACAAACATTCCATGGTAACTTTGCTTTCAAAGCTTTAATTCACTTATGCACAATTTTTTGTAAAAGTGTACGTGGTTTATTTTTGAATAAACTTAGACTTTACTTAGAGAATTAAATGAATAATTTCTCAGTGCTGAAAATGTCAGCCCTTGAGAAATAAAGGGAAATGACAAAATAGTAATGATAGAATTTCACTGAAAAATACCTTAATTTACTCACTGATTGCTTGATAGTATTACACTTCCAGCACGTGGGAAATATAACCATTGGATTACCATGCATTACTTGGACAAAAACACCTGCAGACCCTTCTATTATATGTGCACTTTAAAATGAATTTGTGGAGATATAAGCTGAAGCAGCTTGGAAGACATATTCTTAGACATTGATTTTCTCAGTCTAGCAAATAAAGTACAGTTGTGTGAAGTACAGTAGTTTTGTTAAGATGAGCCACTCCTTTTTTTCCAAACTCTCCTGCTGCTATTTTCAGTTTATACACCCCTCCTGTTCCACTAAGTCATTGGTATTTAAGCAGCATGTATGGCAGATGCTTGGTACTCTGCAGTTGCTTACATATAAGCACTGCTGTTGCAGAGTAGGTATAAGCATATATTTTTTTCAAGCCTTTCATGCTGTTCAAATACTAATAAACCAAGGCTCCATCAGAGCCTAGAGCAGGTTTCCATTGACCTGTCTACCCTGTTTCCTTGCCCTTATCCTTTTGAACTGTTTCTGGAGCTGTGTTTCACCTTTTCTTTTCAATTTTTTCTTAATTTTCAAAATTAACTACCTGCAATTAATTTCTAAGTTCTGAGCATTCAGTAAGTGCAAAAAGAAGGATTCTTTACTTAAGAAAAAGTAAGAAAAAGTAACCCTTAAGAAAAAGGGTTTGCCAGGCTTTGTATAGGAATAGGAGTTATTCAGACCTACTCACAGGGTCAATAACTCCCTGAAGTCTGGAGCATTTAATTTGCTTCATGTGTGGAGCTGAAATTTTTGAAAGCATCTGAACTCTGAATACCAAAGAGACACTTGGTGGCTTTCATTTGCTAAAAACTGAGCAACTGAGACTCTTTGATCACAGTTTTATTTCTAGATGTGTGCACAAATGAAACATTGGACAATTGATCAATGTTAAGGAATGCTGGTGTTTTTTAAGAAAAAGGCTCTATCTTGGGAATTCTTGACTCATGTGACCTCTAATTTAGATCAATAATTCTACTCACCACATGTGGTAACTATGCCAGATTTCAAGGCAGTCAGGTAACCATGGGGATTATGCAGCACTTAGAAGAAATTGATCTTTAAACAGAAGATTTTTCAGAAGGGTGTGAAATGATATATTCATCAAAGTCAGATATACTGAACAGAGTGAGAATACAAGGTGGGGATGAATATGACTTCAGACATATATGCAACTTGAAACAACAGCTCTGAAAGGTGTGAATTGCTCCAGTCATTTCAAAAAGAATTTCCTCATCCTATTTCTTCTCTGACAGAAATGAAAAGTGAAGCATGCCTGTCCTTAACTCTTCAATCCAGCTTGCTCTCTGTACATCTCAATTCCATCTGCAGGGCACAAAGGAAGGTGGAGAGGGAGAGAAAAGAAGGAAGGATAAGTTCACATATCCACGGAGAATATTGGATGTCAATAAAAGTGACAGGAAGGTAAACCACTGTGGAGTGGTATGCTGCTTATAAGACAGCCTGCTCTCATACTGAAGCAATAGGAGGGATTACAGAAAACAGTTCCATCTCAAGACATGGAATGTTTTTAGTTCCATAGTCTATGGCGAAATGAGTAAAATGCTGCAAGGACCACTGCTTCATAGGATATTCACAGGGAAGAAAGATATTGGTCTATGTGGCATTTTGAACTTGTTTTGCTACTGGTGGTGTTGTCTCTTTCCCCTCTCTGGTCCTCTTCCTTCTGTGTTGGTTTTTTTCCTGTTTCCATCATCTTCCTCCACTTCATACAGGCCCCCTTCCCCCTCTTCATCTTATTTCCTCTTTCTCCTCCCACTGCTAGCATTTGCATATCTACTCTTCAGTTAAAAAAAAAAAAAAAATGGTGCCTTCTGTATCCGCCTCTTTAATTAGGTTACATTTTCCCCAAATGACAAGAGAACAGAACTCTGACAAAAGCAAATTACTTTTGCCTTCCTTTCTTGTGTATGTGCCAGGAGTCAATTTAAAATGACCCTACCTGGGTGGAGGTCAGGTTCAATGGCTACCACTGAGCCCCTGAGACTCCCAGCTCATGTGAGAACTGACAGACTACAGAACACTCTGGTTTTTAAGTTTCCACTGAAAACCTCTGGTTTGTGAGTTAGATGAACATCTAACTCAAAAACAAGAGAACCAAGTTTTAATTGTTGCTCTCTTCCCCCTCTACCTCCCTTTCACTTTTACTTTTGCTACTTTTACTTTGTAACTAGAACACAATAGTACCAGACACAATGCAGATTTTGTATGTGTATACACAAGCACGCATATGTCAAGACACACATATATAGACTGCACATGAAATTTGACATCTGTGCAAGAGCTAGTATAATACCAGTTTTAAAAGAAACTGCTTTGAGAAAGGGGGCTTAATTTCTTGACTTTCTTCTTCAAATTACTCCAGAATTTGAACATTAATCCCACCATGCACTTCAGTAATGTAGACACATTTTAAGGGCTGCTAAATGTGTGCTCCAAGGTACTTTGGGAAATGAACCTGTAAAGGGAACAGCGTGTGTGGGGGTGTATAGGTGTAGGTGGAAGGTGAGTAGCAGACATGCCCTCAGCCTTTAAATTGAAGCAGTTTCACATAAAGAAGAACACATAAATTCAGTATGATTAGTACTCCTGCAGCTCTAACTAAATTATTGTAGACTCAGAAGTGTTAGGGCTGGAAATGATTCAAAATGGAATTTTGAAATGCTATTTATTCCTAGCACTTATATTTTAAACCCCTTATTCTTGACTGTACACTACAGCTGCATGCTGCATATGTAAGTGTGAGGGGAAAAGGAATGAGCAGGAAGGAAACACAGAGGAACTTGAGCCTCAGTTAATAAAGTTGTTGCTAAATGTGTTCCACCTAGTAACAGAAGCAGAGGGCACCTAAAGGGGAAAGAGTATTGTAAGATGTTTAATTTGCCTGATGAGAAGCATTGTTAAATTCGCACTTCTTGAGACAAACCCAGTCTTTGTAAATCTCCTTCCCTATCCCCACCATTTCCTTTTCTAAGCCAAGAGCCTTGCTGACTGAAGTCACTGTTGATAACATTACAGGAATGAGCATCTGGTTGTTTACAGCTTCAGCAAGATAGGTGTTTGAAGTTTAAAAGACAATTGACTTCAGTGTGGCACAGATGGTAAGGTTTACTTTCCCCAGTCACCTACCTCACCATCAGTACATAGAGGGTTGAGCTGTATAGACATTGGCTACCGAATTGCCACGTTTTGCATTAAAACGCTTTGTTTTAAATTGTTATTTTATGTTGACTTCTGTGTATACAAGTGAGAGAGAGCCAAAATGTCTCAAGCATCTGATTTTTGGACTGGGTAAGCTAATGTGTTTTTTCTGTGTTCTTTTCTTACCTTTTAATAACCTTCTAAGATTTTCATATCTGTGTGAAGTTCAAGATCCTTTCTGGAAAGGAACTTGCCATCTCTTTTCTGATGACCTGCATTTTTAACTTGAGGTTACTGAAGCCAGTGAATTTAAATGAACTTTTTGACCTGATCCTTGTTAGCTCTTTAATCCCCTTGGGGTTAAAAGAAAATCAACAAAAATCAATGTAACTTTTCATCCTTCTCAATGTGCTTTTATTGATGTGTATTTACCTAGCTTATTTTCAGTTAATTTGCACTACTTTTGTCATAACTACAAAAGTTACGGTCCTTTTTTGTACTTGAGTAAAACAGAGGAAGGTTGGAGAAAAGTAGTATATTTCTAATGTGCGTAGCTTAACATTATCTGACTACAAAAAGAACTAGTTCTTTTACATGCTGGAGTAACTACTCAGTAGCCATAAGAAATACATTTTACAAGATACACGTTTCCCTCTGTCTGGTATGCCATTCCTTAAAAAACACATCGTTTTAAAGCAGCATGCAAATCTTGATAGAGGGATGAGGAGAAAGTCCATTAATCTCATGCACAAATTTTTTGCATAAAGGTGAAGATTCATTAATAGTTCTATAAAACTGGTAACAATATTTATAATATGCAGAAATATAAAATAATTTTCATGGTGGATTTGTTGTACCTGCAAATCTCTGGATAGTATTTTTAATGTAGCTACCACTTATAATCTACTGTATGTGACATCTTTTAAAGTATTTGAAATATCTCTCAGCAAAACCTGTACAATCATGTTGATCACAAATATTTTAATATTTTGTCCATTGTGATTTTTTCCAGTGATTCACCAGTAACAGAAGAGTAGACACTAACAGAGATATTTACATACTATTGAGTAAATACTGTAGTATTCACTTTGAAAACACTAATTCTATATTTACTATACACTAAAGGATAATGATCCATTATTTGAATTTTCCAAACAAATATTTTCTAGGACTTTTATTTTGTATAGTGTCTTCCATAGATGCTATTCTAAGAAACTGTACCAACTCTCTTACTCATTTAACTACAATTAAAGAGGTGTTTGGTAGTGAAGATAAAAAATATTGTAGGTATTTGGGAGTGAAGAGACTGTTGATAGAACAAAATGAAATAAAAACTGTGATACAGATTTGGGTTGTGCTAGAAAATACAGGAATGCTCTTGTGGGCTTTAGCAAGAAGAGAAGGAGCTTTTTGTGATTGACCACATGTAGAAAGCTCTTACTAATCCTAGAGGTTGCTGTTCCTATGTTTGGTAGCTGTCCAAATTACTTCTTTAAATTAATTGCCACAAGTTTCCTATAGAAAAGAGCAGTATTTTGCTTTAGTAGGTCACTAAACTTACTTTGTGCGGAATTGGATGGTTTTATCCATTAGAGAAACATGGTTGCCCTTCCACATGGGATGTAGCAAGGATTGAAAGTTTCCTAGGAAACATAGGAAATGGAATACACACAAAGTGGATTCATTCAAACTTTTAAAGTCTTTGTTTCATTGAAAGACAAAATATTGCTAAAAAAGATAAACAAATTTTATTTTAATAATTATCAGGATGAGAAACTTAGAAACACACCCAAGTGCTATTAAAATATATGAACTTATTAAAGGCATTTCACATAACTTGCACAAGTCAAGCAGACATTCTTTTTCAGTTTTACATGTAAAGATGCATTTCTTACTTTTTTAAAAATTAGAATTTGTTGGAAAGCAAAAGGAAATGTAGATCCTACTTTTCAAGAAGCAAAACTACATTTGTAGTTTATATAAGAAAACAAGGTGTAAAAATTTTTTTATTTTATATTTCATTTTTTGCCTTTTGGAGTTTTTTTTTCTTATATTGTGCTGTATTTTTTTTTTGATTAATTTGCTGAGTGTACAGTTTAAATTTAGGTGTTTTCATTTAATGATGCCTGCTAGATTTACTAATTGAAGAAAAATATATCTGGTTGGAGTTTTTCCAATTTCAATTAGTTCAGCTTATGCCACACTTTCTATTCTTAAAATATTTTAAAGCATGAAATGTATTTAATGTTAAATGTCTGGAATTTGATGCCTCATTTCAATACTTTAGTGTCTTCGTGAGTGCTGTGTAATTTAGTGCAGAGGAGGCTTAGAGTACTGCTTAAAATGCAAATAAGACATCATGGAGACTCTGACCTCCTCAGGAAGTAAGCCACAGTTCAGGCAGTAAATGTCGTAGAAAGGGTTTATTCTTCATTGGGGTACATATCCTTCCTTTCTCAGAGGTGCTTTCAGAAAGAGCCTGAATTTGAGCTTCATACCACAAAGTAGTACAGTAAAAAGCAAATCCTTTTGAACTTCTAAAATACTGGTAGTAATTACAGAAAGCTAAGCTGCAGGTTTAAAACATTTCTATAAGTAAATCACAGGTAATTGAGAAGGCATTTATGTGATTATATGTATATATATGTAAACATATATGTGGCAGATGGAGTATTTTACAGGAAAAGGGAATCCTCTGAAAATAAATGAAGTTGTAGTGTGAGCAGTGTTGAGCTCTTCTGCAGCCACTGAGTATCTCTGAGATAAAGATCCTCTTGCAAGTGTCATGTTTCAGAGTTCAGATGCTCTACAGTCTTGGATTCTTTTTTTTCCTACTAGCTCAGGTTTGGAAGATGGACCATTGTTTAGCCTTGTATATGTTTCCATCACAGTGATTTTATTTATGTATGTGTATATATAAAGTAAGTCAATAATTTATTTTTCTTAACTAAAAAAAATATACAAAGTAGGATATTTATTAAAAACAATGAAAAAGCATAGAAAGATAATTTAAAATATGTTAAGAGAAAAATGATTGGCCAGACCTTCTAAAGTCCTGCTGGCAGAGCTTTCATTTTCAGGAGAGAATGTTAGTCTTCTACTTAGAAGTTTTTGTGAGGGTCTTCTCTTGTTATTTGGGAGTGCTCAGCATTTTATTAATGGGTACTTAGCAACCTAAACATCAGCCCTTCACTTTAAGTAATGGTTATGGCATTTATTTGTGTAAGCATCCTCACAAATTGTATTTAGTTGGAGGAATAATACATACAGGTTGATTAAAAAAATAAATTGAAGTTTGTACAGCTGACGTCAGATGTATGGATTTTTTTTATCCATGGCTTATCTTTTATCAGATTTTGAAACAGTATTTCTTCCTCAATAATGTACACCAGATGTTTCAATATATAAAACATAGTTGAATGAGCAAAATAGTTCCATGCTGTCGCTCTCAAAATCTGAATGCTAGACCTTTATTGTGGTGATGTTCTGTTTTGGTTTTAAACAGTTTGCTTAACAATATGTTCTCAACAGCCTCTCTTTAACACAAATAAAGGAAGCTATTCTACATCAGAGTTAGAGTTTTAATTTCAAGATGAAATGATGTGTGTGTCCCTTGAGGATAATAGACAGAGGATAATAGATAATCTCTTGTTTTCTACAAAATTGTAGTTTTTTTCTGTTACGTAGGAAGGAAAAACCTAAGTGCAACCTTAAATTGTAGAAATTCATATAGAATCACAGAAATTTTGCTTGACATATGCATAGGTTCTGCAACTTACATATACAACTCCACTATATATTGAGTCACTCACAATGGTGCAACTGAAGAAGAACATATATCTTGAAAATTATTCAGATTTACTACAACATCAGGAAGTAGCATACTGGCTATGCAGATATAGATTATAGACACTCCCATTGAAAAGACTTCATTTTCAGGCATTTAAATGCAAAAGTTTTGGTTTTTTTAGACACAGGAATTTTTTAGACTCAAGAGTTATTTATAAACTCTTTCTTAAAAAGAAGTGCAGGATTTATTCATTACTAACAGATCAATTGAATGGGATACATACATCGAGAATTACAATAATTTCCTAGTGATGGTCTTCAGCACCATGGTTATGAAGTTGAGTCCAAGATTCCTCTTGCAGTTGTCCTATCTTGTTAGAAATGAGACAGTAGAATTTGAAGTGTCAAAAAGTAGCTGAAAAAAGCTTTCCATTTATAACAAGGGACTTAGTGGGCCATGAAATATGAAGCATCTCTGTTGTTAGCAAGGAACAACATAATTTTATATAAACAGCATCTGTAACTGAAGTGAAACAGTTTTTGTGTGAATCTTTACATTTTGCAGTAGTTTGAGCCCCAACCCTTAATACTAGATGGCTATGAATTACAAGAATATACAGATTATGAGAATTGTTGAATGGAGAGTACTGAAGGGAAATACAAATTGTATTTAAGACTAAAATCATGGTTAATAGTTGCAATCACTGAGGAAGGAAGGTTATCTGCCTCTTTAGAGTTACCTTTTTCCCCAGTTTCCTGCAATGTACCTGGTTCTAGGTATGGCTGCAGCAGAATACTAAATTGGATAGACCCTAGGATGGGTCCAACAGCAGCGCTATCTTTATGGTTGACTACATCTTTAGCATAAAATCACTTTAATATTCAATGAAGTACATTGCAATATTCTTTTATCTGTTTTATTTAGAAGCTATGCTGCATTATGCTTCATTTCTTCATGAGTCCTGCTTCATTTTATAACACATTTTGCACTCTTAAGGCCTTTTATTTTGATTTTCCTTTTTTATTGCTCCTTCCATTTCTTCTAGAATTGCTTGTTGACTTCAGGAATAAATATGCTGGCTCTGAGAAAGGGCCATTCATATTTTGTGCTAGAAGTAAAGCTGAATGTTACTGATGTTGTTCCAAATTAGTCTTAAGGAACAGCAAACTGGTAGCTATAGAATACCTGTAATTGAGTGTCCCTTTTAAAGGTTTCTATTCATTTAATTTCCATCAGGTCTTTAAATCACATCTAATTTCTTTTTAGTATTGGATATATCAAGAAGTCAATCTTTGATTTCTAATAAGTTGGTAGACCTCTATGGTATTTATCTTCCTGAACTTTAAAATACTATCTCCAAGTAAGTTCACCTTTGATTCAGGATCCCAGATGACTGCATTTCTCAGTGACTGGTATTGTTTCAATGGTGTCTTTTCTTCATGTATGCATGTACTTCAGTAGGCAGATAAGGAAAGAAAATCTATCGAGCAAAACAGGGGAAATAGAGTGGTCTTACTAGTTGTGAAATCGAGTGCTTAGAAAGAAATAAAATTAGTTTTTTGCATGTGATACACAGAGATGGAGCAATGTGTTCACCAGCATACAGGCACCATGTGTATATGCTGAACTGGGTGTTCTTAGGATAGGTTGTACAACCATACAACAAATAAATATGTGATCAGTCTTGTTATCTGACCTAAAAATGTGGTTTTTAATCCTGATGTATGTTTTTGATGGTGCTTTACATCAGCTTTTAATGAGCAGTATTGTATGGTACTTGCACTATATCTTTTTGTTGTTAAATATGTACATAATGGGAAACAAATGTGAAGCACATTAGTATAATTAAGGAAGGGAGGAAACCCATTGATCCTTCCTTTGAAACTGATGATAAATGTAGCTTTACATCATTCCTGCATTGCTTCAGATGATCAGATAAAAACAGAAGTCTGTTCCGAGATGTTCTTTCCCCTATGTCTTTGGGTTTTGCATTTCTGAAGAACATAGGTAGTACGTTTTTGTTATTTTATGCACTGAATGGGAAGAAATCAGTGGAGAAGAGTATGGAAGCAGTGAAAGAGGAGGGGGACATGCTATACATTCCTTAGAATCTGAAAGTACAGTGTTTAAACCACATTCATTCTTATTTGCTCTTAGGTTTTCAGAAAAAGTGACGATTGAGTGGTTGCAGCTCTTTGAAGGGAGTGGGGTTCCATACGGCCCAATCAACAACATGCAGCAAGTGTTCTCAGATCCTCAGGTTGGTCCTCACGAAGTCTCTTTTGTACATTATTACATGTGTCTTACAAGTGCTGAGTAATGATCACTCCTCCTGCCATTCAGACCTGATTTTGGCTACTTTAAAATGGGGTTTGAGAGGTTTATGATGGATTGAGTTTCATCTAATAGTATGTCATATTAAGAAATAAATAAAGAATCTTTAAATGAATTATATGCTTGGGAACTCAGATTTTGTCACAACAAATTAAACCATAGGTATTGCATGTCTCACATAGAGAGTCTATATTTCAAAACTGGCTGGTAAAACAGAGAAAGGAACCGTAATATAGTATGTAATTGTATTTTATCGCATAAATATGCAGAAAAGCATCTTTTTTTGGGCCCTGAAAGAACTAATTTTTTGTATGGCATATGAATAACCAAAATCAATTCTGTTTGAAAAAAAAAGGGCAACATTTTGACTGGAAAAAGAAAAATGAAGCACAAAATCCATATAAAGAAAGAATCTTAACCTTTTCTTGGCCTGGTTGTTTCAGTACCTAAAACCAGGTCATCTCTATATCTATTTCAAGTATTGCACTGGATTACCCCTATCCTTAATTATAAACAATTTTAGTATCTGGAGATTTATATTATCTTCATATTCCCTGATGCCTTCCCTGCTTTTTGACTCTCTGGCTTAGGAAGGGTTAAAGGGCCCAAGATAGACTGAATTAGACTGTCCTGATTACTGCAACTGAATATTTTATGGCTATTGTAGTGTGTGATGAATTTCCTCTAAGTTGATTTTTACTGAAGAGAATCACAAGAACAAATGATTGACTGTTTTGGTATTTTCTTCTGATTTTGTACATGTCCATGTCTGCTGTCAGAAGTGTTTGTTGTGACTGTGATTGTAGTGTTGGGAAAATAAGAGCAGGCAAAGCAATCCATGTCAAAAAAAAAAAAATGTTTATAATAAACGTTTGTTATAAACATTATTATATTTTAGAGGCATAAAATAATATTTGTTAGGTGGCTGCAGGGAAAGAATATTAAGAATATTTTTTAATTAAATAAATACACTCTTTCTCCTTAAAATGATGTAGTATCATGACGTAAAGTATGCATGGGCCAAATTTTTCACTTCATAACTTTCACAGGGATTAAGATTGGGCTTTGAAGAGCATACATCAAGAGTATTTTACTCAGACTTGGCTCTACTTGGGACAACATTGGAAAAATATTCTGTGCTTTTTCTGATGCTGTGAATTTTAAGAAGTTGAGTCTACTCTGAAAGAGACTGTTTTTAAAACATTATATGTCATAGGCTATTACCTCCCAAATTGGAAAGAGGTTATCTTGGCTACCTTGCTCTTGTTAGAATTCACCTAAATAACATTTTCATGTATATATTATTATAATTATATATATGTTATTTATATATATGTTAGGTTATTACTTGACATAGTTAGCCTACCAATAAAAGGTGTCATGTCATGCTGCTTTGCAGTTAGATATGGCATGTTTTTTGAAAAATTTTTCTGTAAGGGGCATGCTAATCTCTTCCTCATGAAACTGCTTTAAAGCCTTCTTTTCTACACTCTTCTCTGAAATACGTGGCACCTGGACATTGCTGCTGGAAATTTAATGCCAATATTTGTGCATAGCTGCGTGTTATACCTTTATTTCATTTCTGAAAGAAGTGTTTTCTCACAGGTAGTTTCAGTTCAAAGGAAGCAGGAAAAAAAAAAAAAGACAGACTGTCTGACTGGGGAAGAAGTTTGTCACCTGAGACTGTAATCTAGGTAATCTCTGCACTATGAAATCCCAGGTATAATAGGAGAAAACCAGCACCCACCAACAAGAACATACTCTCATCACAGCAAGATTTTTCATAGAATTATAAAATACTTTGAGTTGGAAAGGACTTTTGCAAGGTCATCTACTCCAACAACCCTGTAATCTGGTATTTTCAACAAGATCAGATAGCTCAGAAGCCCCATCCAGCCTTGATCTTGAATATTTTCAGGGATGGGGCAATTACCATCTATCTGGGCAACCTGTTCCAGTGTTTTCTGACCATCATTGTAAAAAACTTTATTATAGCTAATCTAAATTAACCTTTTTTTTCAGTTTAGAGTCATTAACCCTTGTCCTATCATAACAGGTCCTGCTAAAAATTTTTATAGTCCCCTTTTAAGTACCGAAAGGCCACAACAGGGAATCCCCAGAGCCTTCTCTTTTCCAGGATGAACATTACTATTTCTCTCAGCCCTTCTCATTGCAGAGGTGCTCCATCCAGCCCGCTGATCATCTCCATTGGACTCCTCCAACTTGCTCCTTCCTATACCATGGACCCCAGAGCTGGACACAATACTCCAGGTGGGATCTTATGAAAGCAGAGTAGAAGGGGAGGATCTCCCTCTTGATGGGCTGGTCACACTTCCTTTGATGCAGCCTGGGACATGTTTCACTTTCTATAACACAAGCAAACATTTCTGGCTCATGTCCAACCTCTCATCCACCAGGTCCCTGTATTTGTTCTCAGCAGGGCTGCTCTCAATCTTCTCATGCCCCAGCCCATATTGATCCTGAGGGTTGCCTTGACTCTGGTGTAGAACCTTGGGCTTGGCTTTGTTGAACCTTGTGATATTCCTATGGGCCCACATCTCAAGTATATGAGAGTCCCTCTGGATGGCATCCCATCCTTCAGGTGTGTCAACTGCACCACTCAACTTGGTGTCATCTGCAAACTTGCTGAGGGTGCACTGGTTCCCTTCGTCTGTCATTGATGAAGACATTAAATAGCACTGGTCCCAGTAAGCGCCCCTGAGGGACACCTCTTGTCACCAATATCATGTCTCACTGAGACATTGACCCATACCCTCATGCATGTGACTATCCAACCAATTCTTTATTCACCTATTCATTAATCCACCCATTTTCTTATGTGTAAACCTGAACCCAGATTTTCATCAAGTATGAAAACTTTGTAATAATTCTTCCCAGTGCTCACATTATAATGTGGTTTTCTCAGACTCAGTTTAGATCAGAAAATACAGTTCTAAGAAAGATATCACTCAACTTACATGTGATAACCATGCATACTGATACTGTATGACATGTTAAACTTTTTAATTTTACATAACACTGTTTGATCATAGCACAGTTATCTGCTTCTCATCGCCATTTGCTCTCAACCATTGCAAAGAGTCCAGAAAAACATCAAACCCAGTGATAGTTCAATTTCGCCCGACTCTTATCTAATTCTAATAGATAATACACAGGCTTAGCTAACATTTTCCTTTTAGTGCATTACCATCAAGATTGGATCTAAACATTTTATTTACTTCATTTATTGCCATTGTTTTCCTCCTTCAGCTTAGGATTTTTATATCCATAATGCAAACACCTTGCATTGTAAGTGTAGTCTTGCACTGTTAGTGACCAAGATGCACTGTACAGATATCAGCTCAGCTGTCAGTAATGCTGTAAAGGGTGCTCTAGGCTGGCACCAGATGAAGATAGAAATCTGGGGAGGGGGCTGGAACAATGCAAGGGATGGCTAGAAGCATGTGTGAGGAAGTAGGGGGAAAGACAACTACAGGAGATTATTGAAATGGTCTAACGGAACTCATTTGGCTACAGGCTGGTTGTGCTTTCAAATTTTATTTTAACTAAGAGAACCACAGAGCTCTGAAGGCTGGGACTGGCTTATATAACTCCTTCTATAAACTGAGATAAAACAACATATTTTTTGATCCCAGGACATTTCACTAATATCATTAACAGCTTCAGTCATACTTCAAATGAGCTGCCAAAACCCAGGAAATTTCTTACTAAGTTGGAGTGCCAGGTGATACTGTTTTTCCATGAATGGAGTTAAATGTCCACTTTTCCCACTGATTATAATCTTTTATTCATTTGTGAAGTTAAAATGAATACCACAGGCATTTGTACTGGTAAGTCAATCAGTCTGTGGAGAAATGTAAGCATGCACTTGTGTGTATTTGGATAAAATGGCTGAGAGAAAAAGGAGGTTGACTAGTTAAGGGAACAAATTTCTTAAAAATGTGAGGGAGAGAGCAATGTGTGTGAAAGTTCTTACAAATGCTTAATAGAACAGTATAGACTATGAAAATTTATATGGTGAAACTTTAAAAAACTATTTTTAAAAAATGTGCTCTTTTAACCAGGACAAGATAGTACAAACATTAAAAGAATCCTTAAAACATTTAAAAATCTTATGAGTGACCTCAGTATGGTCCCATTTTACATACCCTGGGGAATATGTGTATGAAATACAATGTGGTTTGAAGCTTTCCAAACAAAACAAACTTAAAAGAGAATACCATTTTTAATAGAAACTATTCAAATTCTCCCAAAAGATAAAACAAAACAAAAACAGGTATGCGCTGTACTGCAGCTAAGTATGCAAGAGCTTTGCTGGTAAAATGAGGTGACTGAAGGTGGTTTTTTTCTTCTTTAGAACATTGCCCTCATCTTTTTTGCACTGTTATTTCTTTCAATGTTCTTTTATAGAGTGTTTTTACTTTAATTAAGTAGCTGGCATAATACAGGAAGCACCAAAACAACCCAGAAAAAATGGGCAGTTTAATAAACTGTAATCTGGTGTTTTACTATATTAATTCCATTCATGTTGATGAGTTTTACTATATGAATGTTGTCAGCTGAAAATAAAATGCAAACCATGCAGTGTCACTTCCCCCATGCCCCCCCAACAGTTCCAGTCATACCACACAAGTTGAGTACATCAGGTGTAAGACATCATCCTGATGCATCACTTCTGAGAAATATGGGGAGGGAAATATCGGAGCTGAAATATCACAGCTGGCCCTGATTTCAGCTCCTGCCAAACACCTGCAGACTCTAAAAGGATACCATAACAAAACTCCACCCTGTGGCAAGAGGCCATCCCTTAACAACCCTTCCCTGTCTTTGCATCACTATAAAAATTAATTTAACATTTTTTACTGAAACCTTAGTCTTCCTGTCCCAGAAGGCCATTATAGTTCCTTTAGCCATTTTTCTGAATACGCCTCAGAAAAAAAAGTCACATTAAATGAGTACTGAAATATCTGATAGCTGGCAATTATTTGATGTTTCATTATTTGTGAAATCTTATGAAGGTGGTAGTTTATTTTTTTTCATTAACCTTCAGATTGCCTCTTATTTTGGAAGTCATTTCGTATGCATCCTGGCAAAAGAAATTTCCTAGCATCTGGTAAAAGCTTCTACATTCAGTATTGTGAGCATATAGAAGAGCAAAAGTTATAAAATGTGTAGGGTGTTTTTGCTTTGGTGGTGGTGTTTTGTTGCATTTTTTTTTAATTGTGTGGGTTTTGGTGCTAGTTTGGGTTTGATTTTGGTTTTTTTTTTTTTTTATGTTTTTCTCGTGGTTTTTTGGGGTTCTTTTGGGTTTCTTAGAGTTTGGGGGCGTTCTTGGGCTTTGTTTTGAGCTTTTTTAGGGAANACTTAAATTGTTATTCTTTGTTGAAATACACTTTTGTGGCATATTGAGGGCTGTCCCAAGACGAATGAAATTATATTCATGTTCAAATACTATAGGGAGGTTTTTTACATGTAGAGGTTTCTGTAACTGAAAAGCAGCTGATTGAAGGCCTAAGGCAATATGATATTTCTGGAAGTAATTCTTAACAGACAAGAAAGAGGAATTAAATTTTGCATGCGTCTATTAAATAAGTACTAAAACTGGCTGGAAATCTTATGATGAAATGTTTTTACATTTAAAAATGCCAATTCATTGAAAGTGAAACAACCCGCTGAACACATCTAAAATTAAACTCTACTTTGAATCAGAAATTCAGCTGTATTCATGCCTCTCTTGCTAAGTTGCAAATGTGTGCTGCCTGACTTTGGTGTTTCAAGACAGATTTTTACTTCAATTTTTAAATTCTGTGCAATGAAAACACACCATGCCACCAGCCATACCCAAGCCTTTAATTTTGTCAAGAGCAGCTCTCTTATACTGAATGACAAATGTTTTCAAGCTTTTGGCCTGTGGGAATTTTATAAAAGTGGATTCTGTTCTAAAGGGGAATGCATTAGGAAATGGAACATATTTCGAAGAAGTAAAATGGAAAATCCAATTCCAGTACAGTTTGTGGTATGTGATTTTCACATATACACAATTATGTAATATATATGTAGTATGAGAGAGTTCTATATCCAGATGTTATAGGAAAGTCTCAAAATGAAACAGCACTTGTATTTTGGTATGAGGAGTATTGTAAAAGGAAGTGTGTTTTAAATTTTAGCTGTAGTGAAATCTGGTCCATGACTGTGTCGTGTTTGTGCATGGCCTGCCTCTGTTACAGTGACTTGTGGAGAAGTCTTGAAAAAAACCTGTATGTTTATGTTAATGTCAGGATTTTGTCTGTATAAACATTTATTATACAACTACTGTCTACACAGTACTTAGTAGACACTGACAGTACTATAAGAAAAATAATAGTAAAGAAGTAGCTCAACAATTTCTATTATGAAGTTTTGTTTTTGCTTGCCTTTAACTTTACAGAATTTCCAGTGCTGGTTGTTTGCTTAAATCTCAAGTACATTGGAAACATTTCTGGTAAAATGACCCACTCATGGGGGATAAAAAGTTTCCAGAAATAAGTTTTTTTTACCATACCAACATATTCTGACAACTAGGTTTTTGCCTGGGAGCTCTTCTGCTCCATTTTAAAGAATCAGTTCTTTCTCCAAGAGACTTGAGCAGAAAGGTGATGGCAGTGTCATAGATATGCTCTTTTCTGTTCCATGTTTTTAAGCTTAGTGGAAAGAAGCTGGCTGTTAGTAAGGAGGACTGGAGTCCCACACAGTGCATGCTTTCACCTGTTGCCACATGTTCCCCAAGCCCTTTATAATTTTGTGAGCACAAAGGTGCCAGTTTGGCTTGAGACCCAGATAATAAATTTTCTAGCTACATTAGATCAAATGTTTAGGGTTTTTCCATGCTTGAATTTTGATTTCTAGAAATGCTACAATAAGTAAGAACAATGCCAACGTGAGAAATCACTAACAACTTCACTGTAGAAGCTCTAATTCATTGTGGTGTTTTTAAAACAGGTAATGTCTTTCTGCTGTACCATCTTCCTGAAGCATGCAGGATAGACTTGACTGATCATTAGGAGGGCATTGAGTCTGCCTTCTGAACCAGGTTGTTGTCTGTCAAATTCTTAATTCATTTGATTCAGAGTATAAAAAGAAGTGAAAGAGGTAAGAAGTAGCAGAAATACGGCTTCCTTTTTGTAGAACTTTAATGTCAGGCAGGAATCTCTTCCTGCATCTGCCACACAGTTCCACATAGTTTTGGATAAGTCACTTCAATCAAAATATTAAAAGGTCATATCATGCGTGTGCCTCATGTTTTGAGTACCTGCCTTGTGATGCCACATGCAAAATATGTAGCAGTGCTGAGTCCTCATGGATGTAAATGAAACTGTTGAAAGTATTATTGAAGAACCTGAAAAATATGATGTTGAAAATAGCTGAAAAAACTAACATAGTGGGTTTGTTCTTAATTTTCTCTATTTTGGCTTCTTAGCCATGAAGTTGGAGAAGCAGTGTTGTAAAGACGCAGTAGTTATGCTTCCGTAAAGCATAACTTCTCATGTAAAAGCACCAGAGAATTTGGGAAATTAAATTTTTTATCATGTGATTTAATTGATGTATATTAAAATAAGGCCTTATGAGAAGTAACATTACTTTTGCACACCTTTACTGAATGATGGAGGAGACTAACAGGAAATAAGCTGAGAGTGCACTTAGATTGCACTGCATTTTGTTTGTGCAAGCAAGCAGTGATGCTTAGGAGCAACAATTTTTCAGTGCCCTTTTAAGTGTGTATATATATATATGAATGGTATGTCTTTAACTAATACTATTTTCACTGAAAAGAACATGATCCAACTATTTGTGAGTTATGAAGAATATTAAGTTCTCAAAAAAGAGATCCATTTTCATAAAATACTCAGTTGTGTTTAAAAATTACATTGCAGTCACATTGCAGTCATGGCCGTTTAAGGACATGGAGAGTCACCTAGCCTTTCTGGGCATTTTTTTCTAGAAGCACATGTATCAAAAAGCCATGCTTGGGTATAAAGCATAGAGCCTATTTTTGAAACCTCTCAGTCTTTGTTAAGCCTCAGTGTTAGGAGTCTATAATACATGTCCCTTGTGCCTCAAACTCTTGGATTAGTTTCTGTACTTGCAGGAGTTACACATTGGTTTCCTAATCTTGCAGCTCATCCAAGTGGCATCAGTTGGCTTCAAAGAATTTGTATTTGGCATCTCACACTGCCAGAGTATGCTCAGGATAAGGCTGTCAAACTTTGATCTACTGAGCTAGATGTGTAAGTTCTGAGAAGTTCCCTACATAGAACTTCATAGAAAGGGAAGAGTGTGAGCCCAGAGTGTGAGCCCAGCCCTCATTTCTGTTTGTATAAACTGTGTAACTGAGGGGTCAAAAGAGAGTTTTTAATTAACCCAGTTGTTGCATTTATATAAAGTTTGATGAGTGTTAAGACTCTTACACGTATGGGAAAGAAAGGAGTACAAGCATATGTCTGTCTCATCAAGTCTCTCAGCCTCAAGTAAGATTATATGCTGAAGTAATTTATATTTTTACAAGTTGATTTTACTTTTTTTCTTAAATCTGAGCATTCACTGAATCATCATCACAAAGTAATAGTGAGGTTAAATAGACATTTTTTGCTTTCCCCACAGTATGGGAATTGTGGGACTATCTATGACTATTGGTTGCCTGACTCAAATCAGTATATAAAATCAAGTAAGAAAACAATATTGTTTGTTTTGAAATATTTTTCTAAGGTAGCTGTGACTTCATTTACTAAGCAAATTTTAAGTAGACTCAATAATAAACACTGTGATTTCAGATTAAATTTTAGACATGCTTCAGTATAGCTTCCTTGAACAAAGAGTTGCTTTTAACGTTTCTTACAATTTTTTTTTTCCAAAATAAATGCCACCAAGTTCTCTTGGAGTTCATTTGAACATAGCCTGCAGGGGTTTTTTTTGTCTCTCTCAGAGGCCAAAAGGGCTAGATTTTACCCTTGGTCTTTACTACTTATATTGATTACAAATGAATCTATTTATAAGTAGCGGGGTGAAGCTTTTTAGTGTGAGTTAAGTTTTGTAGGCATGAAAATACTAAAGATATTCTAAAGAATACATATTTCAGAATCTCTCAGATGATTGCAACTACAGATGATGGTACATGTGTTCCAGCAAGGAAAAAAATAAAATGGAAAATCCAATGACAAAACAGAAATTGTGCTGAAACTGCAGAAACTGTGCAAATCAGGCTTTATTCATAATTTGCTTTTCAGGTACTTTACTTGAGTGCTCAACTTGATTTAAAAATCTTAGCTCAAGCCATGACTCTGGCCTACCATCCTGAAATTACAAGATTTCCCACACTTGTTTGCCTAAGTTCATCTTGGAGTCCCAATCACTACTGAAAAAAAGGGTGATATTTTCAGATGAGATGCTGACATGTTTATTTTACACTCTAGTTATGCAATAGCATTTAAAGAAAATGTACTGTTTTAGTTTTAGGCCTCTTATTAACAAGGAGAAATATCTGAGCCATCAGAAGGTAAGTGTGTAGGCTGAGTAGGAGTGGGTATTTGAAGATTTCAAACCACCTCAAAAAGGCATTAGTCAGGTAAACTTTCTCTGTCATTGCCATTTTCTTGCTCATTTCTGAGTGGTTTCATGTAGGTTTCTATTATGATTCAAGTAGACAGTTTATGAGGAAGCAGGAAGTGTTTTCTTACTGTACCTGGCCAGTCAGGCCAGGAACATAACCACTGTTCTAAAGAATTCATTCTAAGTTTAAAGCTGCCTATAGCATTCACAGGTCAACACTTAGAGCAGCCAGCTACGTGCTGAAATTTTCTTCACACAATTTCAATTGGATAGTTAGCAGCCATAGCATTGAATTAGAGCAATTTAAATAAAAAATGGTGTGATTTTGTAGTATATATTTTAAGCGTGAAACTTCTGTTGAATTACATATAAATATTGATTGATATTGTTGATCTTCGATGTTCTTAAAGACCTTTTTTAAGTCCTGAAAAACAATGTGGGTTTATTACTAATTGAAAAACACTAATCAACAGAAAACTGGAGTTTGATCAGATTTACACACAGAACTTTGGGAGGACCCAGCTGAATTTTAATTGTTTAGGATGACACCTGAAACTCCTCATAGCTCGCAGAATAAGAAAATTAAAATGAAATTATATGAAAGGTCACCGCAATATGAAGCTAGTGTAGTGAAAGTGAAGGTGATTAATAGTTGTATTAAATATGAGATCCTCATTCACATGTGAGAGAAGACAAAGACAGAAATCAGGAATTTGAAGCCAATTTTACAAATGGTAAGAGAAAAACAAAAGAATAAATTGAGATGCCAAGCAGATGGTATTTATACTATGGATCCCAGTTTAATTTCTGAGAAAAAACCAGTAGGTTAAAAACATCTCTTTAAAACCTAACAAACACTGCTAAGTTACTCTCATGTTTTTCTACCAGTGTTGCAAATATTATATTCTTCTCTGATGGGCTGTATGGATTGGTGATCAGAGAGTTTTGAGAGTCAGGCTAAGAACCTGCAAGGGCCATTTTGAGGGATTGCTATGTGTTTAAATGGGCTGAGTTTTGGAGAGAATCTTCTCCTAAATGTAGTCTGGTGTTATCTTGGCATACAATAGGCAACTGTAATGTATTTTCCTGCAGTCCTCAAGTCACACCCAAAGTGGACATGAACAGAAATGCCATTTTGTATCTGCACATCTTATTCTTCCAGATATTGTATTTGCACAGGTTCACAAGTGAGAAAGAGAAATTAGGATTTCTCTACTCCTTCCTGTGATGCTCAAGACATCTGTTCCTCAAAAACAGTTGGTTTCTGTGCCAGTCATCAAGATGCAGGCTTTGAGTTTGAGAAACTCTTTAAAGCAGTTATGTAATAACAGATTTTGTAAAATTCTCCCTCTTTTTCCTGATTCCCCTGAAAAACTGTGAAGTGAGAAGAATATTTACTGACAAATTGAGTGTGCAAACTATCTCCTTCTTTCCCTCCACAATTCCTATGTTGTTATGGTCCCTTAGATCTGAAAGACTTAGGAATCCCCCATCTTTCCATGACTTTACTGAACTGGCTGTGGTTATGTGATTTATTTCATGTTGAAAACTGCAGTAGCGAATTGAACTGCCCATTTTTGATTATTCTGTATACCCTGATACCAAGACATATTAACAAAATACAAATGCGTTCCTACTACTTTCATGGCCTTGCTTTTCATCTTCAGGTATTTTTCTAACTATTGACTCTTTGCTTTTAACATTTCCTTTGTGAACTTAATATTAAATCTGAAACTCGTGTTTAACTCTCTGTATAATATGTATTTTCTGGATGTAGCATTTATGCCCAACTCATCCTATTGCATTGTATTTTCTAGAGGGGACTTAAGTTCTGCTCATATAGTAGTCTGTATTGCTTACTCTCCACCATAAACTGTTATATTTCAAAAGAGTTATACTTTGCATGACAAGCCCTATTTATTGTAAGAATCTGTCGGACTTTTCAGTGTTACACATTCTTATTTTTAGGGTGTAAGAATATGCTCTTAATAGGAGTGCATACTTAAGCATTTCTAAGTCATGTGTTTTGAAAAACAATATATATCCTTGATATAAACTGGTATTTCTTTAATTGCCTTTTTTTCTTAAGGCCTAACTTCAGTAAATACACTGCCAAAACTAGTGTCAGTTATAAATATGTGTTAATAAAAGAAGGTGGCATTTAGTGTCTCTAAGGTGAAATTTAAAAATATTTAGAAATTTCAGTAATATGCTTTCATGTCTTTATCCTCTGAATATGCTCTTTCAGAATCTAAAAGATGAAAATTATTCTCATCCAAATAACCATTGTAATTGAAATTAAAGGCACAGCAAGACTAGGGCAATTGCTAATCAAGTAGTTATCTAACTTTATCCTTTATTGAAAGCAGGTTTATAAAAGTAAAATCAAATTATGGGTTCTTGTGACATGTTTGCTCTTCTAAAGACATCAATCCATGCATATTTCATATTTAAGAGCAAAATGCAAATGCATTCATTCTCACTGTGTATGTGCTACTTCACTTGTTAGATAAGTGATGGAAAAATAAGCATGAAATAAAAGCACATGGAGCTAGTTTATATCTTCACAAGTCATCTAGGAGAGGGTGTAGAAGGAAATGTCACTGTGATTTCACAATACAATACACTTTTTCCAAACTTCTTGGCAGTTTTAAGTGAGTTTTTGTTTTGAACACACCAAATTCTGTAGATGCAAACCTTCTGCTGCTTCAAAACGAAACACAGATTCACTCCACACACTGTAGTTGTATTCTCTTGGAGATTGCCTTTGCATCACTTTGGCCTTTGTCAAATCAAAGGAGCAAAAGCCAGTGCTGCAATCTTGATTGATGTAGCTGTCTGACCATCTAACTGGGTGGGGCGATGGGTGAAACTGAAAAATGTTTACTTAAGTATGAATATGGTTTGTTTTTGGCTGTGTCATTAATTGAAAATTAATATGCAAGCCATGTGAATGTTGAAAAGACAAAAAATTACATTAGATAGCTAGTGAGTTTGGTTTGTTAATTCACTGTTTCCTTTATTTCTGATGAAACTGCCAGTAGGTAGGCCAGACTTTGGGTTGTTGGAAAGAAACCTCAACATGAGTATTTAACATTAGATCACAAATTTATTTATAGAGGCTGCTACTTTGCTGGAGGGGGTGTGGAGAATTTAGTGCTAATTACTCAGTCTTGACTTCTCAGCAGATCACAACAGAAGTAACAGAATTCTTAAATAGATTTTCGGTTTTCGTAATAAAGGTATTTTTCAAGGTTTGTGTCAGGAACGCTTTTTACTGCTTTTCATGCACATTTTCCAATTAAATGGGAAGAAATAGATGTTATACCAAAGTATAAAATCTATAGATAGCAATTAAAGGCTTGAAATTTATATGTATATAATGTAATTAGGAATTATTTTACCAATTATAGAATAAGAGAACATAGTCTTGCTGCAGAGGAATTTTGCCCACTGATCTGTGTGGTTATTTGATAAGACATCACATTTGCCTGAAGTTTTGAGTCAAAAATTGCATGTAAAATAGATTGCAGCTTGATATAACTGGATTAGAAATTATGATAGGGGATAATGTGAGATTTGTTCTTAGAAAACCTCCATCTTATTTATGCTTATGAAGTAAGGTATGATCTCCTCAAAGGTCTTGTGCTCCAAATTCCTATTTTGTGTTTAATTTTAGGATTTGTTCAAAATCTCCAGAGAGGTTACAGAAAGTAATAAAAGAGTGTAGGGAGATTGCAGTAGATGACCATATCCATCATGTTTTCTCTGTTTAGTGCCTGCATGTTTCAGTTGGTTGAGTTAAACAGAGAAGTTCTCCCTTCTCAGTCCCCTGCATTGGAGTCATTGCAGCTGTTATCAGGAGAGTAAAAGACTAAGCATATTTGCTGACCTAACATTATTTTCTGTTACCAAAGCAAAGGATTTTTCCAAATGTGTGTAGCCTCATGCTGATATACACTTTTCCTAGCAGAGATGTATTTGATAGATAAACATTTCTTTCCTGCTTTCTTGAAATACTGATATTATGGACTGACTTTGCTCCTATTAGAAAAATATAGCTGAAAAGTAGGTTGTTGGGTTCGCCCCACCTTTTTTTTTAATATTCTTTTTCTTAGGATTTTGCTTCTTTAGACAACAATTATGCAAAATAGAATGGGACTAACTTTTTTAGTGAATCAATCACTAGAATACGGTTCTGAGACGGGTAAAATTCTTTGTAATTTATATCAAATTCATGAAATAATTTTAAATATTGTCAAAAGTTTAAATGTGAATAAAGTAGCAAGGAGAAAATCAAGCACTTTTTAAATATACCGTATCCTGGATCAAAAGTGACATCTGAAGAAATGTTTCCCTTCACTCAGATGGATGCTCACTAGCATAAATATTATATTTTATTATGATTGTGGTACTATTAAGATGGGATTTTTTTTCCCCTTAAAGAGAAATTATGTCAGTACTGAGGTTAAATTAATCCAAGCCACCTATTTTTCTAATCCAGTGAGCTGCCTAGCAAACTGCTGAAGACTGCAAGTGTAGCAGGACAAAGGAGCCTGGAAGTAGTTCACAGCAGAGACATATAAATGGTTGTCTTTAGTTCAATTAGAGTATCTCATGCATCTCATACAAACTAGATCTTTTTCTTCATACTGGGGAGATCTGAGGTTGGTTATCAATTATTTGCCTGGCTTTGGTATTTAGAAACTTTAAAAGTAACTTCATGCCAAATATCAAGTTCATCTTTTTAATAAAATCTAGCTCACTTATTGTCCCAAATATACTTATGAGGATTCTGACTTTCCATATACTTTGGAAGGTTTATGATAAATTCTAGATTTTTGGTAAAATGTCACTTTTAAAACACAAATATTTAAGGAAAATTTGACTTTCGACTGGAAAATCTAACTTCATAGTGTATTGTGGAAGTAACACATGCTTTTGGAACAGTTGAATTTTTTTTTTTCTAACAGCTGACTTAAACTCAGTTAAATGTCTTACACATTTGAAAACACTTCTCTGTTTTTTTAAAAACTGGTGCTATTTTCTACTGCCATAAATCATGATAAGCATAATGATGAATAACAGCAGAAGGCAGGATAGGAAGACCTTTATTTCATCTGTATTCATTTTGAGGCAAAAGGTTCTTCATAGATTGGGTGAAGTTGTTTGTCTCCACTAAGTTGATGATTTAAAACTCCAGCTTTAAAGGGTAGCTAAGTTCACAGCTTTGCATATGATGGCAACAGTTGAGTGTTGATTTGTGCGTTTTCTTGCTTTTAAACACCTGAGAATCAGTTGTTTCTGCAAGGAGTGTTGTATGAGCAGTTTAGCATAGCAGGGCTTTGGAATATATTTTCTTGTTGCTAAATAAAATAAGTGCCAAGAAAGAGATGGCTACAATAGAAAAAAGTTATATATGCTCTTTTCAGAACAACAGGAGTCTTCACCTGCTTGCACTTACTTTGGCCTTTTCCTAAACTCAAATAGCTCCAGGGACTTGAATCTGAGAGGTGATGAGCATTTTTGACCCCAGTCCATCAACCAGCATGCTTCTTATGCAATGTTGCATTCACAAGAGTGTGATTATTTATGCTTTTTTTATTTTTTTTACACTTTACTAGTCTACACTTTACAATGTTTAATGAATTTCATTATTGAATTTCATATATTCTTCCCACATAAAAGATTTCCTTTTAGTTTTTTTTTGTTTCTGTTGTGACTGCCTGCCTCAAATGGTTTGCCTGTATTCTGCATGGATGAAAAAGTAGGTGGTGTTGCTGGGTTGCCTTTTTTTTTGGAATTGTTTGCTGTGATGTTCATCCCTATATGCCTAGTTTCTATCCTTCTGCTGGAAATACTGTCTGTTCCTCTTGCTGCTATTTGCAATGCAAATTCATTGGGCCTTTTTAAAGATATGTGTGTGTCTGTAAGTATATATATAGCCTCTTTTTTTTCAGAAAATTGCAATTTTAGCACCTAGATGCACTCATTTAATTATATGATGTGGTAGCTGATACACTACACTGTCTTTTTTTTAGTGTATTTTGTTGAGATTTTAAAAATTCTTTTGGTCAAGGGTGTGCTTCCAGCATTCATTTACATGCCACATTTCTCTGTAGCACTGAATACCTAGGAATAATACCAGCAATGTTAATTAAAGGATATGCATTAATGCAAACATGCGTAAATGCCATTATAATATAGTGAAAATTCTAGCTATTGTACTATGCTCACTAGCACAAAATTATTTGTCCAATTTAGTGAATTTACATATTTTTATTAATTGGAAACTTCTTTTATGTCATGCAGTGTTGCATGGATCATACAATGTAGTTTGTGAGTTCAACCTTTGTAAACCCAATGGTATGTAAAATACTGTCTGTTTCCCTGGGGTCCCTACTGGGGCCAGTATTGTTTAAACTCCTCATTAATGACTTGGACAGGGGACTGAGTGAACCTCAGCATGTTTGCAATTGACACCAAACTAGGGAGAGAAGTTGATATGTTGGAGTGTAGCTGCTATTCAGAGGCACTTTCACAGGCTGGACAAGTGGTCTAGCAGGAACCTTATGAAGTCCAAAAAAAGCAAATATGGGGTCCTGCGCCTGAGACAGAAAAGCCTCAAGCAGCATTACAGCTTAGGGATTGACTGGATAGAATGCAGATTTACATATAAAGACCCAATGTTTTTATGTCTTCATAGACAGCAAGCTGAACAAGAATCAGTAGTATGCCCTTGTGAGAAATGTTAATTCCTTGTTGCACTACATAAATAAATCAGCACCAAAAGTGCATATTGACATGATAACAGGCAATGGGTGTAAGTTGCAGCAAAGAAAATTCTGATTAGATATAAGGAAGAAAAGTTTTGCAGTGATTTTAGTTAGGTTTTAGATCAGATATGCTGTGAAATTCTCATCCTTAGAGACAGTCAATACATGCCTGAACAAGACCCTGAACAGCCTCTGCTTTACAGGGAAATTGGACCAGAAGGCTAGCAGAGGTCTGTGATAGTCTACTGTATGATGTATTTAAAGTATGATTGCATTCATTGTTTCAAAGACACAAGTGGTGGCATCTGAGTAGGCATGAAAGCTCAATTGTATGACTATGCAAATGTTTCTTAATAGAGGATTTTGAATGCAAGCAATAGTTAAAATTGAGAAGGTATAGGACTGTCAATATTTCAGTAGTTTAGAGGCATGTTCAAGTTGAAATTTCAGTAGGTCTGCTTTTATTTTTTTCTTTTTACTGGTATCACTTCTGACTTTTTCTGCAGTGGATGATTTTTTACACTAAGAAATTGAATCAGTTTGCCAGCACCTGTAGAATAAGGAGAGACAGATTTTCCTGCCCAAGAGATATATTTCTGAATAACTCTTTTTTTTTAAGTCTGAAGGAAAAAAAAAGGAGGAAAGAAGTGATTTTAGGGTCCACTGTATTAGGAAAAAAAGGGGGGAAAAAGTGCATAAACCAGATGGTTTTATTTAAAGCATCCAGAGCTGATAAGGGAAAAAAAATGGAGATACAACACTCAGGCTGCAAATGCAGTTCTCATGATTTAAATCTGGAAGGCTGTACAGTACATCTGTTTAACATCTTGCAATTTCAAGAACTGTGCCTTGAAAACCTTCTGTCACAGTGACACATGAAATAAAAGTTTATGTTATGGCTTTCAGATGCAAATGTGTAAAAGCTTTATCTAACAGCATACCATCTTTTATTAACCCATTGCTGCTGCTCACCCATAACTCTCTTTTGCCAGTGATATTGTGAGAGATTCTACTGTACAGTAAATGTCAACTCTGCAACAATAATTATGTAATTGCATTAAATTACTTGTTTGTTGTATGTAAATGGAAAATTTACATCTCTCTGTATCTCCTCATTTGTTTTCTCTATTGCTCTTATTATTCAGATATATAATTTTTTTATTAAATAAATGGAACCAATTATTCTATTTCTATCATAAACTTTGAGAACAATTAGTGACTCAGAATAATTTCAACAGTCTCAAGATTTGTGATGCCATGAGGGATAAAATACTATAATGACTTAAAGATAGTATTCTTTATTCAGAGCTCTGATTTTAAGGCTATGAAGTTAAAATAAGTAAGAGTGGAATAGTTGCCTGCTCATTAATTTTCGGTACTTCAGCATTGAGTCAAAGATAAATGAGGGGCTTTATCCCCCAGAAATGCTTCATACCTTTCTAGATCAGATTGTACAAACTTCCATCTAAACATAGTGATTGAAGTCTGGTGGTTCCAAAAGTAGAGTCTGGAGGTTGATCACAATGTTTGTCAGTTCTGTATTTTTTCAGCATGACCTTGGTTAAATTATTCAGCTAGATAGTGCTGTGTTTTCCATACTTACAAAATATGGAGAGTAATATTTACCTTGCTGAAACATGCTTTATTCACTATCTGCTAAACACTTTAGAGGTCTTTGGCTGAAATCTCAATGAGTGCTGCTATTTAATATGTTGAAGTGTGATTTGTTGGTTTTCTTTACAAGACACAGATGGTCCCCAAGAAACAATGGGGATTTCTTTACCTCAAGGAGCTGATGCCATGCATACAGCAGAAACATCACAACAGTGAGCTCTGCTGTTTGACCTACACTGAGTGGGTGTGTGAAAGAGAGAGAGAGAGATAGCATTTCCTTCATAGACATACACACCCTCTGACCCAGACTAGGGAAGAATCTGCTTTGCAGAAGGTTTGCTTCAAGGGATTTTCCACATGTATTTTATTACGTTAAAGCTGATAGTGGTGACAAGTTGCACATTAAGTAACTGTTTCTTCAAAAATGTCCTGTTTATATTCTCTTTAGGAAAAGTGATGTAATACTGAGTTTCTCAGATAAACAAAGTCATTTGGTTATAGAGTATGTTACTATTGCATATGAACCTTGCTCTCATCTGCCCCATACCTATTCATTTTAAGCCTCTGGCTTTGTACGATGATTACTTGCATGTTTAGGGACAAATGTATTCATATTCACTAAGTTAGTAGCCAGTGGTTTTCACCAGGGAAATAAGTTTAGAATGCTGTTAGTAATTTCGTTTCAAAAATATCGGCAAGGACTTCAGCATAAGAGTCGGTGAAACATGTGGTCCTAATCATTCCCTTAAAAAGGAGACATGGTCTATTTTCCATTAGCAATGGTGCTTACAGCAAATGAATAAATACAGAATGAAATTTACATGTGTACTATAACTTTAGAATGTGTGTATGCATTCAAACATGCATGCGCATGTGTATGCTTAGGCATACTCCCAGTGAGTGTAAAATGATGACTGTTGTAAAAGAGCCAGCCTTGGAGAGAAGTTGGTTTGGTAGATGAATTGGAAAATGCCGCTGTTTACAAATTAATTTTCCCCTCCTTTACAAATTAGTTTTCCCCTCCTTCCCCAGGCAGCAAAGTTCAAAATGTACATTTGCATCATGTAACTGGCATGAAAGAGCCACAGTAAAGTTCTTGTAGCGGTGTTAGTCTTCTAATATAGCCTTTACTCATGTACATAATGACAGAATTGCAGCCCCCACCCCTTGCAACATGCTGTTCCAGTACACAGAGACCATCTTTAGCTGGACTGATCACATAGAGTATGGCACTGAGAAATGGAAGTAGAGAGAACTGCTGTACTTGGTAGGAGCTGTTTTATCCCATTGAATCATGAAGGTACCAAGAGTCTTTCTGCTGATGCCTTATGCACTTCCTTCTTAGAAAACTTGCCATAAGAGGATATATTGAATGGCAGAAATTAAGTCCTGTTTCTCTTCTGCCTTCTTGCAACCTTCCTACTGCTATGCCTGGAGCCTCCCAATGGCAGAGCAGCAAAGCAGAGCCCTATTCTGCATTCCTCATTGTTAAGTTCCTGTGGGACATTAGAGCTGGGGCCTGGATTTATTTCCACTTTCTCTGGTTTTAGATAGCTTTGTCATTCTTGATCCTCTATCATGTACAAGGGATGAGAACCAAGGGAGAAAGCAGTGCTTGGTTCTGCCTTGAGCATATTTTGAGTAGACCAGGTGTGAAGCAGAATGCAGAATGCAATTCTTTTAGCTTTTTCCCCTGAAGTCTGCTTCAGCTTTTTCCCCAGAATTTTTTTCTGAGGTAGCCCTTTCAAAGATGATTGTTTGATAATATTCCTCTCCTGATGCTGCCATGAGCAGCATCTTACCTAAAGATGTACATATAGACTGGGATGACAAAATGCCTATGAAAGGAGACAGCACTCCATTTTCTGCTAGGCTTGGTAATGTCTGTGTTGTTACATCAGTCTTGGTAATTTCTTTGGTTTTTTTAATGTGTATATACCACTTCATATGATCTTGATAATTGCTAACTGGGAACTGTCTTAATAGTATATTTCAAAGATAAGAATTCCCACTGATGAATGCTAAAATTTGATTCACAGAATTTTGGAAGGTTTTGAATAAAGAAAGTTTCCTTTCTTTCACAAGCACTGAAGCTGCTTCATATTTGACTAAAAGTAAATCCATAAAATGGGTTTGCTTATAGTTTAATTTATTATCATACACTGTTTCTTTGGGATTTTCTTGGTGGTTGGAATAAAGAGATAGAGGACAAACCTGTGCTTTTCAAATTTTTTTTTTTTTTTTTTTGCGATTTGCAAGCTAACTAAACTTAAAGTATGGTTTTAAAGAAGAGATCAATTTTTCAAATATCATTGTGGTTTTTTGTCATTTTCTCTTCTCTTGTGAGCTTTTCATTGGAGATTTAATGGCATGCTGAATCTGGCATCCTTGGAATGGCCAGCTCCAAGGTTGCAATATAAAAAAAAATTGGGGTCCACTGCTTATGTTGTGACTCCCCATCTAAAACACAGATTTTGGCACAGATTCCAAGTCATGCAATGTGCCTTGTTTTGCTGTGGCCTTTTCCCTTTCCTTCTCACATACTAGATTTTGCCTGAAGGGTAACTCAAGCATTTTTTCACTTTAAACTTGTTACTTGTAAATCTTCATTGTTGCAGTATAGTGCATTTTAAAGGTATTGCTCTGATAATAGATACTTTAATTGGTGGTATATATAATGCAGTCCTGCAGCTGTCAAATCAATGTTTACCTACTCCTTAATATTTGGGTTTCAGCTTTGAGAAAGCAATTTCAGTGTATATCAGTTCTGCCTTAATTCAAACAAATTGTAGATGCATCATACACCCTGGTCAGGTACTATTTTTCCTTGAGATAGTTTAAAGATAAGATAGGTTTAGCTGCACTGGGAGTTTCACTGTGGACATGCACTCCCTCTGTCACATTTTGGAGGCTATAGTCATTGGTACCTTAAACATTCTCTAATTTCTGTAAATAAATTTATGTAAAATCCTGCATCCATCACTTTTGGGACTGGTTGCAGATGATCAAGATAAATCTCTCCTGTTTCCTCTGCTGTATTCCTTTGCTGTATTGTCATCACTTATCCCCAGTCTTGTGTATTATTCTTGGTCTTATTTTCAGATGAGGGAGGACATCAGTTCACAAAAGTAAATGTGTTCATATAAGCTTCACTCAAGTAAACATTTTCCATTTAAGAAAACTGCTTGGGCAAGTCCATAACTTCAACGGGACTTTCAGCATGTACTTAAATTTCTTAAATGTTTAACTGGAGAGGCATGGACTAAGTCTTTCCTGAATCAGAGCCATAATTTCTGAAATGTCAGTTACTCAACCTATTGCAGAATATGCTTTGACAGATGGATCTAGGTAATGTGAAAGCCATAGAAAGACATCTTTGTGGGGAAGTTGTTATTTCTTCTTATATTTCATTTTTTCCCTCATGTTCATCCTGGGAATAGCAATTACTACTGCTTACTTTTTATACATATTATGTGTGCATATATACGTGTGTTTCTATATGTCACTTATTTGTGTGTGTGTATATATATATACACATATATATATATATATATATATATATATATATATATATAAAAGTAAATTTCTCTATTTGCCTTTTGTTATTAGGACTTGATAGGTGCTATAGCTGAATTTTTTTCCCTTTGCTTCTGAGTATAACAATGTACAATGTGTTAATGAAGCCATCATAATTTTTTTTAAATGAATTGCTGTTGTGTCATCTTTCCAGAAAGAGTAAGACTTGATGTAGAAGTCTTACATGTTCTCCTACACAGCTGAATATTCCTGCTAGTGTTTCATTTGAGTGCCTGTCCAAGGTTAAACTATCTGTCTCTGGACAAACTGGAGAAAAGGACCAATAAAAAGTTAAGGTATATAAGAGAAAATGTGAACTGTTATCAGTTCTAGGTGCTTGGTAGAAATACGTCTTCATACATATTTGTCCCTGAAGTTTAGAAGATTCAGGTTGTAAGTAGTCTGTGGAAGAGCAAAAATTGTTCATCTAAATATCCACTGAGTTAAGGTAGTTCAAAGGCATCTGAAAGAGGCTGAGGACTTTAAGAGATGAGCTTCAGAAGGAAAGGTGATGGTTTTATTTGATGAGCTAATAAAATTAGTTTGAGGAAAATACATTGGCAGTCCCTGATATAGTCAGTAGGATCTGACAACACTCTATTTCTCAAAATTAGACCACAGTGTTGCAGATTAAAAGACAGACACAATCAGAGAAAAGATGCTTTGGGGCAAATGCTCCATGTGGGCAATGTGTTATTGCCCTTAAAATCCTTGCTACTGTAAGAAGAAATTTAAAAAGAAGGAAATGCTTATAGTAATGTATATTACTCCTGTAATAGGACATGTTTTGTCCATGGTTCCAAAAGATGCAGTTCCCTCCACCATTTTTCTGCTTTTGACATGCAGACAGTAAGAAATATTTCAATTTACTTTGCCTAGTTGGTATTCAGATTACAGTTATTAAAGAGCATCAAAAGACAAGTGAATTTCTGATGTTGATAAGAGCCATTGGATAGCACTGACCACATGGGAAGTGCAGCTGTCCCAGCTGGTGGTGAAAGCAGAACAGGTGTTTTTACTCAGCACCTCACTTTCCTCTCTGAGGAATTTGATTGTTTTCTTGTATCTAGAATGGAATGTACAAAAGTCACAAAAAGAAGGAAAAATTACCTTGTACTGCAATTGTGTCAGTCTTAAATTTAAAAACACCTTTTTCTTGGTCATGGTTGTGAACTCAGAAACCAAAATTTTAAAGCTTCCAAGATGAAGTCATATTGAGAAGTCATACAGTATTGCTAAGTAACCAAAAATATGGGTAGTTACTGTAGACAATTTAAAGGATGAAGTTGAAAGTACATAGTGCACTAATTTTTCTAGTGGTCAAATGTTCACAGTTTCCCACTTGACTGTTTTTACACCTATGTTTGATATAAGTGTATACTTTAAAATGAAATAACCAACTCTATAATTTATCCATTTATTATAAGTGCATCTCAAAGCTTTTTTGCTGAAGAGATAAGTAAGTTTCAGTATCCCTATATACAGTAAATGGAAGCAGCGGGGCACTGAACTGGCTTTACATCAGTTGTATGGTAGTCAGAATAACAAATAGTATCTCTTGTGTTATAGTAAAATATTGCTTAATTCTTTCTGTAGTTTAAAGATACTGGGAAGGTAATAGATATTTCAAAATTTTCTTTGCTGGTGTGGGTTTTTTGGTTTTGTTTGGATTTTTTTTCTACAATCTGACCAGTATTTAAACCAGCAAGGTTAAACTGCTGTGAACTAGAATTGTGCCAAGTATCACTGATTGATTGTTAATGTAGTAAAACATGGTGATTTCAGTTTGGGGTTTACCATTTAAGTTTTCTTGCATCTGAAGCTGAAGCAAAACAAGAGACTATAAAAATTTGGCAGAAAGAGTGATTGGGGAATAAAAATACCCAAGCTTCACTCAACTTTATAGTATATATTTCTGTTGGATAAAGAAAATGCAAGCAGTATACAAGTGAATCAAAACTATTCAGCAAAGAATTGTGTTCTTGGTTCATGCCATTAAGAAAATGAAGAGAGAGAGTGTGTTGTGACAACTCTGTCAAGTAGTGATTGATTTTCAACTGGTTTTTTACATTTTGTTTTGTTCTTTTACTGTATTTAAATTAGACTTTCAAACCTGCTTTCCTATGAAAACCACTTCCCCAAAGAGTGGAGCTGACTGTCTAACTCTGGACTGAAATGAGAAACCTCTGCTTGGCTTTTTGCTAATACATCACTCAGTGCAGAGATGATGCTCCTGTCCAGCTGGAAGTATTCAGTTCATTGTTCATCCATCGCCATCAGGATGTGTCATGGGGGTTGCCCTGTTTGTTCTATTTTTGCTTCACTCCTTTTGCCTGCATGGTTTAATAATTTTAAATGCATAAATGATAACCAGGACTTCATCCTAATACATATGTCTGTGCAATGTTTTTATCAGTAACACTCTTTTAGGGGGAGGAGGACATATCTCATTTTGAATCATAGTCCAGCTTCCACTAGGTTTCCATCCTGCTCCCTTTTCTTCTCCTGGCTTATTTTTTTCCTTTCTTGAGGGGTTTATTTTCCAGCTTAACCATGCAGACAGCTCTTTACTGCATGCTGTGTAAGGGACTGTGGTATCTGATGGATTAAGCATAAACCTGTCCAGGAATATTATGTCTTCCAATTCGGTTTTGAGGATGATGTACTGTTTGACATTAGGAAATTCACTTAGCAGTGCACCCCAAAAGGTAAAAAGGTGTGTTAGTTAACATAAGAAAGAACATATTGAAGTTAATTTATGATGTGATGCTAACTGAAGATGTGTCAGTTTAGAAATTTTTGTGTTGTGATGGGAGGAAATGTAAAATAAATGCTAAGCATGATTCTAGGGTTGGCTCATATCATTAACCAGGTACCACTGGTAGAATATTCTTAGTCTTCTCTGTGTTTTTTTCCATGTGTTACCTAACATTATGAGCAACTGGAATGCAATAATATTATTATTTTTGATGAACAACTTCTGTGAAATACAGTTTTTTCTTTGGAAAATAGATACAGTACTTTATCTCTATGTTGTGTTTTTAGAACTTATACTTACATATTTATTCATATGTGTATATAATACTGTAGTATTATATAACATTTGTGTCAAAGAAGAAGATGCTAATTTCTTGAAGTGAAGGCCTCTCAAATTCATTAGAAAGGGGATTAGTTGGTGTGATGTGAGTTTGGTTCGTTGTTTTTTTGGGGGTTATTTCCTCTTACGATGTACTGACAGGAAAAAAGAAAATTTACAACCAAAGTAAATGAGAAGTTTCCTCCACAATACATATCTATGATAAATTCTGGCTTTTGGAAGGTACTCTGAGATTTTGGTATTAACAGTTTTAACAATGTTCTGCATGTCTTCCCTAACTGGATTAGAGAAAAGAAAGGAAGCAGTGCACAGTTGCATACTGAGTAAGAAAATAGAAGAAAAGAAAGCTGTACAAATTAAAAATGTGTGGCTTGTGCCAATTTTTTTGGTAAGAGTTTAAATGTATTATTGATCACTAGCTCAGATTTAGAACTTAGTTGCCCAACATTGCATAGAATAATTATGTTAGCAAAAGTGCACATTATTAAATGTTTCTGGCAATTTGTAGATGTAGCGCATAAAAAAACTTCAGTAGTAATCTTTTCTGACCTTTCACTTCACTAATTGTTTTAAACCTTTAGACGGAGTTTTGATTTATTTTTCTTGGTTTTGGAAGAGGAGTTTAATATACTGCCCTGGTGTACTTAATTAGTAGCAAATCAAATTTGTTATGCTTTGTAATATTACATAGAAATCAACAGAAAGAGGAGGGAAATTGTTGGTAAACATGAATAAATGTGTTTTTAGAATTTATAGAATTTATAATTTATTAGATTATATGAAAATTGTTTAGATTCTGGTGGAAGTTTCTGTAATCTGCTAATAGCAGTAAGTACAGTTTAATTTCTTATGCCAAAGAAAGGAGGCTGAACAAGGAAGGGAGGGAATCTTTCTACTTGTAACCACTTACAATTTTCTAAAAGCTATCCATATGGGTCCACTTGGTCTGGACTTATAGGTGAGTTGGTCTCTAGCCAGATACTCCATCTCCTTGAGCTTGCACTGCTCTATAGAGCTCTAATGTTCCCCTGAAGAGTACTTTTTTTTTTTTTTAACTGTCTAATTTAGATTTGGCAGTTGAAGCATGATGGCGATTGAATGTTTTGGGAATGAGCAATAAATAAAGCTTTAAAACTTCCATTGTTTTGTCTCTCAGTTGCTGTGCTATGCAGTTGCATAAGCATCTGTAGGCTAATGTAGTGGAAATAAGATTGAATTGCATCTGCTAAGGTCACATTTTGGTTAAGATTTTTTTCCTTTTTTTTCCCCTCTCAAAATCTCCAACTATCCTCATTTGTATCATAAATAGAGAAATATAAAGGAGGAGTGTTTTATTTTATTGAGCCAGCATTCAACAAGGAATCCGTTGAATGAAAAAGGTAGTTTGGCTAATTTGAACAAAATACTTGTAACGAAACATAATTTCCCCACCCTGTTCCCTCCTCCAAATGAATATCATGTAATCCTCCTCTCTTCCTGCACCACAGTAACCTGTTGCTGGGCCTCTGTCTGTTCAATGTTTGTTATACACGTCAGATGGCTCTTTCAAGCTGTGCAACCCCAATAAACCTCAGGGATCTGTGCATTTTTGTCAAACCAGTCTAACAAGGCAAAAAGCTACAATCTTGTGGAAAACACAAGGCTGTCATGTGCTCTCCATCTTCCTGTGGTGCTTTGAAGGCAGCAAAGGAGAGCATGTTTTTTTTTGACTGTATGGAGTAAAGGTAGTTGGGTCGCAGACTCACACCCAATAGCCTGGTCCTGATACTGGGATTGTAACAATGATGGGAGTTTGCAGAGTATAGAGCCAGGGCTGAGAGAAATCACATGTAGATCACTGTACAGGATGTTGACTTGGAATGTCCACATGAAAAACTGGAAGTTTTGTGGTTTGTGTTGTCTTCCACTCTCTTGTGCAGTATAGTTTTTTATGTAAATATCCAAAACCTGAAAAATGCTGAAATGACATAAATCTGCAAAGCAATACACCCAAAACAGTGTTCAACTAAAATAAGATTGCAAAACTGGGCACATGCAAAATAACTGATACTCTGCCAAGTAATCGCTAAACTGTTTATCTGTAGATTCACTTGAAGAAACCCAGAAATACCCCTTAAAATGTAAAAATTCATTTTATCTGATTCAGACTGAATATCTGAAATGACCAGCTTCCATCTTTATTATTCTCTGGAATACTCTAGTGTATTTATTCAACCCCCAAAAGGGGGTTAAGTATTGTTATTTTATTATTATTAAAAGTTTGGATTATGTTAGAAAATGTTTGGATTCTACAAAGTTTGTAAAATCATACTGGAAATTTCATAATGTACTTTCTTGTAAAGCATCTGACCTTTTCTTCTTCTGATTGTGCTTTAAAAACAGCTCTTATAGTATTCTGGGAATGATCTTTTTTGTTTTATTTAGAAGCAGGAAAAGCATCTTATTTTGAAGGGGTAATGATTACATTTTTTTAAATTTTAGAAACAGTTCAAATTAAGGTTTGATTGAGAGTTTTTCTTTTTTTTCCCTTTCAGGACTCTAGTTCATTGGAAACACAATTTGGTGTTGGAGCAAATTATGGCAGCAGGGGAATACAAACTGTCCTGCAATATAGGGAGGACAGTCAAATACATGCAACTGCAATCCCTCATGCAACGTGCAGGCAAATGCAGCCTTCATTCTTCCCACCCTTTCTATCTCTCAACTAGATGCTACCCAAGGGCAGTGTGTTCTCAATGCTTTGCTGTGTTTCTTCTTCAGCCAACATTGCCTGTGCTTTCATAGTTTGATTGTGGCATCTATTCTGTTTTTAGCCACTGTGGACCGCAGAGTGTTCTGAGCCTCTTGAGGTTAATTATATGTACAGTTACAAATCCTGCTAGAGACTAAATCTGCTTTGAGTTTAAAACTTTGGAGCTTTTTTTTTTCTGACAAAAAATCCATTGGCAAAAGAAGTGACAGTAAAACTTCATAAGTGCTTCATTCTAGCATGAGATGTGGATGCTTTTATTCTCAAAGGCAGCCATTTTGTGGTTTTTCTTTCAAAGGGACTAAGTGGAACAAAATAAAGATGTACTCTTTGAAGTAAGTGGAGGGAGCTACTGGTTGGTAAGTGCTTTTGGGTATTTTGCCACTTGCTGACCTTATTCCTCAAGCCCTCAATCTTTGATAGCATACCATGGTCCATCTTTGTTAAGGAGAAATTTTAATTTATTTTGCTGTCGTGGTATAGATTTGACCTCAGAAGGTTTTGCCACCTATGGGTTTGACACTTATTTCATCAGCACTACCAAGTGCTTGGTAGTGATGACCAAGTGGGTTGGGCGAAGGCTTCAGCTATGTCAGTGAAGGACATCTGGTCACCTGCATGTCACAAAAATTTGTTTTGTCTTAATTGTTGAAATAGTAGTGGTGAGTGTAGGGCAGGAAAACAGGAGGATTGGTAAGTGTGAAACATCTGATATGCTCTCAGGTTGAATTAATATTTCCTTTATTTCAAGACTAAAGGAAAAAGGTATCCCCTGTAATTTTGTCTCTGTGCTTGATTATATATTTAAGAAAAGAATATGTCATTCTCCTATTAGTTTCCACTGATTTTATATTCTTGTCTGTATGTGAAAGGACCTGTGATAAATCAAGAGACCAATTATTTTTCACTTTGTGGTTTTAATATTTCCTAGGAAAGATGGATTGATGGATATAGGTGATCACTGTTGAAAAGATGAGAAAAAAAGCCACATTTAAAAGTGATTCAAGGACTCAGAAAAGCTCCAGCTTTACTGTCTAAACTCTGTGCACGTAAATAATAAGCTTTTGTTAAAGCCCCAAGGCTGCTAGGTAAAACCTGAAAATCCTGATAGATTGGTTATATAGTTGACAGAATAGATGACTATAGACTTGGAACTGAAACATTTTAGCAGTCCATTAGCCATTTTATCATTCTTGAATTCAGAGAAAAAGCAAGTAAGAGACAAAAAAATATGCTATGAATATGTATACTTATGTATACTTTACTGTATGCAAAGTCTTCTACCTTCTTTTTTTCTTAACTGAGAACCTTCCAGTTCAACATTAAGCAAAGTGATTAACATTCTTCACAAGTTTTTAGTCCTTTGTCTTCTGTTAAGGAAGAGATTGGTGCCTTAAGAATAATGTACAATTTAATACTTTTGATTTTGGGTGTGTTTATTTTACTTTAGCTGTATCTTGGGAGAGTTAGGTCAAAGAATTTTGTTTCACATGTACTAGAAAGTGGTGAAAAGTGTTAAGTTCTGCAGGGTGACTAGCTTCCATCAACACCCTTGAAAACTTCAGGTTGTAATTCTAATTCTTCGTGTCTTCTGTCCCTTTTAGTTCAAGGTCAAACAGTACTGAATACTGCTTCAGTGCAAGAAATGTGTAGATCTTGGGACAATCTAGAGCAATGGAAACCCATGGCTTTTTTGTTACAGATCCAAGATGAGAAAAAGTGGCATAAATATAATTCAAAGTCTCATTTACATGCTGCTTTATGCTTATAGATGTGATCACAAGTTGTGGAGCTGACTCAACATCCAGTTGTTTGGACGTGGTTCTGCTTCTCTAAATGCCAATGCAGTTTTTTCCACAAGCTTTACATAACAAGGGCCATGGGATTCCTCCAAGAAGATCCCCAAAGAGGACAAAGTTAGTTCTCCTGTAGTCTGGGGCTGAGATTGTACTGATTGCCCTGCTTCCTCCTAGCAGGATGCTGGACACCATGACCTCACGGTCACTCCAGCCAAAGCTGCCTCCTCACTTCACATCTCCAACCAGGCCCTCTTTTTTTTTGTTTGAGCTGCATATCATTCCTTGTTGGTTCTTTTACCACCTACAGGTATTAGAAGAAAGGTATTGGGAATGCTTTCCAGGAATCTCCTGGAAAGTGTTTGTACTTTGCTGTGTGGCTTCTCCAGCAGATGTCAGGGTGGTTGAAGTCCCCCATAAGAACCAGTGCCTGTGTCTGTGAGGCTGCTTCCAGTTGTCTGTAAAAGGCCTCATCCACTTTCTCTTCCTGATCAGATGGCTTGTAACAGATAGCAACTGTGTCCCCCTTATCAGTCTGCACTTTTACACTAATCCAGACACTCTTGAGTAGTTCATCATCCTCCCTAAGGTGAAGCTCCATGCATTCCGGGAGTTCCTTTATGCAAAGGGCAGCTCCACCACCGTGTCTTTCTGTCCTGTTTCATAAAAGCACGTAGTCTTGCATTGCAATCATGCAAGCTGTCCCACCATGTCTCTGTAAATGTGATGAGATGAAGCCCTGTGACTGCACACAGATCTCCAAATCTTCCTGTTTCTTTCCCATACTACATGCACTGATATACAGGCACTTCTGAGAGGTGTTTGAGTGTGACAGTTGCGTCACACGAATAACACACTCACACACGATGTTCTAGCACCTGAACAGGAACAGGAAAAGAGCACTTTATTTTTCAGACCTTAACATTTATAGAATTCTAAAAGTGACAGTGGATTGGAGGATGGCATTGCCACCTTTCCAACCACACTGGTCAGACTAACAGTCCATCAAGCGTCTCTTCTTATATAAAAGAATGTAAACAATCATTATTTACATGAAAGTGTGTGAGAAACTCCATTACAAGAATGTAAATAACAGAAGGTTTAGAAAATCTCAAAAGACCAGAGTAACATTTGAGCACGTTCGTTTCCCAGGATTATTGTATAAGACATCACTTTGCTAACTGGGAGTGGATCATGGAGGTGTTTGTTTCCCCTGAATTACCACTGCCCTACTGGATATTGCCAGAATCTTTTTAGTTCAGTGCTAGTACAGGATTCTGAATGGATCATTTTCAGTGATGGATTTGTACAGAAAATGTGGATCAGACCTTTCCCCCCACCATATTTGTGTGATATGAAGGTGATACTTTCTTCAACATGAAACAGGAGGGCAAAGCTAAGTAATAGCAAAACTTTTCCTAAAATATGTATATTTTCCAAGTATCTGTGGATATGGAGCTGCATTTAACATAAGTAACACCAAGGCAATCATTGACTTTGTAACTGGCTTTGAGGTTGGTTCAGGATCTGAAACCAAGAGGTTTCAGGCTGTCATTTTGAAAAGGTGAAGTTGGATTTAATTCATATAGAGCCTGCTTTTAATTTTGTTTCAGTTTTGACTGAAATTATTTTTGTCAGTGAAAACTGTATTTTTGATAATTTTAAATTTTTCTAATGGAAAAGATAATTGATACGAGAAACATCAGCCAGAAGTATGTAAGCTTCCCTGCACTCTTTCCTAGCAAATTTTCCAATCACATGGAAATTAAAAACTTTCCCCCAAAATCTGAGAATCTAAAAAGTAATCTATCAGAGATTATTATAGATTCCACTTCCTCAGGTGTGATAAGCAAAGAATTCCTTCAAAGGGCATGATAAATCTGTATATCACCCTGCTATACAAGTCAAAATAAGTGAAAGAAGATGGGATATTATTGTGTCCCCCCTCAAGTCAACGTTAAAGATACAGTTGATCTAGTTATTCTTTTTTGTGCCTTAAACTATGTTTCTTTATCTGTTGCTCTCTGAAGAGTGAAGAAATTATGAAATAAATGTAGGGATAAAATAAAATCTAGTCAACATTTAATTCAACACTATTTGCTAAGGGATGGAGTGCTAACAGTGGCCTCAAGTAGCTTTATTTAATGGCACAGCAATACCAAGTGTAGGTTTGCTGACAAGTGTGATATCACAGCTCATGCTATGTATGATATTAAAAACTAGAAAATGCCTTTTAACAGATAAGGGGCTGGCCCTTCATGGTCATCTGAAGCAACTGGATTTCAGAGGACTTGCTTCAGGTTCATATTGTATACTGCACATATTTTGTAGATGTTGTAAAATATGTTTATATTGTGGTCCAGAACTTTTTTTTTTTTCTGAAATTCTCTGCATCACTCCTTCCAATTCATCTCATAAAATATTGATCATCATCTCTATATTATGTAAGCCCCTTTCAGCCTTGACTTCATTCTATTTTTGAGAAATTACAATAGGTAATCAGAGTTTGCATGATAGGTGGATGGTTAGGAGCTGAGAATCAAATAGCATTCAAAACAGTCATTAAAGGGGAGAGTCAGGAGAATGGGGGAAGAAATGTTCCTTGCAAACTTTGTTGGCTATTTTGTAAATATTTTGTCAGTGTAATAAAATTGGCTTCTGTGGATTTGAGAGTGGGTCTTAAACCATCATGTACTTCTAGAGGAGAGGTAGACACTGTGAAATTTTATCCTTAATTACTTCCAGCTCAAGAGGTGACCTGTAAAGCTAAAAGTTTCTGTCTTACTTCTTTAAAGTGCTATGCTGTTGTCAGTTAACCAGATTTATACTGTTGGAAAGGAAACAACAGCTGTTCTGTTCTATTACTTCTGCAACTGAAATTTGTTTATTGTAATCATAGTTTCAGTTAAATTGAGATTCGTTTTTGGTAATATTAATGCATAAAGGCAAATAATTTCCTTATTTTTTAAATAATAAAAAATTAATTCTTAATTTTCCTTCTTGTCCCTTGTGTCCTGGAGGCAGGAGCAAAATAATTTTAAAATCTTTTATTTAAGTAGCAGAGAGACAGAACTTTGTTTACCTGCTTTTTTTGAAAGGTTATTTTGCAGGCATTATCGCTATATCCACAAACTGTTCATGTTTGCCTTTTCAGAATGTGATTACTGCTCATAAAGGCAGTTTTAATTGAATACTTATGTCATGAATGGCTTGTAGCATGCTTAAAACTACATGCCTCTATTTATATGACTATAGTTTATTTTTTAGAGCTCCCTGTATAACAATATTGGGAAATTACTAAAGAATTTTTGCTATTCAGCTGGGTGATTTTAAAAGATATTGCTGTTATACTGGACTATTGGCATTGCTGCTTAGAAATAAAAAGTTAAGAAAATTGTCCCTTCCCCCTTTCAAACAAAGACACATCTAAAAAGGTCACAAAAGGAAACACACAATTCAAATAATCTCCTTGCTGTATCTAAGATTAACTTGGACACAGATGGTTCAATTTATAGTTTGATCTGGCATAATATATACATTTAACAAAATCCTGTTTTGTATTGCTTCTATAAACACTAACGTCTGATAAAAGCATGCTGGCTTTTCTGCCGTCAACTTGAATCAGAAACCTCTGAGCTAGTGCTTAGAAAGCAGGAGTCTGATATTCAGAGACCTGAGTTAACTCTTTTGGCCTTTGACTGCAACTTTTCTTAGCCTTATCCCTGACTTTCAAAAGGCAAATTAATTTGTGGTTTTCTCTATTTAAGCTGCTGTGGATAATTATTAGGCTTTGTTCTTGCTGCATTTAAAGATGAAATGATTCAATGCTGTTCATTACCGCTCATTTCCGGGCCACACTTTAGTCCTTAAATTTCTGAGATATTATCTGAGAAATCACTGACGTTGTTCCTATACCAAAACTAAAATGTTTACCCCTCCCTGCTGTTTGCTAGGCATTAGCCCACCTGTCTGTAATGCGAAATGGCTTTAGCATAATCAGGATCTTTACAGAAGCTCATAATCAGGATCTTACAGAAGCAGTCTTTGTCCTTTCTTTGTGGAAAGTTTTCCCTTTATATGCAAATAGAATTATCTAAAAAAAATGAATTGCTTCCTTGGAATCACAGATTTCACTCAGAGATCAGCTGATTTTTATATTCCACAGGTGAAGTTTTCTAACTTCTGATTTTGTATTTCCCAGAAAATTCTGATCATAAGAAATTATATTAGTTTTACTTTGGAAAAGAATAAGTGTATGCTTTGCTATTTTCAGCCAATTATCCTAAAGAAGCAGGGCACAATAATCAGAATACCTGACAGATGTTCAGTGCATTCTGAGAATGTGAAGCATCATATCCAATATCTTGAGTTTGTCTCCACAGTTTAGTTGGCACTGGTAATAAGGAGGTAAATAGTGTTGTACAAAGAGGTTTTTATATGTTTACATGCCTGTCTGTGAACTGACTTCTGTTATTTCCAAAACTGGAGGATTGACTTTTGAAAGCTTCTTAGTGTTTGTAGGTCAGTTGAGCTTGGCAGTTACTACGTGGGTAGTAAGTTCAGAATTGTCTTATATTCCCTTAGCTAGGATATGACCATGGCGTTTATTTCATTATATTCATTTAATTATATTAATATATTATATTAATTTAAACAACAGTCTCTTCTCTGAAGGGACATGAAGGAAACAACAAATGAGTAACTAATGAAAGAATTATTATGGACTTAATTTAAAGATTAAAAGCTTGAATCTGGAAGTGACAGATTCATGGAGTGATATAATTCCATGCTTGCTTAGATGTACTTTTGGGGGACTGTCAGGGTGGGGAGTGAAAGAAGGAAAAATATTTCCCATGCTTAGCAAAATGTAGAAGTACTACTTTTAGTGGTACTCCATTACATTTCTATGAAGCTTGCTTGAAAGGCAAAACTAAAGGTAAAAAGTCCCACAACTTATCAACTGTGTTGATAAGGCACGAGTTGAGTGAAATTAACCCATCTGGTTGGAGCATGGTGTTTATCACACCAAGGTTGTGTGATATGCGTCCCATCCCTGTATTGGCCAGTCACTTAACAGCTGGACTTTTGGGTCCCTTTAAGTGAGAATATTCTGTTGTCCTGTGAGTTCAGTGTCTGGCCTCCTTTAAAACTCCATTTATATGATGAGTCTTCTGAATTTCCCAGCCTCACACAGGCAGGGGTAGTACAAACAGCAGCCCAAGCCCACTCAGTTCAAAGTTTTGAAGAGGTAGATGTTGGTAGTCTGCTATGTAGCTTGGAGGGCCTGGAATTAGTCCATCTGTTTACATTCCTCATGTCTTTGCTCTACCAAAGTCCAGATCCAGCTGTGGACATGCACAACTGGTGGGTTGGTCCAAGCCCTGCATGTAAAGAGCTCAATTAACAGATGTGCAGACAGCCATCAGCATGCCTGGCAAAGTGACTATGAGGAGGAAGGACTTTGGAAGCAGAGGCTGGAGAAGATGTTCTAAGAAGTTCCATTAGAGAATTTATTTTTATTAATAAATAATAAATACATAATAATAACAATAAATACATTTTTCTATGTAGCCTTTAAAAATGAGGGTGGCCTTATATCTGAACTTGCCTTATATTTGAAGTCACATTATATTTGGGTTGGTATGGTAGTTCTAGCTAGATCCATGAGAATGGCTAGAGTCTATAAGAATAAACCACAATGAGGCAGAGAAGAAAGCATTCAAAATTTGTTTTGTCAGAAATTGGTTAATTAACTCTGTTTAGCATTACACAAGACCTTAGCTTGGCTAACTTACTATCTTTGTTAAATATGTAGATTCCCAGGACTAAATCTGGATGAAATGTCTTAGTATTGTTTAACTCCTTTTTTCATACTGAAAGCACAAAAATTGTGCAATTGCATATATTGGACTGAAGTAATAGATAAGTTTGCATCTTTCCATGAAACCCTCTTTTCCAGAAAGAAGAAAATCTACAGATAGAATTACAGGTTTTAGGTCCTATATTGAGGGAAATTGAACTATTTTCTTTGTTAGGCCCTGTCACTCCCAAAACTGGAACACAGATTCAAACAGCAAAAACAGGGAGTGATATATTAATGATAATGTTTTATGAACATTGATACAAGAACAAGTCAAGGCCTGTTGGAAGGATTTTTCCTTTAGGATTTTTCTTTTTTTTTTCCTTTTCTTTCTCTCAGGGAATTTTCTCCCATTTTGTTACCTAAGAGATAGGAATGACTGATACTTAAGACAAAGGATGTGGCTGGGGGAAGGGTGCATTTGGCTACCCTCCTAGCTGGGGGGATTTCTCTTGGGAATACAGAGATACTGCGAGATTTTAGCTGTGAGGTCAGGGCAATGGGCTCACTTCCTTGCTCACCCTTGCTCTCAGGACCAGAAGTGAACATTCCAGTTGCTGCTACTGCAAGGAGAATTCCCTGCCACTGTGAAGTCCAGCCCTTTACTGCTTCTCCTACAGTGAGTGAGCTTTTGCTCATAAGAGCAGCCATTTAACTGAGACCCTTTTTCTGTTTCGACACTTGATCTCACTGGAATAGACCCTCACCATCTACTCGGGTGCTGCAGGGGAAAACCCAGGACCCCAAC
>VZRH01002379.1:882900-966674 GCA_013397555.1 Urocynchramus pylzowi
TTTGGAGAGCCATGCTGCTGCTATCCAGCCCTGCTCTTTTCTGCTGATGCTTGGGATTTTTGGCTACACTTTAACCCAATACCCTGTGCCTGCCTGGATACCCTATGGCTCCTGCTATGGCTGCAGAGTTTCTGCTACATTTTGTTTGCCACCCCGGGGTTTGCTCGCCTCTGCTATTCCAGCTTGCTGCTCTGAAGTTCCTGCTACAGCCCATTTTGCCATCTGGAGGGGCACCAGGACCAGCTGCCTCCAACGAGTTTGTAAAGAAAGCCCCTTTTCTATCTCTTCACCCAGCAGGGCTGCCATTAGAGTGGAGAGGCAGCTGGGCTTATGCCGCAGCGCCCCCTGCAGCCGCAAGGGAATCATCACACCTGCACTGCTCAGCCAGGAGCCAACAGCGCCCCTNAACGAGTTTGTAAAGAAAGCCCCTTTTCTATCTCTTCACCCAGCAGGGCTGCCATTAGAGTGGAGAGGCAGCTGGGCTTATGCCGCAGCGCCCCCTGCAGCCGCAAGGGAATCATCACACCTGCACTGCTCAGCCAGGAGCCAACAGCGCCCCTGCCGGCTGTGACCGTAGCTACACCAAAGGGGAAAGTGCTGCAGCCGAGAGAAGCCTGTTAATGGGTTTCTGTTCTTTTGTTTCGTGTTGCTGTGGTTGTTTGTTGTGTTACGTATAGACTAGTAAAGAACTGTTATTCCTTTTCCAATATTATATACACTTTTCCAGTATTATATATATTCTGATACACAGGGCCTGAAAGCCCCATAATTCCAAAGTTGTAGTGATTTGGATGGAAGGAGTTCGTATTCCCCATTCCAAGGGAGGTTCCCCCTTTCCTTGGCAGACACCTGTCTTTCAAACCAAGACAAGGCCCTCTTCAGTGTCTCAAACAGATTACTTGGTGCAAATAGCCCATATATTCTTCCAACTGCAGCAGCTGTTGTTAGATTTACATTAACTAATATCTCTTCGGGTATGAGTTAGATGATTGAAATCCATGTATTGAGGTTCATGGCAGTATTTTCTGACTGTGAAAAGTCTTTAATGGGGGAAGAATATGATTCTGAGCAGTCAAATGGGCTAAAAGTGTATATGGAAGACCTCGAACATATAGGAGGTTATAGGCTTAGAGATTTGACAATTTTCTTCTCATTAATATATTGTATAGTTTAATTTCAATACACAGTAGACTTAAGTAGGTTCAAGGTCTATTCTTCTTTCCAAATATAGGAATGAATAAATGAAGGTAGCAGAATAATTTAAAGAAAAGTTAATGGTACAAGGGGAAATCAACAGCAATTCTCTGTCTCAACATACAATTCTAGAGATAGTTCACAGAAATCATTCAGTCAACTCAGTTCATTTTTAATGATGTCTTTTGAAAATAAAGATGCATTCTGTGAGAAAAAAAAAATGCTAGAAAAATTGTTTTTGAAGTAGTCTATGGGCTTTTAGAATTAGAGAGTGTAATTAGGAGGTTATCAAAAAGTAATTCTTTAGTGATTCAATTTAAAAGACATAACTAGGGTATATTTTCTCTGGACTGTCTTGTTACCATAGCTATGTTGAGAAACCAAAGAGTTGTCCCTTATGTCATGGATTTTTGTGGTATAAAGGAAAGTATTGGGTGGTAAAATTTTCAATTTCCAGGTCTATGGCTGTCAAGTGTTTTTCTGTTATTTTTCTAATGGACTTCTGCACCCCAACCCTCTCACACCCGCTACTCATTGCACTATGAACTTGTAAAGCTTAAACTTTGAATATGATTTTAAAAGCAGAAGATGAAGAAGAAAGTAGTGTTGCTGGTCAGCATTGTAAAGCTTTTAGCATTACCTTTTACAGTGAGTAGAAGTTCAAGTAGCTGTGTAGTGTTGTATATATTGTGCATAGGCATCAATTATCAATCCATTGCTATCTTGCTAAAAAGCTGACCAAAGTTTTCTCCAAGATTATGCATTATTGACTCAGGATTTTTTTTTTTTTTTTGAATGCTCTGTGTATTATAAAGAACTTTCAGTAAAACTGAATACAGTGATGTAGGCATAGAATTTGTTATACAAATGAACAAACTGTTCTGGCAATACTCACTCTTGGTTGGAAATGTAAAGGTAATGAATAGCTACTATAGTCTTTTTCCCATCTGGTTTTAACAGTCTGTTTCTTTTTTATTTTTTAAAATCGGCCTCTATTTAGCAAGATTTACTTTGATAACTAATGAAGCACTATCATTTTCTAGTATACATCTGTGGAGCTTTTTGGATTGTTATTGTGCTGCCATGCTTAGGACAGCATCTTGAGTCAAAGCCAAAGATAGCTTTGAATAATTTGGTATTGAGGTACTAATGAGCTCTGCAGACATTTCAAATACAGTTTTTCCATTTTCAACCAGGTGTGGCTTAATCTACTCTATTTTTCCCATAAGCAATGTGATGTCCAACATATAACTTTTTCCTCACACTCCAAAAAATGTTTCCAAAAGGCTAAAATCATGCTTTTTGCAATATGGAAGAGACTTTGCTGACTTCTCTTTTCCTAATGTTAGATTATTGTCCATTTCCACCCTGAAATTTGATGGCCTGAGAATATTTTTTCCTCAAAATCTCAAATCATGAACTATACTAGTTTGTAATTCTGATTTATTTGTATGTTTACTACCCTTAAAACAGTTTATGAATCAAAGTAACAAAGCTATTTCTAGAAGGTTAATACTCAAGGATAATTTTTCTAAATTCTAGCTGCAACTGAGAAAAAATTACATTCAGATACCAAAGAAAGAAATTACATATTGAATACCATAGGGAAAGCATTGAAGTAATTGCAAATGAATTTATCAGGAATTAATTCCTCTTGATTGATGTGCTAAATGGAAGCATGTAGAACATTCAAAAGGTCTTGAATAAATCTCGGTAGTATTTACTTCTGCTTCTTAAGCGAATGTGTACATGTTATGCCGTTGATTTGTTTGCAGCCATATATATTTAAACTGCAAACTTTGTCTGCTAACATCTCTGTGCACATATCACATGAGTTCTGTTCTTTGCCCCAGAACCAGGAAAAAGAGTGTGAGCTTTTGCCTCAATATTTTTGACTCATTCCACGAAACATTATTTTGTCAGCCCTGATTGCCAGAAATTGTTGGCTCTGCTATTTCAAGCAGTTAGCAAGTTTTTTTCAAAACTGGTATATAGTCAGTATCTTCTCTTCAGCATGCCCTTTGTAGCCTGTTCATTTTCTTCAGAAAACATTCAAGCTACAGGTTTTCTTCCCTAAGATGTCACCCAAGCTCATTCTATGGTTTTATTTCCCATGTGGCAATTCTATGACATTCATCATGGTAATCAGTCCATGGGTGATGAAATTTGGGATTTGATTTTTCTCTTGGGGAAGTCCATAGGTTTTGCTTCAGATCAAAATTGTGAGCCTCCACGTGTCCTCTTGGTATAAACAGATAATCCCACAAAGCACCTGCATCTACTAAAAATACCTCATTGAAGCAATCAAGACAACAAATCCTTTAATAATGCAGTAAATATCCACGGCTGTCCTGTGGATATTTCCTTGCAGATGTTTCCTTTAGTACAGTCAGATTACAGAAGGATTAAATGTAGTGGAGAAGTTTCTTTCATTCCTTTACTACTAGCCAAGGTGTTTATCCAAAATGACAAGTGCTTCATTAAAAGGACTGCATGTACAGGTATCTTAAGGGTACTTGAGAATCTTCTTAAGGACCTCCATATACCAAGAAATAATTTTTTTTTAATCAACTATCTGTCTTGAAGGAAAGGAATTCGCACCCAATGAAAAAAAAAAACAAAACCTCACATAATGATTATTTTGTGTTACTGCCATCATTCATGGAGTTTTTCCCAAAGATAAAAGGTACACATATTGGAATTCAAGGTGACATGTTTTTCTCTATTTCTGGCTCCTATTATCACTGATAACAGAATAACGTACTGTTTCTTTGGTGTGGTATTGTTTGGTTAACAGAAGCACAAGAAATTAACCACAAAATCTGAAAAAGGAAGTTTAAATGTATTTTTTATAGGAGCGGATCTGTAATAAAAACAATAAAACCCAGTGTTTAAGCTTTATAGAAATAATTTAATGACCAGCTGCAGCAATAAACACCTTTCCGTTTTGATTGGGTCTTAACTTTTCCATCCAGTGATTAATTGCTCCATGAAAGACAAACACATTACATTATACCTTAAGTGTAACATCCTGTTTTAAAGATTCCACTAGTGCAATTTAAATGTTTTTGATCCTGTTCAGACTTTAAAAGGATATTTTGAGGATCCTCTGTTTATTATTACTTGTTGCATATAATCATGACCAAGGCAATAACTGGCCAGTATTTTGTTTCTCATATACAACTTTGGCCTTACTTGTGTTTGTATTCCTCTTAGACAGAGAGTAATATTGTTGTGCTACAACATTTTTTTTGAAACACCATGGAAACTAGAGGATGGAGAGTGCATTTTATTTAAATTGTGGGGAAAATTAGAACTAACTTGTTAATAATTATGTCACTGGTTCCTATGCAGTATGGAGCATGCACTACTATTAAAGTCATACTCATTACAGATAACATAACAACCACTAAGACAGTGATTTTAAAATATTTTGGATATAAGCTAGATTTTAGCTGCTGATGTAAGAAGGAAACAATGATAGTCAAATCTCTAACTTATCTACTCTCTTTTTTGCACAATTAGGCTTCCTTTCCTGAGAAAGCATGAAAAATTGACTGTGTGACACTAGCAGCAAGAAATTTGGAGTGCATTTGCTACAGCAGAGATTGTATCTGTATCAGAAACCAGAACCTCATTTGGGTTTTTTTTTGAATGTCATTTTATTTCACTATGTGTTGTCACTTCCATTTAAGAGCAGTATCTTGAATTCCTTTACAGAATCGCAGGAGGATTGATGTTGAAAGGGACTTTTTGAGGTCCTCTAGTCCAATCCCTGTGCTAAAGAAGGGTCATCTACAGACAGTTTCCCTGCATAATGTCTTGGTGGACTTCACTATATCTGTCAGAGGTGGCAAAGTCTGCATCCTGTTTCAATGCCCAGTCACTGTCACAGTAAAAAAGGGTTTCTTGATGTTCAGACAGCAGATTCTCTTTGTACCTGTTGCCTCTTTTCTGTCACTGGACATCGCTGAAGAGAACCCATTGTTCTTTTCTTTACACCCTTCCTTCAGGGATTTATATCCATTGATATGACTTCTCTCCAGACTAAACAATTGCAGCACTTTAAACCTTTTCTTATCTGAGGGGCACTCCAGTCCCCTAATCATCAAAGCGGTCCTTTGGTGGACCTGGTCTTGAATAGCTCCATCAAATTTTATTTTATTTTTGTTTTTTTTCTAGTTTATTTTGCACTAAACATTTGTTCTGGGATGTGTCTTCCATGAAAAATTAACACAATCTAGCAATTATTCCTTTAATAGTTTCTCTGATGAGCCCAACAGAGAAACAATGGATTCTTGAGTAGGAACAGGGTAGAGGCAAATCTGGGGATCATTTCCTCCTTTTTGTTTCCTAGTATGTTATCATAAAATGGTCTGGGTTGGAAGGGAACTTAAAGATCATCTAATTACCACCCCCAACTGTGCACAGGGATACTTTGCACTGTACCAGCTTGATCTGAGCTCCATCCAGCCTGGTCTTGAACACCTCCAGGGATGGGCCATCCACAACTTCTCTGGGCAACCTGTTCCAGTGCCTCACCATGCTCACAGTAAATAATTTTTTCTGAATATCTAACATAAACCTACTCTCAGTTTTAAGCCATTCTTCCTTGTTCTGTCACTATATACTCTTGTAAAAATCCTTCTCCATCTTTTTTGTAGATACTGAAAGGCAGCATTTACATCACCCAGAAGCTGACTTATCTTTTCCAGGCTGAACAAACCCAATTCTCTCAGCCTTTCTTCATAGGAGAGGTGCTCCAACCCTCTAATCATCTTGGTGATCCTCCTCTGGACTTGCTCCAACAAGTCAATGTCCTTCCTGTGCTGGGGTCCCCAAAGCTGGACCCAGTACTCTGGGTGAGGTCTCACCAGAGAGGAGCAGAGGGGCAGAATCCCCTCCCTCACCCTTCTGGCCACGCTGCTTTGGAGGCAGCCCAGGACACGTTTGTCTCCCTGGGCTGTGAGTGCACATGGCTGGGTCATGTCCAGCCTCTCATCCAGCAGCATGCCCAGGTCCTTCTCCCCAGGGCTACCCTCGATCTGTTCCTTCCCCAGCCTGTGTTGGTACTGGGGGTTGCCCCAACACAGGTGCAGCACCTTGCCCTTGGTCTTGTTAAACTGCATGAGATTCCCATGGGGCCACTTGAGCTTGTCCAGATCCCTCTGGATGGCATCCCGTCCTTCAGGTGTGGCAACCGCACCACTCAGCTTGGTGTCTTTGGCAAATTTGCTGAGGGTGCACTCGATCCTTTTGTGTGTCATTAATGAAGATGTCAAATAACACTGGTTCCGGTATAGACCTCTGATGGACACCACTTGTCACTGGTATCCATTGGGACTCTGGGCCATTGACCACTACCCTCTGGATGTGACTGTTTCAAGTAAGGGACATGTCAATTGTTAATGCATGTTCCTTTGCTAAGCCAGTAGTCTGCTTGCTTGCTGGGTTTTCTGATAGCCACCTCAGTACCCAGAGTGAGGGGAACTTGAAATGTTTATGACCTCAGAGAATGAGGTGCTAATATCAAGATCTGTAGCAGCTGGCTGACAGCATCCTGCTGGAAGCAAAAGGTACCAATCTTATAGAGTAAGATCTCTATAGAAATCTAGAGCTTAAGGGTAGTGTTTAGTAACCATCCGGTTAAAAGACAGATATAGTCACTTTGGCCACTGGGAGAAATAGGTTATGTTGAGATAAATATTTCTACTCATTTTATGATCTAAAAGGAAAGACTTGACTAATCTAATTTAAATTGCAACTAGGTGAAATTAATCATGTTAAGGCTTGTGTAGTCTATAGTAAAGGTAATGTAAAGTAAAAATCAGATTCTTTATGCCTTGAGGTACAAGATTTTTAGAGTCAAAATCAAACATTAGGTTGAATAATCTTTATCATTGGGCTTTAGAAATTGTTGTAAATTTATAGCACCTACTAACATAGGTATTGCAATTGGTCTGCTTTATCCACAAGAGCCAATTAGGCCACACAAACACGAATTGAGGCGTTTAATTAGACTGTTAATTTAGGTATTCAAATAGGAAAACTTCAATCAAGCATTTAAATTATGTTAAAGACAGTGGGTTTAACTATTTCCTGTCATTCTCTTGTACTTGGTGACAAATCTGTCTGCATTTGAGTTGAGTAGAATAGTGAATTACTCAGCTTTAGTACTTCTCAAGGCTGTCAGATATTTAGCTACTTCTCAAAAGTTAACAGCTTGTTGTTAACAGCTGTTTATTGGTTCCCATCACAAGTACAACATTATTAGGGATTTCTAAAAAGGGGAACAACCTGAAACTTTCAGTCTTAACAGTGGAAAAGCGTAGTTTAAATATGCATACAAGAAGATGGAAAACAACCAAAAATACAATAAAAGTGATAAAAATTCAATAGAAAGATATTTGAAGTCAAACAAAAATAATTTAAAGTCAGTGTATCAGGTAAAATTCTCTCAAATTTTCCATTTTTTGGTAGAGGTTTGTTTAAATATTATTTAGATAAAATTTTCACACATGATTTGGTGGATGAAATATGAAAACATGGTATCTTTTTGTGGTAAAGACAGATTTTATTTAAAACTTGTGTCTTTCATTACTTATGTAATAGTTTGTAGGTATCTTTATTTCTACTTCTCTATTTTCTGTAGTGATCAAAGCAGTAAAACCAATCTAAACTCTGTATGTATGATCTTATCATATTATAAACTTTATAATCTGAATCCACGTAGTTAGAGATCAGCAAGACGTGTGGGACAGCATGTATAGCAAGTGGGACTCCACGTGTTTCATCCTCTAATCACCTAATTTAGCTCTTGATGTTCTAGGTCTGAAAGTGTGTCTGTGCAGACAGCGTAATGTCAGGAAACCAATTCACTGAGTTTTGATATACATTTGTATTAGAAGCACAAATGATCCTGCAGGATACATTATCCTCTATCAAAGCAGGGTTAAAATAAGTTTTTCGTGCTCAGTTTTCATCATGTTATATGTTAGATCATAGACATTAAGGATTATATCTTGTTTTTCAGACTTTTCCTGGAAAATATTCTGTTTCAGTCTGATTTTTTAATATCTTTCCCATTTCAACTGAGTTATAATGTAAAAAATCAGCTAGTTTCAAATTAAAAAAAAACCCAAAACCATGAGGCCTGTGTTTGAATTTCAACCATTACAAAAAAAGCTTGAGATTTAAGATATGTTCATGTTTACATACACCATAAGCATTTTGATCCTTGTTGTTATTCTTTTCTTTGGTGCTAGTCATATTTCTGCCTTATATATTTTGAATAGGGTATTAAGGGCAATATACTGTTCATAAAGTGTTTTTTAAGTTCAAGTATTTCAGTAGTTCTTATTACTATAGACATGCCTGAACTTGTATCCATTGATAATTCCTGTGCAAAGTCATGGTGGAATCATCCATTTAATACTATACAGTGAAAGCAGTGCAAAAACAGTTGTAGCTTTTGAACTGATATGGAAAAACTGCTAAAAATACATGCTCATCACATCAAAAATTCTTTTAAGTAGTGCACAGAGAAAACATAAATTGACAACAATCAATTTAGAGAGCTTTCGGGATAACTTCTATTTGTCCATTTTAATATCAGCTGCCACGGTGTATAGTGTGGCAGGGCTGCATATGAGCCAGCTTGTTGCCTGTCCCCAAAGCAACTGGCCCAGTCCCCTGAGGATTTCCTGGGAATCCTCAGGAAGCTAGGAGGAAAAAAAAAGACCACATAATCTTGCAGTTCCCAACTTACGGGTAAGTGGGGGCAGAAAAACAACCCAACAAATGCCTGAAGATTTCTGACTTTGTCCTGGACTGTGGGTGTCCTTTTCCCTCCACTGTTTATTTACATTAAGTAAAACTCAAATGTAGCTTAGGAAGTGGGCCAGTTACTGCTGTATTGAAGAGTATTATTAGCCCATCTGATGGTTTGGAGGCAGACAACCCCCTTTCCTCCTTCATTCCCTTCATAATGCACCTGGCCAGTTGTGCAATGCTACCCAATGAACAGCTGCTAACAATGAGGAAATTGTGATCATAAGAAGTAGCACAGGATCTCATTGTTATTATCTGGGGAAAAATTGAAGCATTAGGGAGTTGTTTCTTGCCAGGATTTTTTTTCCCCAATTGAAAAAGTTGACTCTGTGTTGAATTAAATACTTTTTATCTTCTCTGTTCACGACTTCATGGAACTAGTTTCTTTAGAGGTACTCCATTTCCCCATCATTTCCTCTTCCCCTTCTCCTTTTCCCTCTTCTGCTCCCTCCTTCATAATCCATCTGGGAGGATTAAGGATTTTACAACTGAAAAATATCTATGCATTGAGATAACTATTTATACTATGATGGGTTACTTTTCCTAGCAGTAATGTTTGTCTGCATTAATGTTACCCATATATGTGTACAGGAGTATATGGATGAGAATTAGCATTTGGACTACATTTTACAGAGTGTGTGTATGTAGCAAGTACCTCATATAGCCTCTCAAGACATTCCAATTTACTGAATGTCCATCCTACAAACATCTTATAGTACTTTTTAAAAAACCCAAAAAAACCCAAGAAAGAAAAAATCACAAGAAAACCCAACACAAAACCAAAATGGAGAGGCAATACTTAGGCATTATTGAAGTTTAGTTAATAACATAAACAATTCCATCTGTGAAGGGAAGTCAGCTCTTTGGGCTTGAGAAAATTAACAGAAACTTCTAAACTGCGTTGTTCTAATTTGAGAAAGTCTGCCATTCTTCACAACCTGAATTATGCATATGCCTCTGGAAGAGCAGTCAAAAGAATCAATATAAATAATGAACATAATGAATAATTTTCTTTGATATCTGTGAAATTTGTACATTGAGTCATGTCTTCAGTCTGGTAGAGTCCTTTAAACAAATTCAATTCAGAGTGGCTAGGCAGGAGTTTTGGAATTAACTAGCAGTATTTTTACCACACTGTGTGAAAGTTGCTGTTTTTTTTCTTTTACAGTTTCAATTGATTTAGATGCTATCAAGAGACATATAGCAATCACTATGAATTTATAAACTCATTATTTTAGTACCTATTTCTCTGTAGACCTTCCTGTTTCATATGAAAATGATCCAACTGGAATACTCTGTCACAGTTTTATTTTTCACATTGAACTTATTTTTACCAATTGACTACATTTCTATACTGGCATAAGAAAGTTAAAACTTTTTCTGGATTGATAGTGTGTCTGTTATAATACAAACAAATGTGTATGCTGTTCTGTATGGAAATACGCAAAAAGAGATCATCTTATAAAATCTGTTTTAGCTGAAAGAATTTTCAGGAATTGACAGAAAACAAGTGATTAGTAGCAGGCACGATTCATCATCTACTGAGCAATAGTCATGGTAAAAAAAAAATCTACAAAAAAAAGAATCATTTAAATACAACTCATTTTTTCAGTTGTTCATCTTGAAATAGTCTACAGACCCCATTCAACAGAAAGCTGCAAAAAATTACAGTGAAATTACCTCTCCTCTCCTTTTTCTGCAATGAGGAAGAAAGGAAAGTACTTGTGATGTTCTGAAGCTAGTGGCTGAGGCACCATTGAATGAGCATTCAGCCTTTTCCTGATGATCTTGATGTTGTGCTTACAGGCTGAATTTCAGTGAATTTGCTTGTTCTTTTGACTTGTTAACCTGAATGTAGCAAGTCCTGAAATAACTGTGAACGCTTTACTTGGAAATTTGCACTGAATCTGACATTTTTAGTCATAATAATGGCTGCTAGTTCACAACATCTCAAAATGTTCCTTAAAAAAACAGACTTCCTTGGAATACCTCCAGATGCCTTTAGAATCGGAATTTCAGATCAGATCAGCAGAATCCATAAATATCTTGCTGTGACCAAGGAAGCAAGAAAACCTGAAATCAAGCTTCCCAAGCCTTTCTCTGTTGATATGATTTAGGCCAGTCACAGAGAAAGCATTTGAAGCCTTGAGGAAGCTCTGGCTTACCACATAGCTGATGAAAAGTAATGAGACCATCTGGCCTTCATAATAACTGAAATCATCTATGCCAGCTTCAGAGAAGACAACATTCCGTCATTCCTACGCATGCCTAGCTAATTTTGGAGAAGTGTACATGCCATGCCAATGCCCACATGAATTGTACCTGTGCTTTTTCTTATCTCATGTTCTGTCTCTTTGTTTTAGCAAGATTGCAGAGTACTTGATGAAATCTCACTCTGTAGTATCTTGATTCTCTCAGAACATGTATACCAAGAAGTGAAAAAAATTGTGTAAGCTCCAAGTGAAATAATAAATGTCAACTTCTTATTTTTAATGTGACATTCTTATTTTTAATGTCACTTCTGCATTTGACAGTGTATGTACTGCCTATGCAAGGTAAAAAATACAATGTATATTCACTCTTCTAGGAGGTATAACATAGCATTTCAAAGGCTATACCCTTTACCTCACCTGAATATCTTTATTCTTTATTATCCAGGACTTCTGAGAACAGTTGAACTCCACAGAAGTGATGCTGTACAATTCAAGCTTGCTGTGGGACTTAAATGCAATGTATTTTCCTAATAGTATTATTTATTAATGCTAATATATTTGAATTTTAATTATTTCAAGATATGGAATTCCAGACTAGATTTGTTCTAATGGTGCATTCTAATGGTTCATTTGTTCTAATGGTGCATGCTTTGTCTAACTCCACTGAGATGGGTAGAAATACTTTGGAATTCTTCAGTCAGAATCCAGTCTGCAAATACCACTAGCTGTTGAGGTAAATGCAGCTGTTATTTTTATCTGCATTCTGAGATGATAGATAGATAGATAGATAGATAGATAGATAGATAGATAGATAGATAGATAGATAGATAGATGGATTGATTGATTTGGGGTTTTTTCCCAACAATGTTTATTTGCTTATCAAAAACTAGAAGTGGCTTTTTTTTTCTGTCACAGAAGAGCGAAACACATTTTAAGAAAAGGGGAGAAGACTACTATGAAGGCTTTAGCAGAACAGATTTTTGGTTTTGCAAACAAACCACTGCTTAAAATTTTTTAGGCACTTGTCAAGGTGTGACATGGTCAGCTTCCATGCTGAAGGATTAATCTCAAGATTGTAATTCTGCGATAAATGTATGTCAATTTCAAAGTTTCCTGCATGGAGAATGCAAATAATTTAGCTTTATCAAATAGCAGCTAGTCCTCACTTTTCATAAGTAATGATTTTTACGTTGATGTGGTGTTTTTCAAACATGAATCATTATTTTGTTTTTTAGCATTCCTACTTACAAATTTTTATACTTCGTGGTTCATTTCTATTGCTCTTAAGATTCTGTACTAGCCTTTCTGATCTTAATTTTCTCAAGGACTCTTGTTAAGTGTATATTAGGGTTGGGCATATTTTATTATGTCTTATAGAGGTACCTTTACATATGCAAACTCACAAGCCATTGTTGCTCATGCAGTTATACCCACTTAAGTAAAGAAGAATATTTATCTGAATAGAGGCATGCAAAAAAGCTCCCAAACATCACAAGGTATGAAATTTAATCTTGTTAACACAATTCTGCTTTGGGTCTGTATGAGAGAACCTGCATGCATCTGTCTAATCCCAGGGGTTTTTACATAATTTCTCTGAATTCAGTTAATGTGATCCACACTTTTCCCCTCCCCCATTTCTTTTGAATCATGGGAAAGTTTAAGATTTTACTTGTGATACATTTAAAAGATCAATTCACAGCAAGTCTTCTGAATGAAGTTTATTGTACAGTATACTTCAGAACATAAATAATAACAATAAACAAATAAATGAAAATAAAATAATACAAACACATATATTCAGGCATCAGGAAAATAAACAAACCTTTTCAAGTATCATTGTTATCATTGTAACCTGATGACTTGGTCTCTTCAATAAATTGATGATTTTCAAAAAGTGAGAAGAGCAAGTCAAGCAGGCTGGGAACCTGATAGGACACACCATCCCTTACTTTCTTTTTATTCCTGACCTATCTCATTAAGAATTATTTTTAAAACCAAGAGGTTTCAGAGTTTTAGCTATGCAGTCTGTTGACTTCAGAATTACTCTATCAGTGTATGCTTGGTTGTCATTTGTGCATGTATTCAATCCCTGCAAGGCTACAAAATTCATTTTGCAAAGAAGCAGTTGAGATGCCTCCCAATGTTTACTGGTGGCACCTCACACACAAACAGCTGTCTAGGGGACCTCCCTGTCCCATCTCTTTCCACTCCTGGCTTTGCCCATCTGATCTGGCTGAGGCCTGGAAACAAACTGAATTCTCCCTATGATGGACAACAGCAGAGGAGACGTGCTAGATTAGATCTCCACAGGCCCTTTTATGCTGTCCCCAGTGTCTGCCTGCTCCCTATAGAGCAGCTCTGGTCTCAGGGTCATGATTTTAAAGGCTGCTCTGGGTAGTTGAGTAATGTGAATTGAATTCTACCCCTTGCTTTCCCTTTGTAGCATGATCATCAAACTAAAAGCAATGAATAATTTAAATTCTTCTTAGAGTCAATCTTTAAAATCATATTTCTCACTTTTCCCTAATACGTTCCTTTAAGAAAGAGAGCACAGGGAATTATGCCTAGAGGGAAAATTTAGATTTTCTTCTTTCATTAATTCCTACTTAGAAGTAAAAGCAGAAACAGTGACATTCTGTTAAATAGCTTGGAATGCTTTTGACACTTTTATTTCAAGCAAGACTGCAGAAGTAAAGCATCATGCAAATTATTCAACACTATGAATTTGTAACAAAATTCGGAATGATATCTTACTCTTTATAGGCTTCCTTTTTATAATTCTTTTAGGATTCAGTATTGTGATATTTAAAAGACATTTAAATACACAGAGAAGCATTTGTTTTGGCAGGAGAGGACAATAAAAATGGTAATATATTGGCAAATAGATGAATACTGAATTACATAGAGACAACAATTTGCCATTCAAAGGCATTCAGAATTTAAAAAATTAATCACAGAATGGGTAAAGTCAGAAGGGACTGCAGTTGGTTGTCAGGTCAAACCTCCCTCATCCAGAGGACATGGCACAGAAATGTGTCCAGACCATTCTTGATTATCTCCAGTGAGGGAGACTTCACAATCTCCCTGGGCAATCTGTTCTAGTGCTCAGTCACCTGCAAAGTAAAGAAATTCTTTCTCATGTTCAGATGGAATTTCCCGTGCCTTAGTCTCTGCCTCTTGCCCTATTGCTTGGTACCATCAAGAAGAGCCTGGCTTCATCCTCTTGATATCCTCCCTTCAGGTACTTATAGACATTAATGAGGTTCCCTTTTAGTTGTCTCTTCTCAAGACTGAACAGGCCCAGCTCCCTCAGCCTGTCCTAATAAAAGAGATGATCCAGTCCCTTATTCATCTTCATTGATCTCCATTGGACCTGCTCCAGGAGCTCCATGTCTCTCTTGTGCTGAAGAGCCCATAAATGGACACAGCACTCCAGATGTGGCCTCACCTGGGCTGAGTAGAAGGTCAGGATCACCTCCACCAACCTGCTGGCAATGTTCTTTTGAATGCACCTGAGGAGATCATTGGCTGCCTTGGCCACTGGTATGGGCTCACTGCAGGTAACTGGGCAGCTTGTTGTCTACCAGGACCCACAGGTCCTTCTCCACAGAGCTGCTTTCCAGTGGTTTGGCCCCCAGCCTGTACTGGTACAGGGGGTTATTCTTCCCCAGGCACAGGACCCTGCAATTGCCTTTGCTGAATTCCAGGGAGAGAAGACAGTTAACCAGTAGGTGTTCTATTACTGAGTATTCAAATTGTAGCAGTCTATCTCTTCACATTGTAATATAGGTCTGAATTGCAAATTATACAGTCTTTAAAATAAAATTTTGTTCTGCTTCAGCCTCTTAATTATCCGCTTATTTGTGATCACATACTTTTTTAATGTGTAGTCACACATTAAAAAGCTGTATACACAGAATAGTTTTAGAACTCTGTGTGCTCATCTTTCCATGTATGTATATATTTCATTTATTGAATAATATTCTGTGATACTGGAAGTGCCTGGAATTGTAGAACTATGGCAGCTTGAGGCTTGGCCCTTTATACTGTCCCTAACAGGTAACACACTGAAAACCCATTGTTGTATGACAATATAAAAAGCATCAAATATTTATTTCCCATTTTTTTAGGGGTCAAGTATATAAATGTAGCTACAGCCCCTTATCCTGAGGTCAGTTATTGGATAGTCTTTAGTGACTCCAAGAAATGGCTGATGTTTTAAAAGATGAGTTTTAAATACCACTACTTGCTGCTATGAAAGATTTACTAATACACTCATCACTACATTATTCCATGGGGAACTATGCATACAGAGGTTATTTGAGCAGTGTCAAACCTTAATGGATAATCCTTGTATTAATTTTGAAGAGAAGGTGCTCTCAGACACAATTCTAAGATATGAAGCATGTCAAAACAAGCTTCATTTATTTGCTAAGTATCCAGAATCAGTGTTTAGAAGTGTGATTACAAATTACTCTCTTGTACATTGCAGTCTTTGACTGGGTAAAAATATCACTTAAGTAGCAAGATGTACAAACTTCAGGATATCATCAAAGCCTGGAAACAACCAAACATGTTCAAACAGGAAGAGTTTTACCATAGGCAAAATTTAAATATTGCATCTGCTATAATGCTCTTGAAGCCAATAAATACCATTTAAAAGTGAATTAGTATCTGACACTTTGGGGAGTTGTCCTCTCTCTCAGTTATGTTCCAGTGCAGTGTGACCATTTAGGGCTGTTCTCATATATTAATACTTGGCATTTGAAGACATAGCTTTTATATCTGTATGAGAATTTACTAGATGTTCTTTTTCACATTACTTTGAGATTCATACCTGATCTTAAATTGGCAAGACATCCTAGGTGATTTTTTCAAACTGAGTTGCAAAACATCTGTATGTTGGGTTTTTGCATTCTTACCCAGGGCATAGATTATTCCTATCACCATATCTTTTGACAGAAAAGGAATAGGAAGTCAACCACTTGTTCATATTGTGAGAAAAGAACACTTGTAGCATCTCTCTTATTGCTGAAAGAAATAAATCTTATCTTTTTCCATGAAATTGGACTGCTTTTGCAATTTTAAAATTTACAAAATAAAGTGCCTCTGGAGTTTTTCACAGCAAAACAGTGATTTTTGTGGGATTTGAAAGGATGCAGGAATCTGTCCAACTTTCACATGCCTTTGTCCCGTAAGTCAGAAAAACTTCTCTCCAAACATTGCAGTAGCTTTGCCAGATGAAGTCTTCATTGACCAACACTGCTAAAAGGGCAACACTTGAGAATGAGTCTCCTCTGTGTAAAAAGTCAGAAGCTCAGTTCCATTTAGTTATATCAGAAAGGCCTTTTCTCTTTGACCATCTCTTTTGGTTCCATTCCTGGATTTTTTTTTTTTTTCCAGCAGTATTGCTTCTCTGTGGTTTCTTTGCTGAGTTTCTTTTCCACTTGATTTCAAGGTCCTAGTCTGCAGATTGATGATCCATGATGAAATGTCTTTGTGTTGTGAATTGTCTAATGTCCTATTTTTCTTTCACCAAAAAAAAAAAAAAAAAAAAAAAAAAAAAAAAAAAAAAGAAAAAAAAAAAGAGAGTAACTAGTTGTATTGCAAGCTGCAGTTTCATTGTATATTTTCCAGAAGCATTTTGATTGCTAAGAATGCAGCCAGGCAGTGCAATAGATGCAAACTTGAAGAGTGAGTGGAGTTCTGTAAAGTGATCCATGAGATCAATACCACCTATTACCTGCTCTGCTACTCTCTCTGTATTAGTGCATGTGACAGTGTTCTGGCTGGTCTGATTCAATGTAATTTCCCTGATTTTGGTCCCATCTCCCAAGACTGATGGGTCCTGCTCCTTGCCCTCTCTCTTCTCCATACATTGCTTAAACAGTAATTGCTTTTCTTATATACACCACTAGCGTACATGAACTAGTAGCTTTTTCTTGTTTAAAGCAGTGGTGGCCATTCTTGCTCCGAAATAACATCTCAGTGTGCTCCTTCTCTGCTCTTTTCGGTCTGCTTGAAATGTTTTGTGTGTCTTGCATGAAGTAAAACAATTCTTTTGATACTTGACCCCACAGATTACCGACAGCCCAGTTCTCCTTTATTTTTGATGCAGTGTAACACTATCCTGCTCAAAAAAATCTATTTAAAATAACATGATCCAGGAATTTAGCACGAATCCTGCAATTCATGGCCATGCTAAGCAGTATTCTGTTTCACAAGTGGTCCCTTTGAAGTTGGTTTAGTTACACATGCTTACATCATGTCTGAACTCTGTCCACTGTGTTTACAACATGAGTATTTGATATTGCACAGTGGGTGTACATAACTTAAAAAATAATAAAACTTTTATTACTTTGAGTAGTGTGCACATTAAAGAACAGATTTTCATTTGCATCAAGGCTCTTTGTGCTCCTTTGGCTATGTAAAAGGCCTTAAAACTGGCATAAATTCTATTAAAGACCAGTTGAAAAATCCCTTTTCACAGACAATGCTATGTAAAATGGTGCTGCATGTAAACCAAAATGGAGCCCTTCCCAAAGGAGATTTTTTAATTTCAAGGCAATATTTTCACTTTTTTTGTTCTATTTTCCTGTAATAAAAATACAATAGAATTAATCCAACTTTTTTTTCCTAATTTTAATGTACCATGTTGTAGTAAACCTATGATTAGGAGTTGACCTTTTTATCCTTGTGAGTTTCAATCAAATGTTAGCACTTTTTCTATTTACCTGCAAGCAACGTTCATATAACAATAAAAAGACTGCCTATTTCTTGAATTACCTCAAAGAAGCAAAACAAAAAAGAATTAAACCAAGAACATAATGCTAATGGGAATCTATTTTTTAAAAAAATTTGTTTTTTTATTTCTGATTACCATCTTGGGAAAGGAAGGAAATGCATAAAACCATATTTTTGAAGAACATTGAGGTAGATTTTTATGTCTACACCATCTCAAATCCATGCTTTGTTTTTAAGCTCCAGTTCTGGAACATATGCATAAAATAAGCATTTAAGCAGCTAAAAAATAATTGACTGAAACTTCAGGAATCTGGAAAGTCTGTGTTGATGGGCCGAAGCTCAACAAGGTGAAAGGCCTTGGGTCACAACAACCCCTTGTAGATCTCCAGTCTGGGAGAAGAGCGACTGGAAAAGCTGCCCAGTGGAAAAGGACCTGCTGGTGCTGGTTGTCAGCAGCTGAACACGAGTGAGCTCTGCTCAGGTGGCCAAAAAGTCTAATGGCATCCTGACCTATATCAAGAGTAGTATGGCCAACAGGACCAGGAAAGTGATTGTCCCCCTGTACTCAGTACTGGTGGGGCTGCACCTCAAATCCTGTGTTCAGTTTTGGGCCCCTCGTTGCAAGGAAGACATGGAGGTGCCAGAGAAAGCCCAGAGAATGGCAGTGGAACTGGGGAAGGGTCTGAAGCACAAGTCTGATAAGCAGGGGCTGAGGGAGCCTGGAGAAAAGGAGACTGAAGGAGTACCTTATCACTCTTTACCTGAAAGGAGGTTGTAATGAGGTGGGGGTCAACTTCTTCTCCCAGGTAACAAGAAGAGTTCCTCTCATCCTGGTATAGGATGAGAGGAAATGGTCTTAAATTGAACCAGGGAAGGTTTGGATTGGATATTATAAATTATTTCTTCACTGAATGGGTGTCCAGGCATTGGAACCAGCTTCCCAGATAAGTTGGGGAAAAGCTATCCCTGGAAGTGTTCAAAAAACATGTGGATGTGGTACTTGGGGATATGGTTTAGTGGTGAACCTAGTGGTTCTGGGATCGTCATTAGATTCAGTGGTCTTAGAGGTCTTTTACAACCTTAACAATTCTATGCTTCAGCTTCTACAGAAAAAATAATAAACAGCTAGAAGTAGTATTAGTTGTTATCTAGTAAAGAAGTATCGCCTCTTGAAGATGACATTTTATTTGAAGCACTAGACAAGAGCTTGTGGTATTTGGATCCATTTCTCGACTGCAGCACGTTCATTGTTTGACTCTTGGTAATTCACTTAGTCTCTGTTCATCTCTCTATTGGTCTGTCAGCCTGCCTGTCCACTTGTCTGTTAATCTTTCTGCCTTGTAGAGGTGGTGTAAAGGTTACAAACACTTACACTTTGTGCACAGGATTCTACCTAATACCTGCAGGGATTTGCTAGAGTGGGAAAAAATGCTTTATGTTATTGTCAGTCTTCCCTGAATTTTCACCAGAGAAAAACAAAATGGCTGTTGAAAATCTTAAGGAAGTGAAACTTATTTACATCTGTACAACCATGTTAGAAAATCTTTTAATAGGAAGATTTCCTGCCTTGACATAGAATATTTGGTTTCTGCTGTATAGAATGTTTATCCATACACAGCTAATTTATAGCTTTTCTATAAGGTTCCTGAATACATCCTTCTCATTTTCCTTACTCTTTTTTAACTGCAAAAATAGGCAGTGTATTGGAATTTTTTCTTCATGTGCTGTAGGCTACACTTAAACATTGAGGTCTCAGTAATTTATGCTTTTAATGGATAGGGGTTTTTCCTTTTGGGTCATTTTCACAGAGAAAGCTAGGTTGTCCAAACATATTCTGAAATACATTGGGGGATTATGGTTTCAACACATGCATGCCTAGGGCCAAAGTATGAGTAACACGAAATTTTTTGTTCCATTCCATGAACAAACCACTGTTTTGTGGTGTAATACAAAACATATCTAAGCAGTTTAGATCACTATCAGGCATTACAACGTTAGGTTTTCTATTTATGTGACTACCCAAAGCTCATTAGAAACTCATTTTGTAGCTCTAGGGAAGTAAGAATAAAAAGCAGTGAAAAATAGTACATTGTATTCTGTTCTAATTATACTCTATTTACTGTACTTACTAATATATATCAAGTGTATAATTTTATAGTTGCTGAGCCCAACTTCCAAAACTTGTGAAGTCCAGGATTGTTCATAAAACTGTTGTGCATGCAGCTTAACTGTGCAACTTTGATTGGATAAACTAGCTTTTTGTGCATGCAGGCAGACTGTTAATTGCTGGTGCCTTCATGTAGTATGAATGTCCTTGAAGTGCAGTGTTCTCCAGTTCCTCCTCTTCACCTGCTCTTAGGCCAACAAGAAAGTTAGTGGTTGCCAGGCCCAAAGGGATTATCAGGAGGAGACAGATCTGAAATACCAGAAAACACTTGTAAATATAAGAGCTCAGATTCTGGATATGGATTTTCACTATTCAGCTCTACACTCTGACTGCTGGTGTGAGCCTCTATAAAAATCTCACCAGTGCTCTCCTTAATCATGCAGGCAGAGGTTTCACGTCTCCATCAGACTAAGCTTGTGCATATGGGAAGAATCTGATGTGTTGACATAAGGTATTAATGTATGAGAATGTGATAGACAGTAGAGCATGGAAGGGGGGCAGGACATCTCCTTTTAAAGGGACGGTATTTTTAATTGATTCTTACTGTATAGTCAAGTTTTTCTTTTAAACAACAGCCATGTGCCCCCTATGGCATATTAGTTTCACCTTTTAAGGAAAGGATAAATGCAGAATACAGCACAGACAAGTACTAAAGATTCCCCAGTTAAGGGCAGAGAGAGGGAAAATAAATCCATTAGCCAACAGAAAAAAACAAGGTTTTGGGCAACCCAGTTAAAACCCAATTATAATCTTCATGCTGTTGCTCCTCACCTGGAATGACTTTTTTTAATAAAAGAAGTAGCTGCATAAACCCAAACAAAAATGAGGTTTTAATTTTTTTTTTGTAATGTGAAATGAACCATTTCCCCAATAATAAAAAGCTTATCTGTATGTGCATTAGTGGATTAGAAACAGACTTCACAGGTGGTGTAATACACAGGTCTGAAGTACACTCAAGGCATACACTGAATCCTAGTGAGGCCACTCAGCCATGGTGTATATCATAAGAGGATACTTAACAATGTTCTAGGTTGTATAACAGACTTTAAAGTAAGACATGTAAGCTTGTTGTTCTAACAGAACATGTGTTTTTGAAGAAAAGCTGTGCATGAAAATGTTCCCTAAAATTCAGATAGAAGAATCCTTTCTTCATGCTTTCAATGTAACATATTACAGCAATAAAAGGACCAGGACTATGATGTAGACTGAAAAAAATATGCCTGCTACACAAAATAAATGACGGTTTATTAGTCTGTCTTCTAGTGTATTTCAGTGCCCATACACCCACATATAGAGAGAAGATGTCATTAAATTAAACCACAGATATTTGTCCCCAGATTAAGGTCACTTTCACTTCTAGGCTCTTTTCTTATTTATTTTAATTAATGAGTGAAAGCTTTGTGTTTCTTCATCTTTCTTTCAGGCTTGCTGTTATGCACCTTGTTATAAATTCCTTGGCTTCCAATCAGGGTTTTATGAGCATGGAGGATTGTATTTAAAAATAAAGATTCTGAACACTCATATGTTTTGAGGTACAATTCCTTTCCTCAGAGGGTATGTAAAACATAAAACAAAAAAGCTTATTTTATTATGGAAATCTGAAAACAATCAATGAGCCTCTTGTTCAAAGTAACACCAGGTTTGCTTTAATTTTCAACAAATTCAATTTTCTTTAAAGTGCCATTTATATGCCCACATTGAATTATAATAGTTAGTAGTAATTTATTGGGGATATTATTCCAGGAATTTTTCTATCTTCTGCCTTTGACCCTAGGGATGTGATAGTGGGGTATAAAGAATGTATGTTGTAGTATGACACAATATACTGTGCAGGAGAAAGAGCATTACAGCAGTAAGTTTGTTTAGAAAAGACACACTGATTGCGTTATTTCAAGTTAAACAAACAAAATCACTTCCATAGTGTTTATAAACCATAAGGCTACTATCTACCATTGATTTTTTTCCTTTTTTTCCCCCATTAAACTGTCTTCACAGCCAATGTGTTTTCTTGCATGATTCTAGAATAGTCATTGTAGCACAAAAATTAAGCAATGTTTGTCCCAATTCAAAGTGAGTGGTAACAAATAGAAAGTGTCTGCTGTGGGTTTTGGATGAAGGCAAGAATATTGTTTTTCTGCTAGTTTCTCTGTATAAACTAAAGGTTCTGTGACAGGATTTGGGATTTTCTTCATGTTATTTGAATCTTGAACCCTTTTAATCTTTTAAATAGAGCCCTGCCATTATTTTCTTGCAGACTTTTGGTTTAAATATTGCAAGATACTGTTCAGGTTTTCACAGAAACAGAATCCACCAATCGCAATTTCTAAGACTATTAGTGTGAAAAGGTTTTATTGGGGCTTTACTTTCTCTACTTTCTCTTCTTTTTCTTTTTTTTTTTTTTCCTTTATTTTTTTCTTTTTTTTTTTTTTTTTTTTTTTTGGCTGTTGCCGCTTGTCGTATGAGCTATGATTTAGAACTGTGGGGAAACTGATATTTACAAACCCTTTTGCATGCTTTATTTCTGACATCAGGACTTTTCCCCATGTCTTTGCATTAAGTCTCAAGAGACCATTGGAATGAAGAAATAATGCATCTTCCTTCCCCAGCCTTCTTCATGTGACTGGAATTGAGTCTGTTCCGTTCTGTGAAGCTGAAATCTGTAGCATACTATGAACTCACAGAAAACTCTTCCTTTGAGTTGATCTTGGTCTTTATGCAAGTGAGACTGACCAGGCAGAGCTATTTTTGCTCTTGATTGGGGGATTTCTTTGCTCCTGGTGATAGATTGCATTGATATTTAATGAACGTTTCTAAACACAAGACTGTTATTTGAGATCTGAGAACTATTTTATAAACACTGAAACTAACAAATTGTAAGATTTATACTAAAATGTCCCTTAGCCTCATTCAGGGAATAATGTATACCGTTGATGGCCCTTATTCCCTCCCTACAAAGCACTGTTGTAGAAAAGGCCACAAGCCCTGGGAGATCAGATTCTGTTTTCTGTGGCCTCACAAAAATTTGATTATTCAATTTCTCTTTTGTCTCTCCTCAACTAGGAGACCCTTTGCCCAGCCTTTATCTTTGTGAATGTAAGACTTGCTATTTTTGGTTGCCAGAAACAGTAGTGCCAGTGCAGCTGATTTAGCAGTGTCATTTCTGCTAGGCCACCCAAAAGACCAGTGAGTTGGCTGTCTGCCTGTAGTCAGGTGTGCTCTGCTTGTAGATGTGCTCTTCTTATACTGCTGCCATCTTTCCAGTAACACATCATCACTTGTGCACTGTTTTGATGATATAGCATGTTTACAGATTGCTGGAGCAGCAGCACTCTTTGACAATGTGTTTTTGCAATACATCGTGAGAGACAGCTATTTTCGGTGTGTTTTACTCCAAGGGTGCTTTCATCTCAAGCAGTAGAGCTGATCTCAGGATTGCCTTTGGAAAATGTTGATACAAATAAAACTACATCTTTCAGACTGACCCATAAATGATAGAAGTGTGAAGATGCAACACTGAGTCACTGAGGGCCTTGCGGCAATTCTGCCTCTAATGGGATTTTTCATCTAGTGCTCTCATATCCTCCAGAATTCCTGAGCAACAGTAATTTGGGTTGTTTTTTGTTTTACAGTATAACTAAAAAATCACTGTTCAGTGAGAAGTATTCTTGTTTTGTTTTAATCATTAGGTGGTTTTTAAGTTGTGGGCAGAAGCAGGCATGAAAACAAAGGGCATCTGAGCTCCGAAGACTGGGAGCCTGGTAGGAAAGAATAGCACTTTGGCACAGCACATTGTTGGTGCAGGATAACATTTTATGTAACAGGATACAGACCACAGGGCAGGCAATTGGCACCACAGGAGAGCACTTTATGTAACAGGAGAGATAATCAGCATGTGGCTGGCATCACAGCCTAGTAACACATACAATGAGATGGGGAACAATTACATTCTCTCTCTCTTTCTCTCTTTCTCTTTCTCTGTCTCTCTGTCTCTCTCTCTCTCTCCCTCTCTCCCTCCCCACACAGAGGTTACTGAGGGGAAATCCCTTCTTCCCCCTTTGAATAAGTATGTGATATTAGATATATTTACTGGGGGAAGACACAGATCCAATTCAGTTGTGCTAAGCTTTTTATTTGTCTTAATTTAGTTTTTAAAAACATGCCCTTTGCTCGCTCACTACTGTTGGGAGGACAGACTAAACAATTGAAAGCTTTTCTAAGAAAAAGAGTAACTTTTTAAACACTGCAGTGAGCAGTAATTTTTGGCAACACTATTATACTACCAAGAGGCAATTTTAATAAACAGTCCAGTGGTTCAGAAGCTCCTGAAGTAGTAGCAATTTTAAGGAAATATGAGGATATATTTCTTTCACTGCTTCTCTTTTTAAGCCTTTAAAAGAAAACCACAGTGCCTCTTTGGTGCCTCTTAAGTAGACACAACTGTTGATTTAGAAGAAAGACGAGCTAGTCTTTATGGTTAAGCGTTTTAGTTCAACACTCTCTTTTAAAAAGCTAAGTACTTTAAGGTTTTGTTTAAGGTTGCTCACTCAAATCCAGAGGGACTGTAAAATGTTGGCTGTGGAAAGCCAATCTCCCCACACCAAAGTTTCTTTGGTAGGATTCCAGGAAGGCTTTGGGGCATCCTGATTTCTGTCCACTCTTTGGCTTATAGTATTTCCTCCTTGTCTACTGAATAGATTAACTGTTTTCACTTGATTATGAGCAAATGGCCTGATGTATGTTTTGCAATAGTTTTTACACTGGTGTAAATTCATGTATGCCAGTGTCAGGGAAAGCAGAACGAGTTACACTGCAATATCCATCGTTTCATATCAAACTAATTATCTGTTGCATTGGATATCATGTTCTGATGGAGTCTCACAATTCAGTATGCCAGAATCTTTCAGATTAACTTGCACCCTGTGTAGTATTGAAGATTGAAGGGGTAAGTTAGAAACAGGGAATAATTTGTAATTATCTCTGGTAATTTGATAGCTGTCACTTGCTTACCTTTTGGAACACATGATTTGTATACCTCATTTCCAAAATCAGGAACATGTGCCTATGCAATTTTACACAGGCATATACTTAAACATGTAAATTTCTAAATTTACCAACTGATCATAAAATTGAGTAATTTCTGTAATTACAGCATTAAGAATATTGCTTAAAATATGTAAGTATATAGTGCAATACGTCAGTAATTCACAGAATTCCAGAATCACAGGATGGCTAAGGTTGGAAGGGTCCACAGGAGGTCATGTAGTCCAACCTCCCTGCTCAAGCAAATACCTAATGATGCTAGGGAAAGAAATATGTGAATGCCTGCTTGCAGCAGTGTTCCTACTATTCATTGTAAAAATGTGTGCAAAAAAGTATTACAGTCAAAATTTAAATCAATGAAAATGACTCATGTAAGTTTATATTACATGCATGTAACACAGTACTAATATACTGATGCAGCTGAAATCAGTCTTCAGATGAACTCAAATGTGGCCAACTGTAACAAGTACATGTGCTTAGAGATTCGTATCCACAGCTTATTTTGGGTAGAATGCAACATCTTTTCAAATCAATGTGAAGATTACTATTAACATGAATAAAATGTAGATTGTACTCCAGGACTGAAGTCCTTTCTCTTACCCTTCATTGCAGTCCATTTTTTGAGTCTCTATGCCTACAAATGTCCTCCAAACAAGGTATGTATACATGCATATAATTTACCACACACAATTGACATGTTCATTTCAAAGTTCTTTGTCAAAAAGTAGCCCTCATGTGAGGAGGCTCATTACCTTTTAAAGGCTACATTAGTGAAAAAAAACCCCAAACTTATTCTTAATGACATGTATCCAGCTGACAGTTTGAAAAATCTTGACAGTAAAACTTTTCCCTATTCATAATAAGGTCTGGTTTAGCCTCCTCAAAAATTGACCTACAGATGATGTCATTGCCCTTATAGGTGAACTATCATGATTTTAAATCCAACTATGTTTCTTGAAATATTCACCAGAGACAGAAAGAGTAAGGAAAATATATAAGTTTATTACACTTCAGTTATTTATGGTAATATCTCGTCTGTTCCTTTACTGAGAAAGGAAATTCCAACTCCTGCTTTAGGCTTCTGTCAGAGGCTGATTAAGAAGTGGTCAGATGGATGGGCTTTGCTGGGAGGGTTACAGAGTATAGAACCATTGCAGCCGAATGTGTTTGCACCAAGGATTTCTTCTGGTTTTTTGCAAGGTACATAAGATTTGCTTCTTCTTCAGTCCAGAACATTCTAAATTAATAGCTTTTCAATATAAAATATCATTATAAATATATACTATTTACTATTCAATATAAAATAGCAGTAGACAAGAATAGACAGTTCATTCACAGTTTTCAATAATATAGCTCTTTTATCCCATAAACCTTGCTTCCATCTTGCTTTTCCTTTCCTTATTTTAGTTTTCTACCTAGACTTAATATATCAGCTGATGCACAGAAAGTTATTGCTTTTGAAGTGAAGTGCAATAAGGGTGATCTTTCATATCTTTTTTTTTTTTTAAAGGAAAATAAAAACTTTGAGGTTTCAGGCAAAGTTGGGTTCCTTTTTACATGAAAAAGGGAACATGGTGAAAAATGGTGAAAAATACCATGCCACTAGATGTATAGCTCCAAGGACCCTGGTGCTGGTTCAGAAATGAAAATATTCCAAGATGAAGAGACACTGAAGCTTAAAAGAAGAGTGATCAAGACAGATTTTTCTTTAAAAACCTAGTGAATGTTGTCTTCAAACTGGATGTGTTGTAGAAGTGTTTTTGAACTTGAAATTTTTCCCATTTGTTCAGTTGTGTAGAAGATTGCAATTTCATAAACACTGCAAGCAAAACATTTTTACATGAAAAGGTATTTTTTTCAAGTTGCTAGCTTGTGCTACATTTTATTTCCAACTGTAGAAATAGTATGGATCTTACCCAAAAAATTAAAATAAATTTATTGAAGCAATTTATTAAATTCATTTTTATTACAATATATATTTACAGGTAAAGGCAGTTCTTTTTTTTTTTTTTTTCTCTTGAAAAACTATCAGAAAACAGGATCTTATGGCAAACAGTGTTTTCTTCTATTGCTTCTTAATAGCTAAGGATTTCACTCAAGTCATATACCTTCTGTCCTCAGCTACACTTTTGCAGTCCTGCTCTTTATGGTGGATGTAAAGTAGAGCACTGATTTTGTATGTCAGTTTATTTAAAAATCTGTTGATTGGAGGTTCCAGAATACACCCTTTACAGCGTATTGTTAGAGTTCTACACTTTATTTTAAAGGGATGTGCTTCCAAGTGAAGTAGTTAAGCTTGGATATCAAAGCCCTTGATGGCAGCTGTGACAAAAAGTTATGCTTGATAAACTTGTCTGTGAAAAACTAACAGTGAAATACAGTAAAACCTAGTTTCTTACAAAGCAATTTCTCTTCTCGAATTATTCTTACGATTAATTTCAGTTATAAGGGACCATTAGCATTAACCAAGAAAGTAGGTCTTTTGAAATGGAATTGTCAGCTCTTTGTCTAATGAAGTGCCACATTTCTCACCTTGCAGTGGGGTGAAATTTCTTGTTATTTATTTTTCATTTTCAAGTGAAGAAGGAAGGGTTAGTGCCAGCAGGATGAAAAGGTATCTTAGTGTTAAGTTTGCTTAGAAACATAATGGACAACACCTGAATTTAAGGGTTGGAATCCTGTTTTTTTAATCTAAGAACCACAATGAAATTCAAGAAGTTTTGAATTTTTTTGAGTCCTTCAACATTAGTAGTTGAAGTGTAGTGATTAAATGTTTTTAAGGGACTTTCTCCTTTTAATCTAGTGCATTAAAAAAAAATAAATTATTATTTCTCTTTAGTCTGGGTGTAATTTTGTAGAAAACTCCTAAAATGCCATTGGCAAAATTCCTGTGAATAAAAGTATTATTTGTTTTTCTTCTAACTTATGTTAATGATTAGAGTATTAAGTGTGTAGAAACATGTTCACCCAACAGCTTAGGACAAAAACAGCAAAACACATTTCCTCTGCTGAGCCTGTTTGGTTTAAACCTCACTTAGTGGAGAATACTGCATCTGACCAAAGACTGTTAAAGTACTTTTCTTTTAACCTAAATTCATCACTTATGCAAACACTTGATCAACTTGATGAATATTTGTAGTAAGCACTTGAAAACTTGAAGTATGTAATTTTAAATTGTTTTTTCTTTTTCTGTCAAATATATTTTTGTATTAGTCAGAATGACTAACTCCAAAGAAGTGTTTACAGTGTGAAAGACATGCTGGGGCTTCTTTCCTTTATTGTAGGAACTCCAGAGCACAGCACAAATTTTCCTGCTGCCCATGCTTACCTGATTTCCTGCTTTTAACTTCTTTACTGTAGCATTGAAAAAAAAAAGCATATTGTTTTTGGTTACTTCAGCATCATGAGAATACTTTTATTTTAAGTGACTCTAAGAAACATGAAATATGTGGCAAAGCATCCTAAATAGTACATGGAACACAGTCAATTTTCTTAAGTGAAGTTTAGGCAAATCTTTTTATCAGATCAAACTTGTCCTTCCACTGCCAGTGTAACTTCTTTATTATGACAGAAGTTAGTTTGAGGAAAAAAATCCTTGTGCTTAGGCCTGGTCTTGTTTCTGGTGTTTTTCTGGGTTTTACTTTTTTTGATAACCTAGTACTAATGAACATAGAGCTATGAGTTTCATTCTTCCTTTGTAAATTGGGATAATCCTACTTCCTTTTTCACTACTTATCCATTTTATCTAGGAGAGCTTTTTGGAGAGTTATTTGTTTTATATTTGTATTTTAATTGTACCAAGCTCAAATATATTCCGGTCAGAAACCACCAAATACAGTGAAAATTATTTAAAAAACAAGCAGCAATATAGAGTCCATGTAGCAGTAGAACAGATTTGTACTGCTTAACCTCATATGGTTTTCCTAAAAGATACTGGGTTACATCTGCATAGTGCTTCAGATTTCCAGCACATGAGGAAGAGGTTTCTGCCTGAGCTGACACTTGCAATGTTTAAGATATTTCTTGGAGAAAAAACATAGCAGTCATAGAAAAAGGAAATTGTGCTTTATCCTTACAAATACATCCTGAAGACTACATTGTAGGTCTACCCCTGGTCTACTAGACTTAAGTCTAAGTACTGGTACTTAGACTGCTGTGTTAATAATAATGCAGTTTTATTGAATGATAATTGCCCCTCTTTTCCCCTGCCACATTTATTATGCAAGGTCAGGGACCAGGTTGTACAAATCACTTTTAAAAAAATCTTTGATTTTTCAAGTTTTTGACATTTGGATGCTGGTTGGGTGGAACAAGTCAGATGTGAAATCTCTGAAAACAATTGTAGTGTTTTCTACTGCAGGATTAGCTAGTCAGAATCAAGAATCCCACACCTACAGAATTCTAAGACCCCTGGATACTTATTGCCCTTTGAACTTTACCTTTTGTTTTTTCCTTTAACTGTTTTAGTTCAACTGAATGTACAGCCACAATCTGTGGAAATGTAAAGATGCTGCATGTATGGCAATATGCTGCCAAAAATAGAAAAAAAAAAACACAAGAAAGGGCAGCCTTCAATGTTGTATCCAGCTGCCTGCTGTGATTTTTTCACTGAAACACTAGAGGGATTTACCAAATGCACTGCCAGCTTTACATGATCTGAAACAGGCTTTAAAATGGATAGTTTTGCATTTTTCTGTCTACTCTCCATGCTCTCTTCCCACTTTCTTCGCATCCACTTCTATCAATGACAGTGAGATAGCTAATTTAGGGTTTGTTGTTACTGTCTTTTAGGTGAAGCTAGAGGGGAGGAATCTCTTAAATGAAAAACACTGGTTTCATTTGGCCTTGTAATGCTTGTGTTCATTAGCAACTGTACAAAATGACTTGGCTAGCAGGAGTATTTATTCTAATAGTGAACTTTAAAAGAATGAACTTGTAAAACCAGAGAGATCAAGTTAGTGCTACTGTGGGTACAAGTGGAGGAATGCAGTACATGTGTGATATACTTCCAAATTAGTTTCACTACTCTGTGTGTTGATGCAAGGGGGTAAATAGGATCTGGGCCTAATTTCTCCTTCTGATTTCTGGGGTTGGGAAGAAATAAATGGGCTCCACATTTCCGAGAACAAGTTGTTGTGAGCAGCATTTATACAGCTATACATTTATACAGCATTTATACAGCTATATGGAGGGGGAAGGCTCACCTTCTTGCAATGATCTAGTGATAGCTTAGAAATGTGTCTGTAAGAGAGTGTCTTATTTCATGAAGCCTGAAGAAGTAATTGTCTTTTCGTGTGTGAGGCAGTGAGAATTACAACCTTCAAATTAGGGAACTGACATATCATGCAATATTTGTGTCTGGTGTCAAGTCTTTAGCCGACCTCAAACACCAATATTAGATTTGCTGTTTGTCCTTCAAGATGGTTCCATAATTCCTGAAATGCTTACAGAAATTTTTCAGTAAGGGATTGAAGAGCACTAAATAACCTGCATATGGTTACCAGACACTGAACAGTAAAGGAGTTTACTCTCAAATTTTTGTTCAGGGTTTATTTGATTCATTTACCGTGCTAAAGGGGAGAGTGATGGTGGTGAGAAGAAATAGATAAAGAGCAACCAAACCTAAAATTAAAAGTTTAGAAAAAAATTGTCAGAGAATTCATATACAAGCTAAGTAGGCACCATGAAATCGTGCTGTTTCTCCATGCAGAAGTTTTCCTTATGCAATTTCCTTTTGAAACCCTCCTTGAACTAGCTCAGATCCTGAAGCACAACACAGTGAGCATCAGCCTAATACTTGCAAGGACATTGCAGGTCATTGAAGTGAGTGGGTCTTTGACTTGGAGAAGTTAATTGTATCCATCACCTGCATGGGATGAAATTTTGTATGTGCCTTGTAATTTAAATGCAGCTGTCTGAGAAACAGAGAGTAGAAGCATATATGTTGCAGTGAGTGAAGACTGGGTATTTGAAGATTTGTACTCAATATATAATGTTTTTTCACTTATAGCCCAAGGTTTTCTGCCTTATTCTATCACCATCCTTCAGAAAACACAGAGAACAAGTGTCTTTTTTAAAATCTTATCAATTTTTTTTTGTATAATAATATATAAAATATTCCTCAATTCCAGTTCTTTGCTTTGAATATTGCACGAACAGCTCTTTTAAATTCCTCTTTTGTGTATTGTTACATAATTGCCCTATTGATTATCTATTTAGGTTTTATACAAGTTATATTGATACTGTCATGTAGGATATGGTAAGAACAATTTGAGATTTTTTTTTATTATTATCTCTGTGTCTCTTAAGGTAGTGCTAAAAGTATGATTTATGTCAGACAAACCTTGGTAAAACTAAATTTAATATTCTATTTCATGAATGATCAGTGGGAAATTGTTTAGATATGAAGTAAAAGTGATTGGTATATAGAGAATGGAACCAAGGCATGGTTATGCTTTGAGAGTTTTTATGTGGGGAATTTGGGAGGGCAAGAGTACAAGTTAAAATGTGTTCCCTGTAGGCTTACAATAAAGTCTTTACTGGTGTTTGTCACTGCAGAAGTAGTGGCAGAGTCTTGGAACCCTGGGTAGGGCACACTAGTTCTAGCATTGGAAAATCAGGCCATTTTTTGAAAACCACATACATTTGGAAGTAGTGAGCTGGTGACCATTGCTGGTAATCTCCCATTAGCCATCTGCGTAATAAACACATTTGTTTTGCTGTTTAAGAGATGAAAAGTGGTAATTTGGCTAGTGCTTTTGGCTGACAGATTCCTTCCTGTCATATCTGAAGCTTATGGGCAAGAGAAAGTATCAAGTTCAGATCTCCTTGCTGATATTCTGGGATGAACAGAAGTTTTCAGATTTTAGGGCTGTCAGTCTACTACTGTAATGAGAACCAGCTTGAAACAAATTGAGAATTGAGAATAAAATCATATGTTTCATTTTGCCAGCCTAACAATATTTGGGTTTTGTATTTTTTTCAATTTTTATTTTTGATCAACTCAAGTCCTGTGGACATATAAGGCAAGGAGAGATTGTTGCAGCTGTTGAGCTTATTTTTTTATTCTTCTTACTATATTTCCAACAGAAAGAAGAAGGAAATTTAAAATTGTGTACAGACAAAAAGTTATTCAAATGTCAGAGGGGATCAGAAAATAGCAGACTTTGTTCTTCACCTTCTTTTGAACTACAAGCTGTCAACCATTGTTAAAGCTGGTACAGCAGATATGTAAGAATTTATGTGGTACGGTCTATGTAGTTCATACAGTGAAGATAGACAAGATGCAAATGTTGATATAATATCTAGCCTGTGTTTCTTCTGAGGTGCACCCCTGCCACACTAGAGCAGGAAAGACTTACTTTGCTTTTTGTTTCCAGCCAGTTAGAGAAATAGAAGAATTCTACAAGCTTCAGTCAGGCTAGCTGTTAGAGTGCATGATGCACTGTTAACCCCTTAGATGGTGAACTCAATACTCTGAGTTCAGTGGAGTTATTTAGGAAAGATGGAGTAAAAGAGTGAAGTGCAGGAAATGTAAATATCAAAGATATGTCAATTTTTGTAGTGTATACCTCTCCTTTAAACAACAGAAGAGCTATTGTCTGGAATGACTATGTACCGGCCCTCCCAGCAGCTTCTAATGTTTACAAGTGATCATGATTACAAGGCTTATGCAAGATAAATGTTGACTTGTTCTGCTTAAAGAAGTAATTCTGACTTATTTTTTCCTTTTTTCCCCCCCAATTTTCTATTCATTATGCCCTTTTACTAAGTTAAAAGTGATACAAGTCAGAATTAAGTCAAGGTCTTTGCCATGATATATTTGCTGTATGTGTCTGGGCTGTTCCATTATACTACTGGGAGGGAGTATGTGTGACTGGTTCTGTCAATACTGAAAATATATTCAGCTTGCTTGGGCTTTTCTGTGCAAGTCAGATGAGAAGAAACTGTTGCTTTTTGATCTTACGAGTTCTGCTCTTAATGCTGCATTATATGTTGTCAGGCGATGAACACAGGATTGTTTTGTGGCCAGAAGGAAAGGGAAATTGTGGAGGGTTTCTACATGAGACCATGTATAATAACTTCTGGAGCAATGGTAATGATACTTAGGAGACAATTAGCATATGAGAATTTGGTTTCATTTAATCGCCAGTATGGTAAAAAAGGAGTTTCTGAACTGGAAAAGTAATCTGAACCAAGAAGGTTATTTTTAAGTTTATTATAGCCCCTTCTGTCTGATTTGTATCTATTGTATCCTTCAATACCCTTTTCTATTTCTCACCAGAAAAATGCCCAAGTGTTTTTAGGTTCATTTCTATAATTTACTTTGATGAATAAACTTGTCAGCTCTTTCCATGTGCGCAGTACTCGTGGAGTGATATACTGTATTGGAGTTCTAACTAAATTCCCTTTTTATTCCTGTAGTGCTTTATTTACTTGCATTCCAGCTTGTCCCAGACAACTTATTCCTTTTTACCTTATCAGACTTTTAAGGAATTTTAAACAAGATTGGCACTGTGTTACCCTGAGCCATGTCCTGGTTATTTACTTTTGGCTTACATGTGTCAATTCCCTCAATTTGGAATTTTGCTTTATTTTCCCTTCTGAAGAAAAAATTCTGTTGATTCCTAGTAGGAGTGCAATGAATTCGCCTCTTGTCCTGTTGCTGCCAAAGGTCAGAATCATCTTCTACATTCATATCACATGCTTGTGGCCATTGTTTTTCTTTCCTTTTCTCCCCTGTGAATACATACTGACTCATTGAGCTTGCGTACCCTCCTTTAATATCATGTGCTACATTTCACACATGTTAATAAATCATTATTGTTCATTTTGGTGGTTCCAAATAAAGGTCTTGTTCCTTTTCCTAAAATGTCACCCAGGTGTAGCTTCTCCTCTTGCTCCTAACAGGTTATCTACACTTAGCTCACTCAGTTCCATCTCATGATTTTTCTTTCTTTTTTGCTCTTCTCCTCCTTTGATTTGTGTGTTGCTGCCTCCTGAGGACAGCCACACGGTGGATGCCTGGTCCCATTATCCAGCTATTAGTGGGATCCTCAGTAACATAGTTCCACTAGCATGTCTGAATGTGATGTGTGACAAGTGACACCTTTGGCAGAACCTTTTCTGAAGGTACTGCTTACTATTTTCCCCACTCCCATACTCAGATATCGTACTTCAGATAGCGCAATAACTCTTTCCCAATGAATATTTGAAAAGCAGTAGATGCACCTTCTGAGTTGACGAAGATGGACACAACCATAGAGGAGTAGCATTCCAGAAAAGCCCAAGAATAATATATGCAATAGACTAATTTTCTACTTGTTTCTAATTATGTAATTGTATTTTGAAAGTTGGTACTAGAATCTAGTTTACCTCACTTTCAATCTAGCTATCCAGCTGAAATATTGTGAGTGAAAATGGAACTTTTAGAAAATGGACTGAATAAGACAGTGGAAGCACATTTCCATTTTCACATTAAGGTAATAATGTTAAGAAATTCCACATGTTAATTGTGAGAAGCATATACATATATGTATACATTAATACGTAATCCTACTTTCCTTTGCTTGTACCTTTGTGTCTCGGTTTGAAAGACAGGCGTCTGCCAAGGAAGGGGGGAACCTCCCTTGGAATGGAAAATATGACCCCTTTCCCTCCAAATTATTATAACTTTGAAATTAAAGGGCTTTCAGGCTAAAATATGGGAAAAGGAAGTTTTTCACTCGTCTGTGTATGTATAACAAGGCAAACAAACAACAGTGGTAACAACAACAAACAAGAACAGAGACCGAATAAGGTCTCTTCCCGCACTTTGCCCAATTCCCCCTTTGGTGTAGTTACGGTCGCAGCCGGCAGGGGCGCTGTTGGTGCCTGGCTGGGCAGGGAGGGTGCAATGATTCCCCCGTGGCTGCAGGGGGCGTGGTGGTGCCACTTTATTCGCGTCTCCCTCACGTGGTAATGGCGGATGGGCTGGATGGCAAGAGTGGACTGCAGCAGGAACCTCGGTCCAGCGGCTGGAAGGGCAGGGTGAGCTCACTCGGGGCAGCAAGAGGTAGCAGAAACTTGGCAGCTGTGGAGGAGCTTGGCGGTGTCACAGCAGGCAGGGGGTGCTTGGCTACAGTGTAGCAAAGAAACTTCGGAGCAGTGGCAGAGAAAGGGTAGGGGCTGGGCAGTGGCAGTCTGGCTCCCGAAAACGTGGCCAGGAGAAGGTCCCTTAGAGGGGTAAGGAGTTCGGGGTCCTAGGGTTTCTGTTTAGGCACCCAAGCAGATGGTGAAGAGTTCTTTTTTAGTGAGGTAGTGTAGAATTTGTTATAAAATAATTTGTGCTAAAGGAAATTAAAAACCACAGCATTTTGTGTACTAGGGCCAGTGTCAGACAACAAGCAGTGATAAGCTAGATGATAAAAATGGAGATTCAAACACCAGGAAGACACTGTTTCCAGAAATGTATATTTCAAGAGATTTTCTTGTCTGACGAAGACCTCAGCAGGAAGCATTTGATAGGCATTGTCAATAAGATAATATTCAGCACCAGAAGTTTATCCCAGAAAATCTTCACCTGACAGGATTTCAGCAATTATTCACCAGTTCTGAGAAATGCGGCAACAAGAAAGAAAAAACTACGATGATATGCTAAAGAAGAGCCCCTTCCAGAGCCCAAAAGACTGTATAAAAATGAACCTCTTAGAAATGATACTTGGAGACCCACAGGGACTTTTGTAGTGGTAGAGACCAAATCCTGGGTTTCCCAGACCCTTATCGCCTGGCTCAGAGTCTAATTCCTTGTTGCTTTTTCCAAATTATACTTTGATTATTTAATAAATTGCTTTAATTATTAAAATTGAAGTATTCATTTATAAGAGTAGGGTGTTAATAAGGTTCCAGTGCAATGGCTGCTCCCACAAGCAGAGCTTCAGTCACAGTAGGAGATGGCAGTAGGAGACGGAGCCTGGCAGTGGTGGCGCATTCTGCCCACAGTTGCAGAAGCCTTTTTCCCCCCCAAACCGACACCGAGAGAGAGCTAGGAGCCATGCCCAGCCGAAATCTCGAGGTATCTGTGCCTCTCCAAGGGAAACCCCTTCAGCTAAGAGAGTAGCCAGCTGCACCCTTACCCTGAACCGTGGCAACTTCTTTTGTTTCGCTTAGGTACTGGTTGTTACTCTCTCTTAGCAACATATGGGAGAGAACTCCCTGAGAGAAAGAAAACAAAAGGAGCAGTCCTAACCTCCAACACTTTGTCAAGCCTATCACATATTCAGCTCTAACAAATCCCTTAGAATTGTCAATATATATACAAACATAATTTCCTATTGTCATTAGCCTCTTTTTATTCCATACTCGTCATTATTCAATATATTTGCAATTAAAAAAAAAAATTTTCCCTGCTGTTAACACTCTGCATTCCATTCCTACATCTGTGTGTTTTGGATTTGTGGTTAGGTTGATTTTTTTTTTTCACAATTAATTTGATGCTGCAACGCTAGCATTCTTTTTAAGTGGCTTTTAAAGAAAGTAAGTGCTAGAGTGGATTTTTTCATTTAATTCTTATCTCTGAACTACACAGAAGACATGTATTTTGATTTACCATAGTTTTTACATAACTTCTAAAAACCAGTTTGAAGGTAAGACAGACCTGTGAACACCAATTTGTAACACAGGTATCCAAATTCTGGAAAGCTAGGGTGCCCACCCTTGGAAAATGGTTGTGCTCTTGTGCAGCAGAGTGCACTGGTGACAGTAAAAGCAGTTATTCTTCCTGTTAAGAACACTGACTACCAGAGGAAGGGCAGTAAGAGTTCTCCATTCCTGACACATTTTATATTTTTCCTTTTATATTGCTGCTCAATTAAGTCTGATTTAAGTCAAGGCTTGGACACAAGTTATACTAAAATACCACTAGTAACTAATAATAAAACTATTAAGGAATTAACTTTGTCTCAGATTTGTATTAATTCTGCATACACTAAGGGTCATTGGTGAACTTAAGAAGATGTTAAATTTTGTAGGCACACAGTTTTTAATAATTGGGAGTGGGGCTGAGGCTGAGCCTCATCCCTAATGGTCTACAGCCATGCAGAGCAGGTGAACAGTATTGAAGGTAATTCACAGAATTCACAGAATCACTAGGTTGGAAGAGACTTTAAAGATCATTGAGTCCAACCTATGCCCTAACACCTCAACTAAACCGTTGCATCGAGTGCCATATCCAGTCTTTTTTTAAACACATCCAGGGATGGTGACTCCACCACTTCCCCGGGCAGAAGGATACAGAGAGCACACAGGTGTAATGCATGAACGATGAGGGGTATCAAAGGTTGAGTAAAAGAACAAGAAGGGTAGACACTTGTAGCCTTCTGAAGTGGTGTGGTGTTACTATGTATGAGCAGATGCTTGAAGCCTGAAATTGTATGATGATACTCTATGTACCGCAGACATCTCAGCTGCGACATATGCTATGACATATGGTGCGACAAATTTTATTTTTTAAAAGAAGTTTAGATTTTGAGAAATTTCTAAATGTTAAGGTTTAGAAAGCCCTAAATATTTCTGAAAATTTGTAGTTATTAAGGAATTTCTAATGCTTTTCATAAAAACACAGGGTGATATATTCTAAATATTCTTTGCCACTGTAATTGGATATTTGTTGGATATGGGCTTTCCAGTGAAGTGCACAATATTCCCTTTTATCTGCCCTTAGGCTTTGACACAGTTTATATTATCTTTTCACTTGTACATAGCCAAGTATAAGGACACTGTAGGTATGATATGATCACTGGAACATTGCACAAGTACATCTGCTGCAAGTTGTATTATGAGATTCATCTGCACATCTTCAGTTTCTAATACTGCTGCTATATAAAGGTGTAGTTATGAAATTGTGCGAGTTTATTTCCTCTTTGCTTATCTTTTCTTACCATCTGTTAGTGGATGAAGCAACTATGTTCTCTTCCTGTTCTCTTTAAATTATGTAGTGAAAACATAAGAATTTTTATTTGAACTTTCACAGGTTCTCTGTGGACATCCNTACTATGTATGAGCAGATGCTTGAAGCCTGAAATTGTATGATGATACTCTATGTACCGCAGACATCTCAGCTGCGACATATGCTATGACATATGGTGCGACAAATTTTATTTTTTAAAAGAAGTTTAGATTTTGAGAAATTTCTAAATGTTAAGGTTTAGAAAGCCCTAAATATTTCTGAAAATTTGTAGTTATTAAGGAATTTCTAATGCTTTTCATAAAAACACAGGGTGATATATTCTAAATATTCTTTGCCACTGTAATTGGATATTTGTTGGATATGGGCTTTCCAGTGAAGTGCACAATATTCCCTTTTATCTGCCCTTAGGCTTTGACACAGTTTATATTATCTTTTCACTTGTACATAGCCAAGTATAAGGACACTGTAGGTATGATATGATCACTGGAACATTGCACAAGTACATCTGCTGCAAGTTGTATTATGAGATTCATCTGCACATCTTCAGTTTCTAATACTGCTGCTATATAAAGGTGTAGTTATGAAATTGTGCGAGTTTATTTCCTCTTTGCTTATCTTTTCTTACCATCTGTTAGTGGATGAAGCAACTATGTTCTCTTCCTGTTCTCTTTAAATTATGTAGTGAAAACATAAGAATTTTTATTTGAACTTTCACAGGTTCTCTGTGGACATCCAAACATCTCCTGTTATAGAAAGTTTGTAAGATAGGAAATTTTGTAGCTAAACTAGTTATTCTGTCAAAAGTTTTTCAGGAAAATACTTAAAAATAATGTACTTCTTTTACCTTTTGATATTGAATTATGATCTTGGATATTTTACTATTTCATCTGTTTTTTATAGAAGTATTCAAATTAAATCAAATCCCACATCTCTTCATTTTTGACTTTGGAAAATCACCCAAGAAGAGAAAGTTATCAATACTAACTTCTCCTTTATGAAATATTTAGAATAACCTAATTTTCTTTTAGGAGACCATTAAGTTAATTTTGATACTAGATTTGAGAATCAAAAGTTCTTTCTCTCCCCTTGTTCTTTCTTATGCAAGTCTCTAAGCCCTTAGTCTACTTAGCCTTCTAAACATTTGAGAAAAAGCTGTGTTCCTTGTTTTAAAGTGAAGTCACAGAGGAAGTCCAGATTCACAGTGTTGTTTGGGCATGTGATTGGCTTTGAAGAAAATAGAAACTGTTTTCCCAGATTGTTAGTAAGTTTGGGTAGAAGTGACCTGTGCAGAGCAGCCAGTGACCGCTCACAGTCATACATTCACATCTATCAGCTTCCAAGCTTCAACCAATCCACTCTTTACCCCACATACCATTTCCTAGCTGCTAGAACTTCATTTTCACCTGAATTTCCTGCAGCATTGGCATTCACTGAGACTCACTCTCAATAAGTGAGGTCAGGAGTAAGGTGGTTAGCACTTAGCAGCCCAAGTGCTGAATTCACCACAGCGGTCCGAAGGAAAGACAAGCAATGGAGTTAAGTGTATTATTATGCCTCTTAACTGAATGTTATAAGATAAAAACAAGTGGAAATAAATAATGGAATAATGGTAATTTTAATAGAAATACATTATATGGAACACCAAAAATAATGTGCTTTTAGCAAAAAAAGTCACTGTAGTTTTATGATCTGCTACATCTATGAGTTAATTTTCAAACTCTCAGTCCATTTACTTAGGCATTGAATTCTGTCAGTACTGCTTTTGTAGATGCTATTATCTAGAAGGAATTTTCTTTCATGAGACTTTTGAGTTATGATTTCTGTTAAAAGATATTATTTTGATCTGTATGTTGTCCTAGTTTTAATAGGACAGTAACATACGGGAATAGGGAATGAAGGGGCCCAATGATGCCAGATAAAAGTGCTCTTGCATGAACTATTAGTGTGCTGCTGTGTGTTATTTAGCATTTTTAAAACCAATTCCAGACATTTTTATTGGAATGGAAAGATAAAACAAAGGTCTTTATTGCTCAGTGCTGTTTCCAGTGTCATGAGTTCCAATAATTGTAATTTGACAGTTCCTTATCCTGCAGAATCTGAAAAGTCCATAATTTTCCTAAACTTTCACAACATTGCATATCCCATTATAGTAGTTTTCACAGAATTCAGATAAACTGATTTAACACTTTAGTTTATTTTTTTTTTGTTTGTTTGTTTGTTTCCTCTAATTCAGCCTGAGGCCATCATTCAGCTGCACTAATTCTGTAAAGAAGTGCTGAATAAAGGATTATATGTTCTGTGCTATAGGTGGAGAAGGTACCTCACTAACTTTCTGGTTTTACATAAAAGCATTTATATGTATCCATGCAAGATGGAACTTTTTATTAAGTTTGGGTTTATTATGGGAAACATACTTCTATATGTAATTGTTAGATTCTGATGAGGTTTATGTTGTGCTGTCTGCCTTTCAAAGAGAAAAATATGGCATAGTTTCTGTGTTGATGTATTTCCAGTGCTTAAAAATTATTTGTATTTACACAGTCAGTCCCCATGTAGTCTGTGTTAACTTCCTGTCATATGAAAGAGGAAACAAACCATTTTAAAATATTCTTTTTTTGGCACCTGAAAAAACCAGAATGAATAGAGCCCTTTTCCTTTCAACTTGAGATAGCTTTCTGAGTTGGTAAACGTTATGGTTATCTTGAATCATTAGGCGGACCAAATCTGCATGCTGGATAATTCATCTATAGATGCTATTTGGTTCTTGTTTCTGGGATATTGTATGGGAATCAGTACAACATTTAATAATTCTAAAATATCCATTGGTATTCCAAAATATCCTATTGGTAACTGGAATTGATAGAGAAATTAATCACTTTTTAATGATTTGCACTTTTTTCTTACAATTCCTGTAATACTTTCAGGAAACACCTCTTTCAAGTTTCAGTAAAATTCTGTCAGAATTGGAAAATAGGTCATATATAGCTATTTTTGTGTGAGGCAAATTTATCTTTTGCCTTCATGGACATTTAGTGCTTTTTATTCAGTTTTCTACCTTCCATCCTTCTTCCATTTCTCATATAATCTTCCACATATAGATTTGCCTTTCCACATATAGTAATAGCCTTACCAAATGTTTATCTACGCTACAGCTGTTATACAACAAAAAAGCTAAACTTGCTTAAATATCAAAAGAAAGAGCAGCATGTCTTCAATAACATGATAATCAGTATAGTCAATTTCTACATTATACAATGTCAGCACATTGTTAGGGCCATTAAAGTTTGTGGGAATCTTTCACCTTTCAGTAGTCTTAAATCAAATCATATTGTCTGTTTACCCTAAGCCTAACCCTTTCCCGTGTTTTTTTCTGTAATCTTCAGGTTGTTTCAGAAGCAGAACAACATAAAAACTGGAACCAAATTTTGAGCAGTGGCCCTCTAAAACACTGTATAGTTGTCCATTGGAAGCAGCAGATTATTATCTCCCTATAATACTGATGATAACCAATCAATTTAACAGTACTCAGAAATAATGAGCATTTTTGCAGCTGAGCTAGGAAATTAGCTATGCCAAATTGCAGAGGTGAAAGAAAACATTTATATGTGGTCTCTATGTTCTGTGTAAACTGTAGTACATTTTGAAAGAGAATAGCAATGGCAACATTGCAACAATTTTGGACTATGTACAGTTTCCTTCTGTTCAATGAACTTCCACCATTGCTGAGGGACGATCTGTAATGAGTTCAAGAAAATTACATTATCTAGTTCTTGGTGACCAAAATTGAAATTAGCAGATTTTTCATGTGCACCTCACAATGAGTGATTTGTTTCATGGTACACCACCTGCATATTTTGGTTTTAAAATTTATTTGTCTTACGACAAGACTGGAGGCTCTTGTTCATAGTTCTGTCCAGTAAGAAATTAATTACTCTTTCAGTCTGCAGAACAGGAGCTCAGTACTGAAGACCCTAGAGAGCACTGTACAGAGTGGCATCAGAATTTTCATCCTTTATGTTCCCAAGTTAGAGGTGTGTTTGTTTAGATCCTGTTTTCCAGTTGAAAAGATTTGGTTTGACTGGCATTTTGACATTTTTCATAGAAACAAAATGTAGGTTCTAGGCTTGTGCAGAGGCTTTTGATGCACTGTTCTAGTAAAGAAAATCTCCAAATCTTAAGGTGATATAGATCTTCCTCATAAATAATAGCCAGAGTATACCTTGGAAGTATGCATGGAGCATGGCCAGAGCTGTGCTGGTATTCGTTAATTTCTCAAACTTTTCCATTCTGAAGAACAGCAATTCTCAGTGACATGAGAGCTCTGAGATTCCTGTTAGTTACCCTAATAACTTCCAGCCATTGCTATCACAGAGAAATGCAAAGTCACCTGTATTGCCTTCCCCCATTGGTAGTTATGTTGTTGCATTTTATTTCTGCATATGTCTGTGACCTCTGCCTGGTTTGCTTTATGAGGTGCTATAAGATGCCATTTTGAGTTTTCAGGTGTGAAATACCCATATTCTACAGTTAAAAATATTTTCCTTATATATGCTTTTCACTGTTTTTATCGAATGTGTTTTTAAACTTGAGCTCTAGATACTTAGGCCGTCTTTCAGCATCATATGAAAATGTTTGCCTAAATACAGATGTAGAAGTACTTGCACTCAAGTTTCAGAAAGTACCGATTGTTGTCATGCAGCATGAGAAGTGCAATGTGGAGACCTTGCAGTGTCTCCCAGCACAAGCTGTTTGGGCAACACATACAAAAAACCTGCTCAGGTCTGATGGTTAATGTGAAATGATGACTTATGAGGTGCAGCACAGCACTGGATTTTTTGGGTTTGGGCCAATTCCTGAAAAAAGTCCCACGGGCAGCTCTGCAACACATTTACCTTCAATACAGCAAATAGTGCTATTAGGATGTACATATCAGGTCTGTAATAGTCATATCTGGACTCTGCATCCAGTCTAACATGAAATGCAGGGCAAGAGGAAATTAGTCCAGGGCAGGTCAAAATGCAGAAGAGCTAGAGCTTGTAGGCTGAGATAAACCTGTCCTGATGCAGTGTAGAAGCACAGGGGAGCAGTTGTAGTGAATTTCCTTGTGCTCTGGTTCTGAGGAAACACTGCACAAACATTTGGATTATGTATACATGGAGCCAGATTGGGGTTGGCAGGTTATTAGTTTTGAGCTGGAACACAAATGATTGTACTCCTTCAGGAGCCATCTCTTTATGAAATTAAGTAAGATTTGTCTGGAGCCCCATACACAATAGACTCCTTCAGATTCTATGTTTCTTGCATCCAGGCTTAGGTAAGGTACCCATCCCAATGTGAAAGGTGAACAATCAGAAATGTTGGTAGAATGGGCAATACCATTCAATAAATGCATGGACTAGTGAACGTATATATTTTTTTTTTAATCCAGAATGCTATCTCCACTCAACTGCTACTACTGTAATAATAGAACTTAACAACATACTACTGATTTATATGTATTTTAGGATTTTTTCCTAGCACCTTCCTTCATTTCACATATGTTATGAGGTCATAGAAAAAAAGACTCAGTTGAAATAGATATACACAAAGGGATAGAATTAAGGTTGCTGTAGGAATTTCAATTCTGAATTTTCTGCTTTTGTCATGATTGAACTGTGGAATGAAATCTTTCATTAGTCTTAGGTTTTAAGCATTCTTTAACATTCTTTATTTAATTTAATAATTAAAATAATTTGTTAAACTTAACCCTGTAGACACAGGTGCCCAAAGTAAACTTTTACATTTGCACAGTAGTATAGGGTTTTCTTCCTAACTAACTCTGTTCATAAAACATCATACTGAGCTCTTACTGAACCTGGACCCAAGAAATAGATTGTTACTTTTGCTGGAGAAAATAGATGGTCAGCTGTAACAGAATTTCTGAATGCTTATGGACTATAAATATTTACTATTTAAAATTGCAGAGTAAAAAAATTATGAATTGTTGTGGGAAATGTTTGTTTGTTTGTTTGTTTGTTTGTTTGTTGTACGTGTTTGGGTTTTGGTGGGTTTTTTGGTTTTGTTGGGTTTTTTGGTGTGTTTTTGGGTTTTTTGGTGTGTGGTACTGGTATAGATTTTCTTGCCTGAAATAAAAATGTGTGAAAAATGTCAAAGACCATATCAATTTCTTTGGATGTTGTAATTTTTCTGTTTCTATAGTGCCTTGCTGTACAACAGGGTTCTGATGTGACTGATAAAATAGGTAATATAACTATTTATGGACAACACAAACAACATTCCTCTGTAGTACTAATATAGTTTCTATTAAATCCTGTGGTTCTTTCTTAGCCATAATGAAATATGTAGACTGATGGAGGTTAGGACAAGAGATGTGTGTCACATTCCATCAGAACATAGAGGGAGCAACAGTTTTCATGTAGTAAATAGACCTCACTGGAAACACAGAGTTAAAAAACACAAAGCCAAAACCTTCCCAAAGCAAAGGAAAAGGTGTATTTATTTAATGCAGACTGCATTATTTGTCTGGTGTTCTGTTCTGTTCTCATATACCTCTCCTCAGGTATATCAAGAAATGTACCTGGGTCGTATCTCCAGGTATTCAGTGTAGATTTTGGGCAATTTGGGATTCTCCAAATATCAAGGATAATATCTGGCCTTAGGAAAACAGTTAGTAGTGACTGACTTTGGTAGGACTAAGAGTTTTTCCCAAAAGTTATTTTAAAATTCAGGTAGTGTGTTTTTTATATCAGTTGATACTGTAGATGAGTATGCAGGTTTTGGCCCACAATAAATGAAATAAGAATAGGTACCAGTGAGTATTTTCTCAAGTTTCTCAATTGCTTTTAGACTTTCCTTTCTCATATAGGGAAATTTGACCCTGACTTGTGGAAGCAGGCTAACTTATCTGGCAATAACCCCTTTTTTTTGAAAAAAGATAGTCAGTCTTCATATCAGAAAGATAAGCTTGTGGTTCAATCAGTTTTACAGTGGTTCTTCTGGAGAGTGATTGGTCTGCTCTCATTTGGTTGTACTTATGGCTGAAGGGGACCCTAGTCCCAGCATGGAGGGAGGCTCTCAGACCTTGCAGTTACTGAAACTTTCCTTGAAACTGCTTCTACCCTCACATCTTTCCATTGTGTACAAAAGGTACAGTGACCCCGTGGAGAGATGATGGAGATCACATAATGACTGAATTTTTAAATTTCTGTCCAACAAGGGAATACATTTGATTTTTTTTCTCAGGGCAATTAACAGCAATAATTTTTGCCATTAAGTTTGGGACTTTTGTAAGAAGTGTACTCTTCTTACATTGAGATAAGAGCTGAGCTGGTATTGTTTACATAGATGTACATTGGAAAGAATTTCTGGTTTTAATTCAGGAATGAATGCTAGCCCTGGCTTTGTAAGCACCTATTGAAATCATTGAGTGTTTAATACTTTAGCTTTTATTCATTCATTCATTTATTTATTTCCATCCCAGACTCTTTTGTGTGTGCAGGTGTGTGCCCTCTAGATCCTTCCCTTTGCAGGAGATTCTGCATAGTGAATTATTAAGGGACAAATTTCAATTTCTCTGGATGCATGCTACTTGCATTTTGCATCATATGGAGCCACAGTGGCAGCTGGCAAAACTGTGTGCTCAGAAACATATTTTCAAAGATAATCTGCTTTCTTTGTTCAGTGGAAAGGGGTTAAAAGAATTCTGTGTTGCACTGTCTATGCTCATGACCTCTGCCTGTAGATGAGGTGAGAAGCAGAGCTCTAGGTTAAGCAGCATCTGTTGTTTCAGCTCATCTTCAAACTGCAAGACAAAATTTCAGGGGAAAAACATGGTTTTTTTTATCTGAATGTCTCTATATTGTAACATTTCTGAAAGTATTTGCAGGTTGGGTACTCAAGGTGAATGTACCATGTTATGTAGAAAACACTTGTGCAATGGTTAAAATAGCCTGAGATCTAAGGCAGAACCTTCACCAGCTGAAGAGGATCACAGCAGAATGGTGGGAAGTATTTTTTTCACTCAAGCAGTGAGAAAGGAGTCCTACTTCTTCCCACCTCTCCATATATAACCTCTGGTTATGCTCTGTCATAGTCACCTCATCCATGTAAGATCAATTAAGAGCAGCTCAGTAGTCCATAACTGTGTATGGACTTTTAAGTCTAAGGGACTGAATATTTTCTAGATAAACTTCCCCTAAAGGAGCATAACCTTTATAGTAACAGCCTGGGTGTAACTAACAGGAGCAAAGCTGTGCTACTGAAGTTGCATACCAAATAATAAAAAGAACATCTTTTTCATACTCGAAATGATGGTCACACTTTCAGCTGTGGAAACCAGCAGAGACAGGGGTTTGGGATGTATTGTTTATGCATACTATGAAGAAGATTTTTTCTTTGTACTTATCTTTTTTTATTTACTATTCAATCATTTACCTTGTATTTGGAAAGACAGCTAATATTATTTCTGTGATGGTCTGCTATGATGCAAAGTTACAGCAGTCTGGACTGCTTCCAAGAGCATTTTGGGAGCAGGAATCTACTCTGAGGACTCCATTAAGACATCCTTCACTAGCCTTGTCTTTTGCATACAGGGCATTATATCATAATCAAACTGTCTTTCCATCTCTCTATCTGTCTACCTGTCTAAATCAAATGCCTGCAAATGTACATGTAGACCTAGCTAGCAAAACACATTGTTTTCTTGCAGAAAACCTTCAGGTTTTGATTGGCTGCTGTATCAGTAGACTAGAATAATTACAGCTGTCCTTGGAGACCTTCTATAAAACTGCAGGTGTTCAGCTTTAGCAAATAGTTCTTATTATATGGATAGACTTTTGGCAGCTAGTAATGATGTTTCCTGAAATTGAAAAATTATTTTCTACCTTACATGCTGGTTTTACATTACTGAAATATTGGAGAGGGAACCAAATACCTCTCATCAAGAAGTACTAAGACTGTTTTTGTTAGCTGTATATATTTTCTGATTTGTGTATTTTATACTGGAGTGCAAGTTTTTTCCTTAACTGTTGGGGTCACATTTGAAATCTCTTGCAGCAAAAGTAAAATTTTGAGGAATTAAGGAAGTGTCTGCCAACAGATGTTTATCCTCCTTTATACAGAACTAGCAACTGGCTTGCTGTCAGTGTACCACCAAACCCTGAGGTGAGGGGGTGTTGTAAAGCATTTAAAAATATTGAACATTACAATAGAATGCTTTTAGAAGCTTTCTTTCCTTTTTTTGTGTTACTAAGTAAGGCATATACAAAGATTTTATGACTATGTATTTAACCCATTCCATACTACCATCATATAGTGCTGGAAGAAAATTATGGATCGTTTTGTTACAATCATTCTTTTGGACAGTGAGATTGATGGCATGCAATATGACACTTCTGGGGAACTCTAGTTTAATTGCAGGGAGTTATATAACTTATTAGAATTGTATTTGTATTGTATTTAGTTAACCAAATGCTTGACTGGATAACTTGGTACTCACATTTTTTTTTAATAAGCCTACTTAACCTTACAGTGCTAAATCAGTACCTGAAGCCTGGTGGCTCAAGATTCTCCTCTCCTAATTTTTATATATTTCTAAAATAATACCTTGTTGAAGGAGGGTTATTTGAGTGTTTTAAATATATGATATTGAGTCTCAATGCACAAAGTTGAGTCTCTTCTATAGGCATGTCTCAAGTCTGTCAAATCAGAATGCCTCCTCAGGGAAAGCATTGATGCTTTAAAAATAAGTGCTGGGAAGTTTTCAGTTCCTAGTTTTTGGGCTTCTTTTTGTTTGTTTGTTTGTTGTCTTTTTTTATTTGTGGGAAAAACTACTGAATACAAAGTAAATGAAAATTTCTGACTTTAATAAATAGGGGCTGTGCAAGCCAACTCAGAGTGCCCAGGAGAACATGCAAGTTTTCTGGAAGGGAATACAAGGATGGAAGGGGGTTTTAATTAATTTTGTTTATTTTTATGGATTTGCTCAATCTTTGAAAATATAGTTATTTTGTTTGTCAAATGTAGTCCAGAAAAAAATGCTATGCTTTGCCTGCTGTATGTTTGAAACCTTTACATAAAGAAGAAGACACCAAGTGCAGCTATTAAGTGTAAATCTCGAAATCTAATATCATTTTATCTGATGTTAAGCCACAGTGCTACAAACGAGTTACTGCTGGTGGCATAAGTGCATGGCCATATTTACATAAAGGTTGCTCTTTGTCTCGTTATCTGTATTCCCTCTCATGTTTCTCACACCCATTTGCTCAGAGTTCTCCAGGTTTTTTTCATCATATGAAAGTATCATTTTCAAAGGGTTTTGCTTCTTGCATCCATGTGAGCATTGCAGATCAGAATGTGACAGGGAATTCCTGGTTGCATAGTTCCTTTAAACCTGAGCCAGTAGCACAGCAAAATGTTAGGGAGACCGCCCTTTCATTTCACACCATTCACAACTTAAAAGTGAAAGGTTTGTTCATGTAATCCTATTTTCAATCTATAGAGGTCACCTGTAATGCACTGATCTGATGATAAATGCCTAGTACTCTTTGAAGTTAGAGGGGTTTTTTTTTAAGGCATGATTAATGATATTTTGTTTTGCCAAGATACTGTGTTGAAAATTTTGAAGAGTTCAGCTGCTTTTAAACTGATATTAACCTTTCAGTCAATTGTTAACAATCCTTTCCAAACTGATATTTTCCTTATTTCAATATGCTTCAATTTTTTTGGTTTTGGAAGAACTGAAAACTTTAAGCTAATGTATGATGCAAGATGTGGTAACTAGCTTCTAGGTGAAAGTACACAAAACCAAATGTATATTCCCTTGGTAATCAGTGACAAAGATAATATTATTTTCACTTGGAGAGGGATTGCATCATGCCAGTACATCACAGCAGAATGAAATGTAAACTTTAGTTTATAATGTAGTACTTTAACAGTTATGAAACTCCCATTCACGATCTTGTTTTATCTCTGTAAGTACACTATTGGTATGTCTATGCTATACTGTTTTTCTCCAGTAAAAGGGTAGAATTTTATTTCACAGATTAGCTCCACCTACTTTTGCTAGGATGGTCTTTTTTTCTTCATGATCCTGACTTATATCAGTAGATGCAGGTTGGCAAAGGCTTGCTGTAGCCCAGATGGACTTTTGTGTATGCCTGAGGATTTGGCGCATTATAGCAGGAATTTCTTATCTATAACTCTGTCTGTTTTGATAGCAGAATAAACCACTCCACCTGTAAATTGTTCAGCAGAAAACTTTCACATTGCTAGAGCTGCACATGAATGTTAAACACTTTTCAGAGCTGGGCTCCCTGCTTGCCTAGTGCAGCAGTGGTTCTTTGCTTGCAACTGCTCTATTTCCTGACCCAAACAGTCATGTGGGGAGTTCAAGTTAGGTTAACAAGAGCAGGCTGACATAGAAAAGGCTTAATTTCACTAGATTCTACACTGAATCCTGTCTTTTTATTGTAAATGCCCTTTTGTTATTTTTTATTTCTTTGTGTCATCTGCCAGAGAGTTCAGCTGGCAGCAGGGAGAGTTTCCTGAGCTGACTTGGCCTGGTAAATGGTTTTTAAAGGCTTATTGCTTCACGATGAGCCCATTTTCCAGGGCTATGCCACTTTCCTTCTTTTGATTTTTGTCTTCAGTCCGTTCCTTACCATTCCCCACATATGGTATGCACAGTTGCAATGACTTGCATATGTCCAGAAGTGTGACTTTCTTAGAGCTGATTCTGCTGTTCCTTTGTGCCTGAGCCAAAAAAGGACTGTGTTTTACACAAGGCTGCCAGCACCCTTCTCCCAAGAGAACATGTGTGGTCCCTCACATTCATCTGAATTCTCACTAACCCCAAAGATCAAGAATGTTTAGACTTCTTCCTGTCTCTGGTGGCCACCATTATCAAAATGACTTTGTCTGCCCAGAAAGTTAAAACTTGCTGCTAGTACACTTCCAGTTCTATCAATGATAAACTATGGAAAACATCAGTGTCATATATTGTGTTTAACATGAGAAGCTGTTTGACACAGTGTATCCTTGAAATGTTTATAGTGAATAAGCAAAACTTTGAATTCATTTAATAAAACCTTCTTTTAATCTCAGAAATGGAGCTTGTACAATGAAGTTTTATCTCTCTCAATGATATTCACTCATATTTGAAGGGCCAAGCACTACATAATAAATGTAAGCAAGGACACTCTCTCCATTTTGTTATATCCTTTCATTGAATTCCCATGACATTGAGGTCAGTTGGTATTCCTGCCCTCTTGGGAGGGCATTTCACTCCCGATGGCTCCTGATGTCAGTGATGTCTCTGAGGACAGTACAAAGGACAGGAAGAAGAAAGTAGAGTATATTGCAAACTGATTTTCCTTAGGAGGAGGTTTATTACCTGTTTAATTCCCCTCCTTGCTGGCTATTCATGTTGTTTCTTTGAGGAAGAACTCTTATTTGGTAGGTCTTAACCATTGTCTTGTCAGTGAGTATTTTGAAGCTTGTTTAAAACACAAAGCAGTATAGGAGACAATGGAATGTGATGTTTTGTGAGAAGGAGAGCTGCTCAGCAGCTCTGGAGGAAACTACTAGTTTGTTATGAGAGGAGCCCAAATGGTTTTAAGAGAATGTGACAAAGCAGAATTTTCCCAGTCCTAATTTCACCGTACTGATACATGTCATTATCCCTTACTGAGCTTTTGCTAAAAGGGTAGATGGGCCACTGGATGACCAAAATGTCTATGACAAACATCCTTAGATGCAGCTGAACTGATATTGATGGTAGTTGCTCCAGTGCTTCTTTCAGCCTGCATTCCAACCACAGGAAAAATAGCTTTAAATCAAATTTTGATATTTAGCAGTTCTCTATAATAATAGCTTAACAGAGTATGCCAAAGAACATTAAAAGACCTTAAAAGAGGTCCCTAATGTTCTCTAATAGGGAACATTAATGGACCTCTTCCTCTCACTTTATCCCAAGCCACCAGGAGAGGCTGCAAAGGAATACTTTAGCATGCTTTTGTATGAGGGCTCTTACATGAAGTGGGTTTGATTCACTTGCCTTGAAGAAGTTCCAGATGGAAGTTGCAGGCCGAAAAATGGCATGAGAATATGGTGGAAAAGTGTCTCCAAATATTTGTCCTCTGTACAAGCAGACATTCTTCTGTTGGCCACTGAACTGCATGGACTTGTGATTTGAATTGGTCCAGCTATTCCTAGTTCTTAACATGCACTACTATGGGAAAAAAGAAAATGGGTGAAAGAAAAAAAAAGAAAAAAGAAAATTGGAAAAGACCCGCAGTCTTGCCTTAGGTGAAAATTTTCTCCTCAGTTCAAACAAATTAGCTTATGCCTTCCTCATCTCACTTTTTTAGTCAGATAGGAGATTTTGTAGTGGAATCTTCTATGTAACACATGTATGATTTCATTTGCTCCTTACAGGCCTCCTCTCAGGCCATAATTCTTGATTTCTCCTAATTAGTTGCTGTGGAAATGATTATGTCATAAATACAAACAATGGGAATATAAGGAGCAGATGAATTCTTAAGAAGCAAAGATTTGTTTTCCTGTAAATGACAAAAAAAAAAAACAAATCCAAAACCAACGATCCAAAGGAGAGGCATTGTAATACTTTCTGCATTGTCTTTCATCTCAGGATTTTACAGTACTTCTCAAGTATTAATAGATTAAAGATTTTTGAAAAGCTGCTGCAGAAATGGTGTTGAAACCTTCCATCTTAGTTGTCATTGGTAACTCATGATCAAATCATTGTTGCTTGCAACTGAAATTAAGCTTTATTTGCAAACTGAGCCTTTGCTCTGAGAGCTGTACAGGTTCTTCCCAATGTACACATCATCACTGGTTACAGAGATCCTGTTGACCAAGTTATTTACATCTGTGCAGTCCAATTTACTTCATGGCTCTTTTTGTCCCTCTGCCTTCAGATATTTTGCCTTTGAGATTTGTAGGCAGTTCTAACACTTTCAGTAAAGTTTCTCACTGTTTCCTCACATTATGTGAAAGAATAGTAAATAATTGTATCAATGGAATGCAGGGTGGAATGGAATCTACAGCTGTATCAATCTCAGCTATGCCCTGCATTGGGTGAAAAATAAATAAGACTATATTTTTTTGCTTCTGAAGTCAGCACATATGGCTATGTATCCTCTGAGGAAAGAAATCCATTGGTCTACTGAAGCCCACTGTATAGAGATGTTCCCATTAAGTGCTCAAAATGGGGCTTGTCTAGAGTATAGACCATGTGAATTCACATGTGGATTTCACTAAGGGAGAAGCTCGTTGAGTCAGAAGATGCCTTTTTGAATAATCACTTTTCTGAGTTGTGCTATATTTTTGGCATTCACAACACCTCCGTCATGTGAGTATTTATAACTGGTGCCTTTTACAGATGGAAAATCCAAGGCACAGAGAGATTATATGACTTGTCTAAAAAAGCACAGTTAGTTAATGGCAGAGTGAACACAGAGCTCAGGATTTCCAACTCTGTCTCCTAGACTTCACAAAACATTTCTAGAGCAATATTGAAGTGATGTAATGTGCAAACAGAATTGTTGCCAAACAAAAATATCTGTCAGGTTACATTAAATATCTGCATCAGCTCTTTAAACATGCAAGAACAGATTGATTTTAAATGTATGTAGTCTTTAGTGACAAGAGGGAAGACATACTTAAGTTAAAATATTTAGGTCTCCCATTGATAAAAAATTTGTAGATATTATACTGCTCTCACTTGTGGAATAGGAAATCTACATGGTTCTTAGGCTTCCAGCTAAAAAGCTTTTTGAAACTGAAGCTGTAAGTAGACATTGCGCTAGTAAGTAGAACATTCTTGTCAGCTGCAGGCATCTGTTATTGGAACTATACACTAGTACATGTCCAGCATTGCCTTATGATATACCAATGGCAACTTTATAGAACTCAAACATGCACAAGAATGATATGTGAAGAAGGGCAAAATGCTTTCGCATAGTTTTTATATTATTCACATAACTGGAATGTGTACAGCATAGTACAGTGTAACAAGCAAATGCTGAACCACATCAAGCTGTTCCCTTGTTGTGCATGTCATTTAAATATCAAATCTATAAGGGCGTTTGCTGTGTTCTTCACACACAGAAAGACCACAACTAAGTGACTTAAAAGTATCCCATGAGTTTTTAAAAAATGTGGACAAACAACTCTCTTCTTTTTGATAATTGCAAATACATTGTTCCATTCTGTTGGTTCTGCAACATCTGGTGTTTTATAAAGCATTTTAAAATGTCATCTCCCTTTCCCATTTGCCCACACCCTTCCCACTGCACCTTAACCCCAGCAGACCAAGAAACTTTAATTTATAAGGAAATCAGTGGAAAATCTTACAAAACCAAGTTAAGGAATTGTGTCTCTATAGATTTAAGCTATTCCTTAAGTTAACAAGGAAGCCAAGTCAGTAATATTACTGTATGGAAGATTTCCATGAGGAAGAGGAACAAGATTCTGGGCTGATTCAGTGGAAAGGTGTTATTAAATGACTCTTGCAGAGGAGATTACTTAGATCATTTTGCTTGGTAGTGTTAACTTGATTATCTTGGCATTAAGTCTTCATAAAAAGATCACAAGGCAGTTTCTCAAGAATGAAACATTGTAATCCCCCTTGCCAGTCCTGGTATGTGTCCAATGTTTGACTTGTAAATTGAGTGTAGTTGCTTCACAGTTAGCAAGTTAGTGAACTTTGTAGTTTGTGCTTCAGGATGAGCTTACAGGCTAAAGAATCAAAGTGGATGAATGATAAGGCCATTACTGTGTGCCATTTGCCCATAATTATGGTGTTTTAACAATTTTCATAGGCGTTCTTGTCAGTCCATTGTAGCATAGAGTGAATAGAATACTTTGAGATGTAGAATGTGAGTAAAGGTACAAATCTAATACTATAGAAATAACTGCAGAAAAATCCCTAAGCAAGGCATCTCTATAAATATCATGAGTTGTGGGGAGTCATCTTGCCCAATTTTAGCTATCAGTTAGGTATATGGTCTCAGCAGTTTGTATAGCCCCCATTTTCAGTGAAGACAAAAGGAGTGGGGACACCTCTAGATGGCCATTCATCCTGCATGTCTAGGTGAGATTGGATGCTCACTTTCCATCTGACTAAATTTGGATGGGTTGGAGCTCACTACTCAAGCACAGAGGAAGATGCTTCCCAATCCCATGCATTTAAAGTAAGATTTATTTCCTTAGCTCTTGAAGTCCATGGAGGAAATTTCTTCTCTATACAAATCATGAGGGTTGAAGAAGAGTACAGTGAACAGTTTACTCAGTGAAGTTGCCTTTTTCATAAATGCACTGTAAATGTGTGTCAAATCCTAAAACAAAATACATCTAGCTAGAGTCAGAAGGCTATGTTAAATGTTCTGTATTAGTTTGTTTTTACCTAGCTAGTGAAAATTGGCAAAATTTTATTTATAGTGACAAAATGTCATGTTGAAATATGTTTTTAAAAGGAAACTGATGCACACTGATTTCTGATCATAATCTTGGTGACTAGGACATTCAGTGTTGTTGTCCTCGTGGTCACACTGGCACAGCACTTCTCCATCTACTGTAGTTTAAAATTACTAAGTACTACAAGTGCTCTAGACAAAAATTTCTTAAGAGGCTGAATACAAGTTCAGTGTTTGAGAAATCCTTTTCCGATTTCTGTCTTGCCTTAGCTAGAATGTTACGGGTATCCAAGGAGATGCACTGGGACTTTATATCATTAAACCTTTTCATGTCTGTTGTGCCAGAGCTTGTGACTGTCAGATCAGTAGGGATGCCTTTACCTGCTTTTCTCTCACTAAAGCAAGTAACAAGCAATGAAAGTACAGTACAGTAGCACTGTTTCAGCATGGAGTAGGAACCAGAACATCTGTTTTAAGCTCACCAATAAGCTTGTACCTGTGTGCTGTCATCTGCTCTCCTTTCTGTAATAGTTAATTCCTTAAGATTTTCCAGTTTGTGCTGCATTCAGACTTTCATTTTCCTAGCAACATATACTCCTTACAAAGAGCACTTCTTGTTTAAATTAACAAAACAGAAATGACAGGTATTAATTTTAGTCTCTGTAAATAAATTAAAGTGGGAAGTTTTGGACTAGAAGATGCACTTTTGCAAGTAAAGACATAGTAAAACTGTTCATGAGTATATTTAGGCTGAAAGTTAGAGAGCGATGTAGAACATTTCCATAGGGATAGTGGACACAAGCATTCTGGCTATGATCAAGATTGATAGCTTTAAGAATGGGTTTATGGTTAAGGTTATAGTTTTGAAGTCCAAAGGCCTAGATACAGACATTAAGGTAGAAAAGAACATAGTGAGTTTTTCTTCTGAGGAGCGTTGGTTTTCTAAATTCTTGGATAAAATCATGCTTTTTTTTATAGTTTGTGAATATAAACTTTGCTAGCTGCAGTCTCTAAGAGTCTGACAGTTTCTGCTCCTTAACCTTTGTTCCTGTTTGTTGCATTCTATTCTTCACTGTGATGAGTCACTCGGATGATTGTGATACCAGGAGTGTACCATCAGTATGGTGAACTCAAATCCTGTTACTATGCAAACACTATTGCTGGAGCCCTAGAAGTTTAAGAAATAAAGGGAAATGGTGCATGCCTTTCGACCATCAGCCATGTGACCTTTGGTTCTCACATGGTTTAGTCCCTCTTCTATACATGACTTCCACTTGGGACTTTTTTGGCTTTTTTCCATTTTATTTCAGTTAGCATTTATTTCACACATCATTATGAGAAGCACTGCTTATGAAGATACACAGCTCTTGTCATAACAGAAGTATTTTGTGTGCACCTGCAATTTGACATTTGTGTTCGGGGAATATTGTGGAGTGAATAAAAAAACTGAGATAATTTAGGGGGTTTTGGCTCCACCTGCTATGGAATTGTTGTATTTCTTGGAGGAAGGGCGTTGTGGTGTTTTTCTGTTTGCTTGTTTTTTTTGAAGTTTATTTTTTGGTCATTTTCTTTCCCTGGAACAATCTGAAGATGTGTTTGTGGCGTTAGGAAAAAGGTACATTGTAGGTTACAATGCTATAAGCAGAGAAGAAAGGAAAATCTGTAAGACAGATGGCTGCTAACATGGTGTAAATACCCTATTTTTAAATGCAATGGGAAAAAGGTGTTCCATATATAGTCTTCAAGCTGGAAGCTTCATGCTGTAATAGTACCATGGCAATATGCAAGTATTAATCACTTCCTGTTTGCTATTTATAACACCAACATCAAAAAAAAACCTGTTCTCAAGAAGCTTTATATTCTTGTTGTTTTTGATGCTCTTTCTTCAGATGCACCTATTCAGGTGCACTAAATTCCTTAAGACCACCCTAGTCACCTTTGCTGCATGTGTGCAAATGAAAGGACCAGTAACCTGCTTGTGCCTGACCCCTCAGAATCCCCCTGGTGCATGAAGCTGTTTGCCACTTTGCCCAGTTGTCCCACCAACCCTTCCTCACATACTGGTGGCAAGAAAGGGGATGGTGTCAGGGTGTGCTGCAGCTGTTTTCTGCTAGGTCTCAACTGGGTGTTCACAGAATTAGGGAGATATGAATGGCTTCCTGATGGTGTTCCCCAGCCTGCCTTCTCTGAGTAAAACTCTGCACAGGAGTGTCTGGTCTGACAGCACTCACAAAAACAACATTGAAACTCTTCTTGCTGCTCATTGCAGTCAAAAGGCTTTAGAGTGAAAATGAGCTAAAACTTCAGCAACTGCAGTGAAGTTAAAAGTTCAGTCTCATGTATCCACATTAAGTGGAAAGAGAAACAATTTGAGTTATGTTAACAATGCCTCCATAACAGAAAATGTTGATACTTATGCTGATGGGAATTTTCTCTAATTGATCTGCATCAAGGAACTGTTTCTGGAAACTGATATTTCACACTTTCATAGCATAGTAATTGTTACTTATTAAGTTTTTTATATCACAGTGCCTGGGAGTAAAGGGTTCCCAAATACATGTTAATGTTCATCCAACTTGTCAAGTAAGTTTTTTCATTATGTGGTGTGACTAGAAAATTATCGGTTGTAAGCTTTTTTAAATTTTCAAGGAAAATTTAAAAAGTAGTTTCAATTTTTTAAAATTAGTTTTACCATTTCATTCAGAGATTCTGTTTTTTTGGGGGAAGGGAAGGAGATTGTTTTTGAGGGGAGACTTGCTTGGCACGTAGTCATGGTCTATTTTTGTTGAAAACTGAGTGTCAAGACAGGACTTGAGTTGCAGTAAAGTAGCTTATGGTACAAGGTAAACTATGTTTCCATGGAATATATCTTGTGATGAAAGCTTCTTTCTTAAGTACTCACTCTCTAAAAACGAATTCTTTCCAGACACTGTTGCTATTTTGTTCTTTGTCAGGCAATTACAAACTTGCTCCTCTGAAAGGGAAAAAAAAGGAAAGTAAGAAAAGGAAAAAAAAAAAGTCATACACCTACAGGACAGCTTTTAAAATGTAGGTCCTGATTAATCTGGTTTAATCTTTGTGTATATAAACTCATCTGTTTTTTGAGAACATGTTTTTGCAATTTGAATCACCCTTCTGTATTTATTTCTCTGAAACTTTTTGAAGCTCTTGTACTGTGAGAAAAAACAATTCTGGCCACGAGTTTGGGTATATAAGTTAAAGATTTTTTGAAATGCATGATTTTTTGCCAAATGTGGTTCCTGGTTTTAACTGACAAGCTATTACCACCCTCATAGAACAGTGCCCTAAAGAAACCTAACAAGTTTTGCAAATTATGTTTATGAATTCATTCCTGAGTTTGAATATAATGCTTTATCTCCAAATGTGCAGTTACAGAGCAATGCAATTTTTCATGTACTGTCCTCATTGCACAGAAGAGTAATGAAAAGAAAAGAAAAAACAAGGGAAGATTTAGAGAGAGGATGTGACTCAGGGATTCAGGATCCTACCAGATCGATAGAGCAGCCCCAGAAAGAAAATGACATCCAGCTGCTGGAAATGGATAGACAGAGAAAAGGCATAGGATAAAGAAAAAGAGTGAGTAGAGGAATAAATGTGGTCAGAAGTAGAGGGCAGAGTTGGTTCTTTATGCATTTCAAAAAGAGGAGAAAAGCAGTTGGATTTGGGAATGAATAAGATCCTAGTGAAGACAAATGAGGATTGCCTCCTGGAGTAAGAGGATTGTTTGCTGGGCCTGATTTTTTCTTTTTTTTTTCTCAGTGAAAACAAAGATGCAATCCTTTTTTTTTGGTGATACAAAATGGTTTCTTTTAATGAGATATGTTTAATGCTGTTACTCCAAATAGTTTTTTTTGAGTTTTAAAATACTTTTAAAATTCCTTCATTCTCTTTAAAGGTGAATTTCAAAATGGAAATGTAATTGGAGAGCATCCACCCTGGAATTTGTCTAAGTGATATGTGTTAGGGTTTATGGTTTTCCTTTTTTTCAGTTAAATGTTGCTGATTTCAACCTGAAATAATTTTCTGGTGGGCTGAAAACTTTTGCATTATTCACTGTAAGCACTACCCAGCTGTATAATCATGAAATATCTTGGGTCTTTTTTCAGAAGGAAAAGCTGTGTGAATTGATAATTGCTTTCAAATCCTTTAGATACTGTCTGATACAAGTGGTCCTGAATCCAACCTGCAGTTCTCAGCCCCTAATTGCATGTCAAATCCCTGTGTCATTCAGGAGTTCAGACTGTTCATAGTCATGAAAAGAGTGCTAGCTCACACTGTCAAAAATCATGGTTTTTTTTATGTTTCCTTCTTCCAGAATCAATTTTATTTGTTGTAATTGCTGTGTCATATACCCTTTATTTGTTGTAAGCACTGCTGTAAGTGAAGGTCTTTGTAAAATGAGGCTCTTTAAAATGGAAGCATTCCTAGTTATTTATGAAAAATGTCTAAATTTCTTTGGCTTGGTCACAGCGAGAAAATAGAAATAATCTTTTTCTATCTATTTGTTTTGCTTAAAATCATGAAAGAACATGAATCTTCTAAACAAACAAACAAAAGCTTATTTTAGTGATAAATGATGCATGACACTGAGTACTAGTAGCATCCTTCTCTTTTCATTTAGTTGTCCCTTGGCACATTCATCACTGTGTGCTTCTTAGAGGCCTGTCTGATAATCTTTAGCTAGTTTTAAATCACAGATTTATCCATATGCAGGCCACATGTTACAGAATGTACTGAAAGTTTGTGTTTGCGCACACACACTCTCAAAGGCTTTAAAACATCCACAAGTTAATAGGGTGTGGTACAGGAAGGAGTGTCAGAGCAAAAGCAAGTTGTCAGATATTCATAAATGTTCTACAAAATTAGGAGAGATTTCTGATTTCTCTATGGTACACTTCTTCACCAATACGTTGTTGTCATTCACAGGTAAATTGGAGCCACTTGGGAAATGGTGTCTATCTCTAAGACCATTGCCTGGAGGAATTATGGGAGGATATTTGTGATAGTTGTTGGAGTAGGACAAGTTGTTGGTGACATAGTATTGTACTTCCATTAAAATTTTATGGCTATCTTGGACTTAATTCCTGTAATCTGAGAAAGAAGAATCTGGTATGAGTCAATGCCAGTGCTGCTGAACACAGCAAGTTCTTTCCTGGATTCCCCACTGAACATCTTTGCTGTGCCATATCACTTCTGCGGATTGCCATGCTATAAAACAGAGTAAAATTGGGTGGCAGTTGTGCCACTTGTGTGTGCACATGAGTTGTATACTCACAAGCACTGTATACACGCTGAACAAATGTCAAGATTTGCTTCCAGTTAAAATGAGGATGAATATAGAACCTCTTCTCCCTCTTTTCTGCTGGTGAAATAATTTATCCAAAATGAAGGCTTTTATCTGAACATAAAGTTTGTATTTCTTTTGAAACAACCTTCAGGTAAAAATAACAAATTATTGTAGAAAATAATGAACTTTGGTTCACATACTCACTTACTAGTTAGCAGCATTAAAAAATTAAATTGAATTTACCTCAAGTATGCAAACAAATCTGTATCTTTTCAGTGACTAGAAAAAGAACTGGTTTATGGGTAAGTTTCTTCTAAACAGCCTTATTTCTGGCTTTAAACAATTTTTTGTCTAGAAAACCTGACTGGGCAGAAGGGCTATGTTGGCATTTTGCAATTCTGTTGCCTAGCACTGCTCAGGTAGTGAGGAAAATATAAATTCTCACTATGTTTACAGTCAATTTTCCACAAACTAAAAAAAAGAGAATACTTGTCATTTTATGTGATAGTTGATCAGCTGTTTGGTATATCTTGCTCTTCTGTTGTCTCTGTATCACTTACTCAATGTGGAGATAGTGGGGAATGTGCATCTGCTGCCCATGTCCCAAGGACGAAAGATATGTGAAAGATTCAGCAATACCCTCTTGTTCAAAAGCTATGCAAGAATAAATTTTGGATATAGGGTGATGTCACATCCTTGGAAAAAGTTGTTACTTTGTTATGATTTATCTAAAGATTTAAACCACCTGTTAGTGGTTCAGGTTTGGGGTTTTTTTTGTTTGGTTTTTTTTTTTGCTTTGTTTTTTTTTTTTTTTTTTTTGTTTTGTTTTGTTTTATTAATATCAATCAGAAATAGATCTGAATTTAAACAGGGGGTTATACATGTACTCAAAAGGAAGGACAGAAGTCCACAGTTGCTGAAATAAACACAGCCATTATAAAATTATATGCTTTAAAATTTCTAACATCTTAAAATTGAGGGAGAAGACTTTTCCCTTTCAACCTTCATTGGTTCTCTTCTGTGTGCTGGAAATGGGTTTGGTTCTTGTTACTGTAGGCTGTAGTGACTCTGATCCAAGACTCCACTGGTCATCAGCAGTATTAAATGTGATGGGAAAGAGAAATGTATTGCAAGACCAAGTTTTAGGGTTTTTTATAACTGACAAAGCAGCTGTCTCTTCTTACAGTGTCCCTATGACTTAATTATAGCTCTTAAGCACAGTCAGGACGTTCATGCACAGAATGAATGCACGGCCTCACTATAGATATATGAAGTATATTTGAGTATTTTGTAGTTTAGATGTGTAAAATTGTATCTGCTAAGGGATAACTGGGGGCAAATGGACCTATTTAAGGAAGAGATTTGGCAAGAAAAGATTTATCAACATCCTTTTCACACTCAAGAAAAAATGATAGGTTATATACTCACTGATGTATTATTTACATTGTGCACTGTGGAGGGCACAAAGAAATTATATTTTAAACTGATTTAATATATTCTTTTAGTGAAGAGAGTCAGTATGTTGGTGGATGTTCATGAGATATTCATTAATATACTTAATCGTCATAATGTAATACTTACACTTTACTTAAAGGAGTTATGTCATAATGATCTTTTATAAAATACATAAACCAGCTTGTTTAGGAAAAGAAAATCTTGGACAGCTTGAAGATTATAACTGGCAGGCAGAGAAATGATAGATCACCATAGGAAGTTCTTTCTGATGGAAGTGGGCACAATGAACAGCATTGGCATTGACTACATTTGTCATGAACCATATTGGGAATACCAGTTTTCCATGCTGTTGGCTATTCCTGACTGCTAACAAAGATTTTGGTCACATTCCAATGTTTTATTCATAGTTAAAGGTCTCACAGTAGCAATAATTTCAAGTCTTCTTTGTATTAAACTGCAAAAATCCCACATAAATATATATTTCATTTCCAAAAACATGGGAAAAACCAGAAATGTAGTTGTTGCCTCCACAGAAGCTGTTGGCATTTTTGGTAGTTAGAAAAGTGGCCAGTGTGAACAGATCAATTTATATTTAAAATGCAGATTTACAGTGTCAGATAGTATCTCATTCTGAGCAATCTTGTCAACACATCAGAGAATGGCATATTCTGCCTGAAGTAATATGTAGATTGAAAATCATGCATTACCTCAAAAAGACCACACCCTTTTTTCTATAATTAACCTATGGAAATCTAATTTTTAAGTAATTGTATTAGCAAGTACTTTCTGGAATGTCAAAGGTGTAAAATCCTAGGAATCCTAGAGAGAAGGGTTTTGGTAAGAGGCCAAATATTCTGAGCACTTTGTATGTGTTTGTGTGTTTATGCATGTATCTGTATATATATGAGAGGGAAAAGGATCTACATCTGAATTAGACTGTTGCATCAGAACACAAAATACTGCCAATGCAATACAATAATAGAGCAGGGCATAAGAGCTTAGCCTAACAGGAAAAACACAAGTTTTCTTTGAATCTGGGGATGGTTTTCATCTATTTTTTTTCAGAGAACTATGTGACAACTCTGTTCAGTTCCTCATCCAGTGGAAAAGTCTTTTCATTTAGCCAGAAATAAAGAGGAAAAGCCTTTAAAGAGATAGCCTGTCCTTAAAGTAGCTCAGTAGATATGGACAAGGTTTGGATTTTTGACATCAGCTTTCTCATTTCTCTTCTTGACAGATAAATCAAGTAAATAATGTTTATTAACTTGGCATAGAGTTTATAAATAGAATTAAGAATCTTCATTTGCTCCCACTGATTCTTAAATGTTGACTTATCTTTTAAAAGTCCTTAATATAAGATTGTTATATAAGCAGAATATTTTTTGTCTTTACTTGGCAAGAGAAAGATGATTTTCAATATGGAAGTAAATGGGGTCCTTAAATTAGATGTGTCCAGACCTTCAGTAGCTTTTTTCAGCCCTGTAAATTTCTCATGTCACAAAAAGAAATATGATCTATTTTTTCATATGATAGATATATTGAGTTGTTTAACCAAATTAAACCCTAACCTTAAGGGACCTGTGTAGAAACAGATATTTAAAAGATGTTTAGCATATATAAGCAAGGAAAAGTCCCCCAAGCCCCAAGGTCAAAATTTTAGAGCCATGTTATTGAACAGCTTGTGAATTTCTGCCATGATAGAGAGAGAAAATTTTTTTCAAAAAAGCTGCCATGAACAAATCAGCATGAACAATAGTAATCTTAGAATGTGATTTTTATATAGGTTTTGCTTTATTCACATTTGGCAAACAGAAGGAAAAAAAAAAAAAAAAGCTATTTTTTTTCCATGGTGCTGAGACCAAAATTCAAGTTTTCCTTAAAACTCACTGTAAATGGGCTATTTGGTGGAGGCCATGAACTACTTAAATATATATTCTATCATTCTGGGCTGTATTTTTTCTTGTTTTTATTCACTTTAGCATACTGAATGATTGAAAATCCAGCTACAGCTAGCATAGGCTTCATTGTTGGAGCTGAAGCCTCAGATGTGCGCTGAATGGCAAGTGGTGAACCCAGAAAACTTAATGCTGTCTAAAGGAAGAGAAGGGCCAGGGTAGTTGGATGAATACTTAATTCCTTATATCTGTTTTATGTCTCTAGTCAGCCTGGAAGCACAAATTTCCTAGTGAAAGAGTTACATGGTCTTTCCAAGAACTCTGCTCTCTTGCAAAAGAAAAGATTGGCTTCTATGAAAAATGTCAGCAATGATGGAAAAGTAGGAAACAAGAAAAAAGATATTGTATAGGAATCTCAGCAGAAAAACTATTTTTTAAAATAACATTCTTACTGGCACAACCTTCTGGCCTATAATAAAGACTGAATCCTCAAATGACAGAGCACTTCATTCCCTCATGTTAGAAAAAGGACACTGTCTAACAAAGACTTTCAGTTGCCCAAAGCAGTAATTACTACCACTCTGGAATGAGTCCAGAAATTGTTAGTTTCTCTTCGATAAATTCTGTGACAAGAATTTAGTATCCTTCACTAAAATCTCACATGACGTGCCTGTGGAAGTGTAAGAAAAAACCAAATCTAACCCTTCCCCAAAGAAACATGCCTTTACAATTTTTGGATTCAATCTGCAGAATCTGTCATTTTTCTTTCATCTGTCATTTATTGTACCCATAACTTTCCATATTTAAAAAATAGTCACTATAATTTACCACTTAACAGTAATAGTTGCTTATGTCAGCAATCAAAATTTTTCCAACAAGAGAAGGAAATTTATATTTTGCTTTATGTTTTCAAGAATTAATACATATGGTCACCATATTAAATGGCAGTTCCAGTGTTTAATATTTTATTTAAATGTTTAATGAATAACTTTGTACTTCTGTTCATTTGAGATAGCTATGGGGAAAAAAAGAAACATTTTATTTGATCAGTTTGTGTTAAGGGGTAGAAATTATAAGCGCCACAGCTTGGCATGGAAAACCATCTGTTTAATTCTGTGGAATAATTCCCTTTTGACCATCATTCTAATTATTATATTAAAACATATTATGTTTCTTTTTCCAGTCGGGCCTCTTGTACATACACAAAGATACAACTGAGAAATTGAAAGATTCCACTTAGGAAGAATTTGACCTTTTCTACCAGTTTCTTTAGACATGGAGTTCATTATGCATTTTTCACACAGAAATATAGAAATTTATTTGTCAATGTGCCTCCCCTTATTCTTCATTGTCTCTCTTCCTTGATCACATTTTTCATCTTTTCCTTATATTGTCAAAGTATTTTTATTAATGCAGCACACTTTTTATATATGTTATAAATCATTTTAATGGAGCAGGCTATGAGCATTCATTCCTGTTGTTGAGAGGAGACCTATATTGCTTTGACAAAAATATCTCTTGCATACAGCAGTTTATGTTCAAATTTAAGCTTTAATTTTTAAATAATTTATTCAGTAGTTGAGAATTACTGTGTCACAATTGTACTCTATACAGAAACACATGGTCATCCTTAGCAGAAGACATGGATCCAACTAGGTGAAGTTATAAACATTGTGGCTTTGTGGATCTCAAACTAGGTATTTTTTTATTTTCCTGTTATGGCTTCCTCAGCAATCCTATTATGGATGCAAATGAACATGGGAATTATGTAGATTATGCAAATGTAAATTATTGTCAGAGTAATAATTTAATATCTTTTAGACGAGTTCCAAGCATAAACAGACACAATCTTTTATGTCTGTGCTACATTATAGGTCCCATTTTAATTGGAACACTAAAGCTGGTTCCTTTGATTCTCAGTTTTGTCAATCAATCAAAACCTTTTAACCTTAATTAATGTTTCAGGGATTAGAAATTATGTTTCAAATAAGGCTGAAGGGGAGTTTGAATCTGGATCTTTTGACATTAAAACTTCATTATCAACATAAAAAATACGCTTTACAACAGCCTTCTCTCACAACACAAAGAGAAACATATATTTTCTTTCTTTATTTCATAATAAAACTCAAATTTCAGTCAGACTGTGATCACAATATAGTTTTGACAAAAATGCACAAAAGATTTTGCATTCCTTATAGCAAAGTTTAATTAAACCTCAAAATTTGCCATGAAATGGAGCTGTCATCTTCACTCTTGTTACTTCTGATCCTTCTAATCAGTTTTGCCCATTTGACTTCAGGATAATATGGTAAAGCTCTATCATCAATAGATTAATTCTGTCCTCTTGACTTACATACCATACTACAGCATGAACAATATTTTGACTATTCTTGACTTTTACCTTTGGTAGTGGTAGACTTGCTCCCCCTTCAAAAATATGTGTATTAAAGTACTGATGCCTTTAACTCTTGTGAACTTTGGTTGTATCCAGTATAAATAAACTGAGTATTGAATGGAAACCTTCAATTTTTACATAGGTTTAGCCATGTTATTTTTTTGAGGCAGGTCTTACAAGACAGGTATGATCTCAGAAAAGCTGGTAGCTGTCTGCTTTTTCCTAATTAACAGATATGAGGTCAGAGTTGAGGCCTAGGCAGAATGATGGCTTAAGGTATTCAGGTTGTAAGAAATAAGATATTTTCACTTTGCCCAGATACTCATGTATAAAATCCTCCTTTCTTATATGAAAGGTTAATGAAGATCAGGTTTCAGCAGGAAGAAGGAAGCCTTTCCATATAGCACTAATAAGATTTTCTTTTGACACAAATATATTTAATCACCGGACACACAAGTATAATCATTCAAATTAATGGTGCTCACCCAAATGTAACATCACAAGCACTGAAAGGCTTGAGTTACACATTCTTTCAGAAAGGATAAAACTGTTTTTTTGCTAATTTACAGTTGAAAATTGTTACTGTGTTTATGTGCCAACAAGTGCACTTGGGTGCCTCTTGTCTGATCAAGACTGTTGCCTTCTGTGTCCTTCAGGTAAAGAGAACCACCAAACACCACAAAGGTTATATTTGAGCAGACAAGGCGCTAAGCTGAGTCCATTAATCTCTTATTAATCACCCTGACATTTTAAAGGATGATTTTCTTGAGCAGGGGAAAAAAAATTCTCCCAATAGCTTATTGTGAGGACTGGAAAGAGGATGAGCAGTCAGAAGCTATTGACTGAATTTTTTGTTACCAAGAAACAAAATAAACAAATGTGTTTCATACTAGGAATGTCTACCTGGAGAAGAGTTCTCAAGAGACAGTCATCCACTAGGCCTTTTCGCTTCTTTGCTTGAGGATCAAGCTCCCAAGATAATTCCAAATTTTGGACAGCTATCTGAACCATATTTCCCTATCAATTTTTGGTACACGCACTTTTCCTCATCACTAAGGGTTTTTTTTAATATTCCTGGAGAGATTGGTTAGCTGTTTGCTCCTGCATTTCACATCAGCTTTAAGTTTATCAACCAAAATTGTTTATTGTTTGAATCTGCTGTGGTAACCAGCTTGACAAAATTTTCTCATAGTATTTACTTTTGCTTACTTTCACACACACAGAGACTATATTCAGGTGCACTTTCAGAAGTGATCATGATAAGGTGTCCCTGTGGGAGGAAGGCAGTACTGTATTAATTGTCATCACATTTGTTCCTTGGGTACATTTATTTGTTTTTTTTTGTGTTGGCGCAGGAACAGGACCATGCCCTTACTGATCAGTAATCACAAAAAAACTTCTTTGCATCAATGCTTGAGAAGTAAATACATTAGTTCTGTCATAATTTTTTTTCTCTTGCTTACTACTGAAAACTCTGTTTCTCCTAGTCACAGTCATAATCACGTCAAAAGCTCTTTTTTTTTTTTTTTTCTTCTTGTCTGTCACTACACAGCACCCTGATAACCACTTTACCACTTACCACTCTGCTGATAACAAGCTGTGTGTGGCCTAAGATAAAATTTATATATGGACACTGATAGATATAATCATTACAGACATTTCTCTAAATGTTTTCTGTGACTCTAATGGCTCTAAGGCAATCTTTTTTAGAGACAACTGCAGGATTCTTTGATTAATTTATTATTACAACAACAACAACAACAACAATAATAATAATTATTATTATTATGATTATATTTTCTTGAACTCTTGAGCATTTACTTACTGCATTAGCAACTCTAATGGCTGTAAGGCAATCTTTTTTAGAGACAACTGCAGGATTCTTTGATTAATTTATTATTACAACAACAACAACAACAACAATAATAATAATTATTATTATTATGATTATATTTTCTTGAACTCTTGAGCATTTACTTTTACTTTTAGCAACTCTAATGGCTGTAAGGCAATCTTTTTTAGAGACAACTGCAGGATTCTTTGATTAATTTATTGTTATTACAACAACAACAACAATAATAATAATAATTATTATTATACTTTCTTGAACTCTTGAGCATTTACTTTTACTTCTAGCAACTATTGAAGAGATCCATAAATTGCTGATTTAAATAATATAAAAATTTAAAGCCCTTTCTTTCCTTCCTTTGCAACTCCAGAGAACTACAAAAAAATGGTATTACATGTAAGATTACCTTTCTACCAGCCCTCAGGATTCATGCAGCTCTGCTATATTCATGATGTCTGCATCATTATATATATTTTTATATATAATCTATAAGGTAAGTTCTCCAGTAATTCCCAAATTCCCATACAAGTTCATCCAGCCCTGACAGCATTCCAGTGCTTCCTGTCAGGTTTTGTTCTCAGGAGGTGTTTCCAGATGTTACAAAATTCCAACATAAATGTTTTATTAAAGAAGTCACTTTTATTAACAAAAAAACAACCAAACAAAACCAAAACAACAAAAAAACCCAAAAAACCAACTTAGATATTTTTTTCTCTAGTAGAGCAAAAAAGTTTACATCTTGTCTGAGTCTACCTGATGTGTTTTGGAGTGTTCTCACAATAGACACATGTATGTAATGTTAAAAAAATTTCAACCACAAAAAGACCTAGTGTTAATGTTTATGTTATTTGTCCATTTTTCTTTCCAGTATATTATGAAAATAAAACACATTGCAATTAAAACCAAAGTGATTTGCTTAACATTTCAGATTCAAACAATAGAAGGTCTGCATAGACTCTGTAATGTTAGGGGGTTTTATCTCCAATAGTTTTGAATATTTCTAAGTGTCATATATCATATTAACAACTCTAAGCACTTTGCATCATTTTAGCCTTCATCAACAACTGTTCCAAATTGGTCAGTTGAAGTTCATATTGTGTAGCTCAGATATTGCATATCTGTTGCCTGTATTCCTTAGGTTCATGATTTGTGTTTGAAAAGGACAAACTCTTCCTCACTCTGATTGTTGCATCTTTGTGGTCATCCAGTCCCAAAGAAATTTAGTTTAGAAATGGGCTTATACATTTTCTGCAAATAACTGGTGAAGGAATTTTACAAATCTAGACATAATTAAAGAGTATTAAAAATTCCTAGGTTTATTCAAAAGTCAGCTGAAAAATACATGGTATTATCTTCCTTGGATATAGCTGTGTGATTGTTTTCTGAACTAAGTATTAAATGCAGAGTAAATAAATGCATGTAAATTAGTGAATCAAAACTGAAATGAAATTTTAAAATACAGTAGTAAAAACTATTCTACTATATTATTGATAAAGATTTTCTCACTGCCTGTGTTCTCTTTTAGTGCTTTTTTCCTTCCCCTTCATGGATTCCTTGCACTACAGATTAGTATCTATAGTATCTAAACATCATTGTTATGGTTATGGTTATTGTTATTAGTCAGAAAAAATTGTATAACTGTAGTTTTTTAAATGTGTATATATATATATATATATATATATATATATATATATACATAAAAATATTCTTGTAAAGAAAGGCCATAAAATGCCTAGAGTATAAAACTGCAATTTGAACATGATTTGAAATATCTGAACAGTATTTGAAATACTGTAGCAGCTGTGATTCTAGGGAATATGCCATGTTCTACATCAGTCAGGATTTTTGAGTCTCCGTAATATCCATGTCTGGATAGATTGTCTTGCTGCTGGTTTAGTGAAGAGATAAAGGGCCTTGACAGCTTTATTTAATATGGAACATCTTGTATCTTGTCTAGGCTGACAGAAGATTTATGGTCATTCTGGTCAAAACAGAGATGAGTTTGAAAATGTGTACTGTTCCAGTACTCACTGATTAACCATTGATATGCATACAAAGGGTGAAGTGGCTACAGGCTCCTAAATCTTTTTTCTCTGTCTTTCTTCCAGTGTAGTTGGCTGTTGCTCACAATGGTCTGCTGTGGCAGTAGTTATATGATGATGTAGGGTGTTACTGATAAAGTTCTTTACTGTCTATATATTGCTAGGACTTGATTTAGCACTGTTTCAGCTTGTTGTTCTATGTAGATATTGAAAATAAGCTGAGGAGAAATGAATAGTTTTGAAACCTTGCAAATAGTGTTGTTATTAAGAGTGTTTTTTAGGTCTGCCTAAACAAAGGACTGCCACTGAAGTCCTTGTTTGTGCTAGACGCTGGGTAAACAAAGAGTTGTCGATCATCAGTAGCCAAGGAGTTCACACTCCAAATAAAGCAGGGGGAGGGTGGGGTAGAGGTATGAGACAAAAGCTGTGTGAACAATGTGATATTTGGGATAAATGTAATTTCCACAGTTCTTGGCTTCTGTGACTGCCCACACAGTTTGCAGAGTCCATTGGTGGAGGTAGTTTCCTGTCACTACTTACTGGGTGTACCTCTTCAGGAAGGACTCTTTAATTTTAGAGTTCTACTCTCACTGAAGAGGTCCAAGATGATGGGAGTGGATATCCTTTGCCCAGTCCTTTGCCCACTAATGGGTGGAGAATATTCATCAGTCTCCTTGGTGGTGTCAGTTGTATGTCCTGGCTTGACTCCAGACTATGCTGTGTCTAAAAGGTTAATTTCTACCAGATGAGAATGTCCTTGGCCTTTGACTAGCTTCGCCATGGACTTGCTCGTGGGAAATTTGATACTGGGCGGTAGTTGACTAGGATCGACTTATGCAGGGTGGGTTTCCTTTCTGTGGATAAACAGAGCATGTGTATATACAGGAATAGAGTTTGGGATCTTCTGCCAGTACTGAATTAACTTGGGGTGATAAAGGTGATGTTTTTCACTACAGAGGTTCAGTATTTCAGTGCATAAGCAATATTTGTATTTTCCAGCCTATCAGTAACTAATGCATATCTTTGGCTGCAGTATTTCTTCTGACTTCTCTTGTTGACTGTTCATATGAGTTTGTACTGTTCATTTTACTATCAAGAAGGATGGGTTAAAGTACTATGCAACCTATTTCTGCACCCTGCTTTGATCCTGCAATATCTGTGTATGATGAATTTATGTTCATGAATGCTGATACTTCTACTGTAGTTCTATCTCTTTCAGTGTCAGTGAAATCTCTTTTGTCTTCACTCATTCTCTTGTTGTAGCAGAATCTTTAGTTTTGTTTAACAAGTACATTTGATAGTATTTGCAGCTAAAGTGCAGGTTCTGATTGGTTTTTTGCGACTGTTGATCTCTGCTTCAGCCTGTATTCCTGTCAACTGTACTTGCAGAATTGATCTAGTGTTTAGGATGCTGTTTAGTTTATCTTTATGCTTGATTTGTATTCATACTAATACCAAGAATTATGAAATTTGGCTCTAAAAATGAGTTTCACTTAACAGTGATGAACAGTGAGTCCTAAACTTAATCTATGTTTTCAGCACTAGCTTTCTCTAAACAATAGAACAGTTGAAACTGAAGTTTTCATTGTAAATACAGGAAGCTGTACTGAAGGGACCAGTACTGTACTAGTATAGTAATCTTGCTCTCACATCTTATATGTGTCGAAGCAAATTAGTTGCTAAAAGTTGTGGCCTTTTATAGGCTTGCAACTTATAGCTTCTTGTACTAGTGGTGCTTTACATCTGGTAATCCCCATTGTGAAAGCTGATGATTATCTAGTATAAACATAACACTTCACTCCTCCTGCTGTGCTATACCAGTCCTATATAGGTAGGTTTCGTAACATGAAGAGTTGATAACTCAAGGCAGAGAATTTATGTCTAGTCTTATCTGTGTTTTATGGCCACAGATGTTTTAGTTGATAGCACTATTAGTTATGATGAAAAAATAATGATATTTCTGTGCTACTATTATTGTGCTATTGAATAACCTACTTAAGGGCAAATAAAAGAAACCATATTAATTTTTTTCCATCATTATAGAAGATTATCATATCACTATACGAAAAAGACTCATCAAATATTAAAATTGTACTTTAAATGCTATTTTCACATTTAAAAACTGAAAGGACCAAGATTCAATTAATGTTTTTTCATTACTCTGAGTCTGGAATCCTGAATAGTTTTTCCAAAAGGTTAGGTCTGAGGTCAGTACCTGAGTTATGTTCCCACATGTGCTTTCTTTTTGCTTTCAGTGGTTGTTTGCTTGAATAAGAAGTAAAAAGTGTGAGCAGAGCTTAGTGGATATTGTCCAGCACAACACAATAGAAAATGTCTTATTGCTTTCTGAGATTTGAATCTTCTAAAGGCTTATTCTAGCACATGCTGGTAGGAGTCTTTTTGGTTTGCTTTTTCATATACATGCTTTAAGGAATGGATTACTGTTGGAGTGTAAATTTCTGATTTACAAAATAGCAATTCTATGTCCATCCTTGAAAAAGGATCCAAGTTTGGAGGACTGCTTCAACTTTAATGTTCATAATTATAACACTCCCTGTTTGACGTACACTTTACATTATTTTAATCTTCACACTTGTGGTAGTTCCATTGTAAAAAAGGTGTTCCTAATGTCCCCCAAACATTTCCACCGTGATGACAAACAAAACAAAACCTTTAAGCATTTTTTTTGGTGCAGACAGAGACATTCTGCCCATTACTTTTATTTCAGCCTCTAGGCAAATGTTTGCTTTAAAATCTGTCACAGTATGATTGATCCCTTTCCAGGAAAACAGGATTCAAGTAATTTTTAAAGTAGATTCATAATGGATTAACCTGAGTTGTCACATAAGAAGAAAGGTTTTATTCCTTTTTAATGTCAGAGGAGCTGATATGCTCTGTTTAGCAGCAAAAGCTCCTGAATGGCTCAAGCATTCCCTAACTACACAATCATGAAAACTAGATGTAAAACAGGAAGGAGAATTTCACTCCAAGATGTAGTAATCTTTTGTTCTAAACTGCTGGATTAACACAAGTGAAACATATTTAAAAAACTAGGTCTCAGTATCAGAAGTAAAAGCCTCTAGAAATGCAGCACATAGTATTAATCAAAAATGAAGGTGAAAACCTGACTTTGTTGAAGTCAGTGGAGATTTATTTCACTGTTGAATTTCAGCGTCCAGAATTTCGCGGTTTTAGAAGTGTCATTTTTTGAGGTTACAGTTTAACTGGAGCAGGGTTGATTCAATAGTTGACAAGAAGATACCCTGAATTGCTGTTGAGGATTTTTTGTTTAGCATCTAGAAAAATAAACCTTGTCTTCCCTAAAAATAGTGTTGAAGACCATCATTTTACATGATCTTGGTATTTTTTTAAGGTTTTTCCCTTTAAAAATGGCTGAACTTGGTTACTTCAGAGCCATATGCTGAGAGTCGCATTTACATTTATGTTTTCCTCTATAATTTCATCCTGCTAAATTGTATCATAAATGTAAAGGAATTAACACTCTCAATAAATAAAAATAATACTTTGGAAAAAGAAAGAAATTAAATGATAATTTTAACAAGAGTAACATACATGATAATGTATGTTACTTGTTAAAAATACTAAGAATATTATTTTAATAAAAAGAAAATTTCTGGAATATGGTGCCCTTTATGGCACCTCATTTTGGATTTCTCCGCTCTCTAAGTAATATTTGAAAATATTCTCCAATAACTTTTAATAAAACACCAAACTAAATCAGTTTGCAAAGAATCACTCAAATATAGCAGTTAACGTATAGAAAATAATATTTTCTAGTAATGTCTACCAGTATTTCCATTGTACATCAAAGGGAAAGAGAGTTAATATTTTCTTTTAAGCCCCATGTATTTAACCATTCTTCAAAGTAAGGAATTTAAAGTCTAAGATGCAATGAGTAAAAGGTCCCTGTTTGCCTACAACATGTTGTAGCAGCCAAATAAATGAGACAAATGTTTTCAGTGAGACTCGCTTCCAGAAGGAATAAAGCCCATCTCAAGGACAACATTCTTACCTAGCACCTCTGTTGTGACAGCTTACTGTACTGTGACAGCTTACAGTTTCTTAGTATGGCCTGTTTTCCTGAAGTTCATTGACATCATTGGTAATTAATTGGAGACCAGTACTTTTGCCAGATATGAGGTAGATACTTTCTGCTCCTTCACTTTGACCTTAAATTACAACCACATTTTAGCTTAAAATTAGCAGCTCCTCTTTGCTGTTCAAAGTGGGATAACTCCTCTTACTATTCTATGTAAGTCTGCAATGTAAGAGTAACTTATTCTGCAAGTAATTCTGCAGGATGTGTGGAGATATGTGCTGTCATCAGCTGAGGTAGGAATGATTCTATTACTGCTTCAGTGATAACCTAGTGTCAGATAACTGTGCTGTAGTTTGACTTCCAGAAAAAAAAAATTGTTGATGTAGACAGATTTTGAGGATATTACCATATTTTTTGCCAGGTTACTGTGCTCTGCAATTTAGGTCTTGTATTTAGCCTTTAAAGAAAATACAGTATAAATAAATGATGTAGAGTCAGATAATGACAACAGTTTATTGAAGCTCTATATGCTTTTGCAATATTACCATGCAGTAATTTTCATGTTTTGCAATGCTGCATTGCTCTTTATGTATCACTTACACTAATGTAAACAGTTGTAATTCCTTTTCTTTAGAACAAATATGAGAAGAGAGCAGATGAATGAAACCATATTTGTTCTTACTGTTGTTGGATAGCCATCATTATAATCTTTAAAGTCATGATGTGGTTCAAAAAGTCAAAGAAAAAAGGAGTTATGATAATAGTTACATCTAATGGTCTGAACACTTTTGTGTCTGGCACAATTTTGGAGTCCTATGCCTTTACAGCTTGACTTCATTTTCTATTTCATGTTGTGGATTTGCAGTTTCAACTTTTTGCTTAGGGAGCTGACAATATAAAATAAAAATCTTCTGTATGTTTAAGATTTGTCCTAAGAATGAAAACCTTGTGATGTTCTGGAGATTAGCAGTTGTGCACAAATTAAAATATGTTCTCAGCCTTTTCTGCTACTAAAATGAAACCATGATTTTTTGTGTGTGCTCTAAGGATTGTTTCTGAAAACATGTTTTATAGGGACTTATAGTATCATCTGTTCAAAAGGTAAAATCAAAAATCTTATTCACAGTATTTTCCATGATCTGTTTCCCAGCCTTTGGTTTACAAAGAGAATTTCCTTTAAAAAATACTTTTCTGTCTTGCAGTTCAATTTCCTGTAGTACTGGTTATCACAAGCAAAGTATTCTCTGTAAGTTTGTGGATTGTGATATGCAACCTCAGCTGGGAGGGGTAGAGGAAAAGGAGGGAGGTTGAAGGTTCCTTCCGTTCTTAAAAGTAATTGTCCTGATTTGATTGAAATTGCAGTCACCTGCCTAGTAGTGGAAAATCTTGAGCTATAAGGAAATTCACAGCAGCACCACTTCATTATAGCTCCTAGCAACCTCATGCTGGACAGCAGCTTTGATGGGACTGATGAAGGCAGGGTTATTGAAACAACAGATGAGCTTGGGGGAACCATAGTTATAAACTTTAAAGAGCTTCTTGGTAAAGCTACTGCATAAAAACTGTATGTTCTTGCAATTGTACTTGGAGCAGAATTTTGGGACTTAGGAATATGTAGCTGTACATTTTTTCAGGGATGTCAAATAAGTTATTCTAGTGCTATGTGAGTAGAAATTAGGTCAGATTTCAAACCTATGTCCTATTAAACTTTTATTTCCAATTTACCAAGAAAATTTGTGTTAATCACTACTGTTCTTGTGGTTACCTTGGCTGAATATTTAAAGCAACTGGTCTTCATTACTCAGCACATTTCAAACTGAGACATTACTTTTCTCCATCTTAATTGCCCATTTTTAAAATTACTTGCCTTATAGTGCTGGAGTTCTACTGTTATTTTTATATATTTTATATGGGTCTCCTACATTTTTTTCCCTGAAATTGTATACAATATGGTGCAAATACAATCTTTTGGTTTTTAAATGTAAGGAGGAATTCTTCTTACCATACAAACTTTCAAAATACCAGCAAGCAAAGATGATGGGTGTTTCTTCTTACCAATTTCAGTGCATCTCTCTCCTTTGTTCTCCTAATTATGTCTTAGAAACATCTGGTAACTTTCTGTTGCCTAACTGTCAAATTTCTATTTCTGTTTTATTAGCTGAACACCTGCATGCCAGCTGAGTATGTACAGACATTCCTGAATATCAGGAGTGCTATTGCCTGCCTGACTTGCAACAAACTTGCAGTGTGGTAGCACAGTAATATTATCATTACTCCTATGTTATTAATTTGCAGATTAAAAAAAAAGAATCTCATAAATCCTAGTATTCAGGGAACTAGCTTATTAAATGACTAGTTTAATAAATCCCTGATACCTCAATGCGCTACAAGTAAAATACAAGATTTACACTGATAAATACAACATGTTCCTGCTTATCTTCTTTATTCTCTTAATTTCACTTTGTGAAAAGGTCTTCTGGCTGCTTTTCTGGATGACTAGTTAGCCCAGGATAAGCTTAAATCCAAAGCTGTATTTTGGAAATTTTAAGTGAGCTGAAAAATCCATATAGAGCTAGAAAAGCTAGTTTAAAACTATGTCAGGCCAGTGACTTAAGATTTAGCTACAATGTGAACTAAAATGTACAAAGAGGATAAGACAACATTTTTATCAAGTTACATGCCATTTTAAAAATAATAGCTGTAACACTAGAAAGAACTTTGTACTAAAATATTAATAAACCAATTAAATAGAGCTAGTAATTAAAAAATATTAAAAAAAGCTTGTGTGCTTCTGAAATTTTGTGTTCTAGCTGTATCAGTTGAGCATATTGTGCAAAAGATATTGCCTCTCTTTCCAATTCCTGCTTCATGTAATAATTACCATTCCATGTTCTACATTGTTATTCTAAGAGCACCTAATAAGCAAAGGCAGTATTTCTCATTTTTAATCTCACTAGAATAATAGAAATCTCTTTTGTTCCAGTCTCCTGATTTGTCAAATGGGATTGATAGCATTGCCAATTAAGCTTTACATGGCTGACTCTTTCATGTGTGTGCTCACTGAAATTTTTTTATCATGCCAGACTCCTGCTATTAGACATCAATTACTCAAGCTACTGCTTCCTCTCTCTGTTAGCTCTACCTTACATACCCTCCTTCTGCAGCACTTGTCTCCATTTGCCTTTCTTCAAGACTCATAACCCATTGCCACAGTCCTCTGACTATTCTCCTTTCTAATCCCCTGTTGGTGATTAATCCCAACTGGGTTATTTATGTATGTCAGTTCTGGCAGTCCCCTCTTGGCTGTGTTTGCTAATTCTGGTCTGAAATCCGAGTTCCGATTTTTGGTGGGCGCATTTTCTCTCCCTTAATATCATCTGAAGTCACCTAGTTAGGAGCTCTCTAGTGCCTTATTTATCCTTTATGTTTCATAATTTGTCTCTTGTGTCTTTTCTTTGTCTTGCTTTCTCCCACTCTGTCATCTTGGGTTGCATGAATAGGGATGTTACACGGTACAGCAAAACTCATTGGGCAGCCTAAGTGAGATGGGCCATGGTCAAGTCATGGATGATGAAGAAGGGTTTTAAAGGGAGAATGTAGACCGAAGAGCAAGAGAAGAGCTGCTAAATATCAATCATTACCCTGCAAATGAATCCATAGGAGATTCAAATGAGACTGGGAAACTTCAACATGAACAGCTCTGTAAGAAATAGGTGGGCCTAAGTAAGAGAATGGCCTTGATGGCTGACTAGATTTTTACTGCTTCTCATTCTTCTGATTCCAAGAGACAGTGATGAAGAGGAAGGTGATAAGCCATAAGGGCTGTTTTGTGCAGGGAAATAATGATAGAAAATACAGCACACTCAGCTGCTCAGAGCAATCAGAAACTCATATTGGAAAAATCTTAAACAACAGAGGGTTAAGTCTGAGACTATAATTCTTAGAAAACATGTTAGAATTCATATGAAAAAGCTTTAAGGACTTCATTTTAATTGACCTTGGGTACACACCAGGTCTTGGCCTTTTAGGGAATTAGAACCAGAGTGTTCATCAGGGGACAAGTTTAGAAGGTCAAGAACTGATTCCTAACCATAAGTGCAAATGTTCTCATGTGTGTTTAATATGAACCCGGAAATACTTTGCAACATGTTGGTCTGGAAGAAATTGGAGCTGAAGTCTTAATATTTTTTTTTTATATTAAATATTATATTTTGAATATGTTGTTTAGTACCTTCTAAATTCACAAGAAAAACTATAAAGTGCCAGATACAGCTATAACCACATGCTTTTTGTAATAATGAGATCAATAAAGAGCTGAGGCAAAGTCCTTCCTGATGTGTTGTTGAAAATTTAATTATGAAGACATTGGTTCTAACTAACTTGTTTTACCAAAACAGGAAGGGGGAGTGGGTGCAAAGAGTTTCCCACGTTAAATTTAGGAACAGTCAAAATAAAACAAATGCTAAAATTATCCAATTTACTCCAGGCTTTGTGAGGAAGAATGGGCAAGTAATTGTCAATTATGGAGTGGGATTGGAATGCAGGTTGTAGAGGGATAATTAATTGAAAGATATTTCATTTTGATTAGCGTGGTTTGAAAAATTGCCATCTGAAGTGGTTTCAGGCCTGCAGGGCGGTCTGCTGATGATGGGCAAGGGACTGGCATGCAGAGTTTTAATGGGGTTATGAGGGGATTAGAATCTATTACATTACTGAAAATAAAATAAAGGCTTGAGGAAAAAGAAAGTATAGTCTTATGATCAAGAGTTAGGTCTCTAACTGGGAAACCTGGGATTGTTCCCAGCTTGTGCCTTGTAGTTCCTGTGTGGCCTCTGGCATGGAGTTGAGGGCTGCGTTGCATTATGTTACAGAAACATTCTTGAAGGGCATAAAGCAGCTCACCTGCCAGAATGATTATATTAGTGTTCCCTTCATCACTGGTCCAGGTTGGCCATCAGGGGAAAGGGGTAGACAAAAGCATTAGTGGGTTTGTTGTTGGTACTTCTCTTTCAATTTCAGCAGCTGGAGTTGAGCTGGGAAGTGGTCAGGCGCATCTTAGCTGAGTTTTTCCATCCTGCCTGCTGACCCCCACCAAATTTAAAGGGCTGCCAGGAGGAGCTGTGATTCAACTACTGCTATAGTGCTATAGCTCTCTTTCAAGGTTTCTGTAAAGCGGCACACATGGCAGTGCATTCTACTGTCGTATCAGTTCCTTTTACTGTCTCTTCATAAGTCAATAGAATATTTGGAAAAGGTAATACTTAACATCATCTGAGGCTTGTTTATCTAGTGTAAAGAGTATTGAGATCTTTGGGAAAGAAAGATAAAGTATGGCTATCAGTTTGCTTAAAGTAAACAATTACTAATTTAGCTGATAGAGCTATTTTCGTCTTGTTTTCATTTTGGTAAATAAATTAATTTGGGAACTGAGGCTTTGAGGCAAGGATATACCCGCTTTCTCCCATGCTCTCCCAGTGGAGACTTCAGGGTGACTTAGAGCAAGGCTCCAAAATGGAAAATGTGGTTGCTGTGAAGAGGCATCATTAGTGCAGTATGTGGAAGCAGGCTACCTACCTTCCTGCACGAACCATTTTACCACAAACGGATTCCTGTTCTGACACACAGCTTTCAGCAAAATCAGCCAACAACTGTTAGCCAGACATGAATGTCTTTGGCATTCAACAAATTACTTGCACATCAGACAGTGCTGATTACAACCGGAAAACAGTATAAATATCACATTTTATATTACACTTGTAAAATTGATTCTTTCCCCTTTGAGTTAGTATGCCAAAAAAGTTGTTGTGTGTGGACTTCAAGGGGATAATTCTGGCTGCAAAATTACAAATAAACAGATCAATACATGTGTCAGTATCATGTTCTTCGGCTGATGCCATCTTCACTTATCACCTGTTTGCATTGGGCAACTCCTTTGTTCAAATAGAGTTTTAACTGTTACTGCATTATGACATATGTATTGATTAAACACAAATCAAATTATATATTTGTCTATATTTTTCATTTCTATAGCCCTTCCTTGTCTTTCTAAAGACATTAATAGATTTCTCAATCAAATGACATTAAGTCCTGAAACTTTACAAAGTATTTAATTTGAATAGTGCTTACAAGGAAAATCCTTTGAAAAGTTCAAATGAATACTTGATTTTTACCAGGCAGATAAATCCTGATGCTTCTTTTCTTTTCCTCATAACTAGTACTTTTGCTGGATCGAGGTTGCTGAAAGTTCTTGAAGATCAAGAAAGCAGAAAAAAAAGGGGGAGCAGCCACCTTGATGAGTAAAGTAGATGTCAGAAATGACCATTATTGATAATTTTTTTCTGAGCCCAGAACAGAAGTAAAGGAAAATCTTGAAAACTAAGAAAATTAAATATAAATTGTATAAATTTATGTATTTTGTCCTTCCTGTTTTTCGTAGCAATTGTAAAGCTATCAGGAAAATTCACACTTTCTCTAGGGGCTGAGAGTCATGTAAAATAGCATAGGAATAATCAGGTGAAAGATAATTGCAGCTGGCAAGATCAACATCCTGCCACAGATTTTTTCAAGCCTGTAGTTGAAAACATGAGAAATGGGATAGGTACAACATCTTCTACCACTTCAAAAGTCAAGTCATCCTTTAAAACTCTTCTCTGCCTTTGAAAGGAAGATCTTTTGGATTCCTTAAGTAAGACACATCTTAAACCATATGAACCACTTTCTGTGCTGACAGAATTTAGTTAAAGCTCATTATGTAAAAAGGTGCTATAGGGAAACTTTATAGAGTGAGTGCTCTTTATAAACTGGAAGCTGAGGTTCAGCCAGTTTCCATTTAATCCTCCAAAATTGCCTGCAGCAGTCAAGTAAATTTCATAACAGTCTCCCTCCACCCCAAATGAAAACCATGTGCCTGCTTCATTTTTTTACTCCTTTCCTAGTCCCTCCATTCAAATCTCTCCTCAATGCTTTAGAAAACCTTGCAAGTATTGATGGAATCGAGATAACAAAGTCAATTCTGGTTCTTCTTAATTAGGCCACATTAGCACAAATACTGTCCTTCCTAAAGGAGTTGAATTGCAGTCAAATTGTCATGCGTGTATGGCATTGGAAAGTGTTAAAAGGCATATATCTACATTGTCTATTCAAGAGTTTCCAAAATAAGGACTTTTATTCTCCACAGTGAAATTAGCTTAAGGAGTGAAGCAAATAGGCAAAGCACTGTGATTTGATAAATACTTATTTTATTGATCTTGGGACAGAAGACTTGATTTTGGGCTTTTTTTCTGATAGAATATTTGAATGTCAGCATATTTAGAAATAATTTATTCATTGCTTATTAGTCAAGTAATTTCACATTATTTTCCCCTGATTTATTATTTAGACACTTCTCCTTTAAGAGGAAAACATTTCCTGAACAACCACAGACTTTATTCATGACCTTATCATGTTAGTATATAAAAATATCAGTAGGCAGAAGCACAATTAGAAGTCATGGGGATCTCTGCCCTTCTTCCAGATGCTTGTTCTGTCCCTCAGAGAGTGCCAGCTTAGTTGGAATCATAGAATATCTTGAGTTGGAAGGGACCCACAAGGATCATCGAACTCCAAGTCCTGGCTCTGCACACAACATCCCAAGAGTCACATCATGTGCCTGAGAGTATTGTCCAAACACTTCTTGGACTCTGTCAAGTTTGGTGCTTCCTGGGGAGCCTCTTCCAGTGCCCAGCCACCCTCTGGGTGAAAAACCTTTTCCTAATATCCAACCTAAACCTCCCGTGACACAACTTCTTGCCATTCCTTTGGGTTCTGTAGTGGGTCACTATAGAGAATTGTCTGCCTCTCTGCTTCCTCTTATGAGAAAGCTGTAGATTGCTATGAGGTTTCCCCTCAGCCTCCTCCTCTCCAAATTGAATAATAGAAGTGACTTCAGCTGTTCCTTCAATGGTTCCCCCCACTACACCATTCTCCGTCTTCATATCCTCCTTTGGATATGAAGGATATCTTTCTTATATTGTGGCACCCAAAACTGCACTCAGGACTTGAGGCAAGGCCTCCCCAGTGCAGAGCAAAATGGTACAATCCCTTCCCTTTCCCAGCTGGTGATGCTGTGCCTAATGCACCTCAGGACATGGTTGGCCCTCCTAGCTGCCATGGCACTGCTGACTCATATCTAATTTGCCATTAACCATGACCCCCAGGTCCCTTTCCTCGGTGCCTCTCATTCCTCCCTTTCCTTTCCAGCCTCTCATTTCCCAGTCTGTCCACACATTCAGGGTTCCCCATCCCAGGTGCAGAATCTAGCACTTGTGTTTGTTCATATGGCTACTGATTTCCCAGCCCTCTAATTTGCCCAGGTCTCTCTGCAGGACCTCTTTGCCTTTGAGGGAATCAACATCTCCTCCCAATTTAATACCATTGGCCAACTTACTTAGTATCCCTTCCAGTGTTCAGGTCATTTATGAAGATATTGAAGAGCACAGGGACAAGGATGGAGCTCCACTAGTGACAGGTCTCCCTCCAGTCTGATGTCACCGTATTCACTGTAACCCTTTGTGCCCAACCCATGAGCCACTTGCTTACCCACTGCCTGTCACAGTCAATCGCTGGCAGCAAACCTCATTGTTTCTGTCCTGCAGAATGACACAGATCTTTTATTGAATTTTCAGATTGCTGAGGGAACAAATACTGAGAACGATGGCTCTACTAATCCTTTTTCAAGGCTGAAATGCAACTTTAAAGTACATTTTACATAAAACTATGTATCTGAAACTCTGCATACAAGGATACACAATTAGCTGTATGAGAAGTCTCATGAAATTTTTAAGAGTACCCCAGAAGCAATTTTTTGTCTGCTAGAATCCATTAATCAACCAGTGTTTTAAAAACGATGGAGTTGAGCTCTTCTGCTCAGATAGCTGACATCTTAATCAAAAAACAACACTTGTGTTTGCCTTTCATTATAACCAGAGTTTAAAACAAGACACAAAAAACACTTTATGCTATGAGGACTATGCACCTAACACTATGTCTGCTGTCATATCTCTAGTGACAGGAAGAGGATTCTTCCATCATCATCATGTAAAGCTAAAAAGAATTCTTACTTTGAGGTACCAGTGCATAGAATCAGAAGATAGAATTCTGAAGCATTTAGGGTTTTTTTAGTGATATTCAAAGATTAAGAATAATGTTAAAAAGAAGAAGATCATATTCTGAAGCTTCTATTCAGTGTCCAAATAAAGAGAAGTTAAAGCTAATAGGGACAATTTTTTTTTTTATTACAACTAGCTTTTCTTAATTTTTAAGAGTGAATTTTGCTATTGCTTTTTTTGAGTTGAAGTTTAAGTTGGTTTCTTTTTTTTTTTTTTTGTATTACATTTCTTCTTTGACAGCATTATTGATAGTGATTTTAATTGCATATTTCTAGATTTCTGTCTTTGCATGTGATAGATACTTTTGTTAATGTTTGTGATGATTTTGGGAAGCAGTTTGGAGACATATTTACAAAGTTAAAGGGAAAGCAAACTGATCTCTATTGTCATTTGATCACAACCATCAAATTTTAACATATGGTTCTCCTGTTGTTCTTAAATTAATTTGCAAATCTTGGCATTAAAGAGCAAAAGAAACATATACTTCTAAAGACATTTCAGTACTGCACAGTAGCACAAGGCTGATGAACTATTGTGTGTTGTGTGTTTTACTATATATTATACTGATTTCAAAAGATAGCAATAACATTTTTCTGAACCATAATCCATCAAAAACAATGTTGTTTTGTAAATTTGAAAAATAAAACTGTACCATTTATACTGGAATAAAAAGAAGACTTTTTTTGCTGTTAGGTTCCTCTTAGTAATTTACTATGAGAAGAAGAACTGGACTAAGAAGTAGTTCTGGAGGGGTTTCTGTGTTTACTCTATTTGCATCTCTATTTGCATCTCAAATAATTCTATGGTTACACCTATTTTCTAAGATAAAATAGAATAAAAATATTTTATTTTATTTATAAACTTATTTTCTAAAATAAAATAGGTTTTAAAGCATTAAATATTTTAAAGCCTGCTATTTTATTTCAAATATGAAATATCAGTTGTTTCTGAACTTAAAACCAGTTTCAAACTCTAACAGCTTTTGGAAACAGAAAAGTTTCAGGAGATGTCGGAACCCAGGACATTTCTCTGACAGTCCTGGATGATCTGAGTC